>QGSO01000169.1:1152340-1516584 GCA_011037825.1 Carya cathayensis
TTTACCATCTAATCTTATCTAAACTTATCAAATTAATCGCTTAGTCCTAGCCAAACTGTTGCACTACGGACATGATTCATGTAGATGCCTGTCATGACTCAAAATGTCAACCTAGATCAGTGGGGGCATGCAGCTAGCTATATAACTTTAATCGGACTTACCTTTTGTTGCCCACAATGTACATGTGCCCAGTAGTACTATTGCTTTACTATTTAATTTGTTTGTCCTATTTTTAATTTTAGAACTTTTGTTTGTTTGTGTTCTTATTAGGACGGAGGAAATCAAAATCAATGATATTGTTCGATCGGATGGGGATTTCCTAGTAGTACTCTTCCCTTTCTTTCTTTTTGTTCGATTTGAAATATAAAATCAAGGGTTCATTCAAGCGAGTACAAGAACATTCCTATGGTCCTTATAATAAGTTAATGGAATAAATGGGGAAAAAAAAAAGGAAAAAGAAAAAGAAAAAAAAGTAAAGGCGCACATTCTTGATATGTGTCGGGAGCTATTCACGGGTCTGACAGTGCATATATAGATTCCAATCTTCTTACAAAACATTTAAAAAAAGTCATGTCGACTGATCTTTTTCTATGGTTTTCTTCTGCGGAAGACAATAATGAAAACGAGTAGAGAATTAGGTGCCTTACTTGAGTATATATATAGTCACATGATCTCCATCTCATTAGAAAGTCCGCTAGCCATCTTGCTTCTCCTTCAATAATTAGAAAAAGTCCACGATATGGGGACCCCATCATACATGTTGGCAACTTTCCTTTCGCATCTCCATTTTCCTAATTCAATATTCATTATTGCTCTTTTTTATTATTGCTGATCTTATATATATATATATATATATATATATATTAATTACTGTGATCTTATATAAATTCATATATATGACAATGCTAATTAATGTGACTACATTATAAACATTAATATTTAGACAGTATATGATCAGAAAGAAAAGTAGCATGCCCAGGCTGCTAACTATAAAAAAGTTAAATCTATCTCAATCTATTTCATACATTCAAATATATATCCAATTTATTTACATTTAAACTCATGTCAATAAGTTTACAAATATACTATTCACAAATCAATTTAGATCATCTGATATCATCTCAACGTCCACTTAATTTGTGACAAATGCTGCACATGATATGGTTGCGGGTTTGGATAACTCTAAACCACATGAATTTAGAAAGTGCACTACCTTTTCGAGATCACTTGCAGCAATGGTAATGGATTTTCGGTTGAAGAGAATCTCACACATGACATGACATGAGAGCTAGGGCTGACTTGCTAAAGCAACTATTTGTGAGCAATATGTACGTAGAGGAAGACTACATGAGATTAGGCAAGCGAAGAGTTTGAGTGGATGGCCGGCAGTTGACAGTGATATTGAGAGAGAGAGAGAGAGAGAGAGAGAGAGAGAGAGATTGCAGCAGCATGCGAACTTGGCCTGACTAACCCTTATTGGTGTACGTACTTGATGATCACTTTCTTTTGTCTTCCCTTTAGCATGTTGTAGCTTTTTATCAGCCTTTATTCCTCTATATGCATGCATACCTTCTGGAACATGATACATAGACCACATATATATTATGTCTGTTAAAAAAAAAAAGGGGGTTCTTAATTCCCTTAATTAGCTCGTTTCGCAGAATTGTACATCTAATATTATAATGCGGTATGTTGCCATTGGTGAGCAGTAATCATAGGACGGAATGCGACAAAGAAAATGTGGGATTACAAAACAGTTCCCAAAAAATATAGTAATCATGCAACCCCAGGGTAGTGATGAATGCAAGAATTTGCTCATGACCACATGAAAATTCAAGTTTATAATTAAGACAACAGCTGAAGATGTGGAGGCTTCTGTCAAACTTACGAAGTACTCTGTTGTTTTCACTTGACACCCATCACTAGGTTGACTACTGTATTCTGCTACTCGATATTACTATGATTATCGATGATCGATCTTCTTCTACTTAATATTTTATTGAGGAGGTTTTTATTTCCATGCAATAGATGTTTGTATAAGATTAATATTCAAAACGAATCTTAGTATGATCTGTGTATAATTGCTTGATTTTATTCTTAATTTATTTCTACTAGCTTACGATTCTAAAATTAATATCTATTTTCCCGACATTATATATCACTCTCAAAATGTATGTTATTATTGAAAGTGGTACCAATTAATTAATAGAGTGTTAATTCCATTTACGTACGTACGTTGGTGGGGTGCGAGACCACTAGTCCAAGTGGTACCATTGCCGACTGTCAGAAGATCAAAAGCTTGGGCACCACAAATGCATGTCTTCCGGTCCATGGTGTGCTACATTTCAGAAGCCTATATATATAGTAAAAATTCTTTCCTCTTATGATCAATACATGAGGCTTACATATAGATCATAATTCGATCAACCTCTGTGAGGCTCTTTGAAGGAGGATAAACTCGATCTATTCTTCCTGTTAGATTTTATAATCTCCAATTTCATTCTATTTACTAATTTATAAATGTGTCACGTTAACATGATGATATATGAATAGAAATAAATGATAAAAAATTTAAAAAAAAAATAGCATTAATATTTGTACGTGGTTCTTGAAAGACATTTAGACGTTATTGCTTTAATTTCTTAAAAGTTGATCAAGTACGTAGTATCTCCAAACTGTGATTTCGCATATACCACGGGAGCAATCTACAACCTCAATCATTCTCATGGCTCTCTTTCATTCAGGGTTCCACATCATGGTGAGTAAATACCAAGTATCAATATATATATAGGAATTCGTACTTATGAAGATCCCTCAAAAAATAAACTTCAAAGCTTCATAATTTCATAGGGCCCTTGGTTATCAATCGATTGGTGGTCATGATGTTCTTAACGTACAGTGCTTCCCACAAATTTAATGGGATTTTCTTCCACATGGGCTGTCAACTAATTATAACTTATGGCCTATATAGTTGAATATCACAATTATTGGTCTCACTCAAACTGTATGTATAGCTAATATTATAATCATCGATCGATCTCGGTGGGTTCCTCCAAGCCCTTACAAATTAATGCCAATGCTGAGGAACGGAACCAGATGTCCAGTGTATAAGTACCACACAACTTGTTATCCTGTAAAAAGGAATAACATGATTAATTTTATGTGGCTCAGCTTCAATTTAGAGAGCCTATCATGCCTAGCTAGCTAGCTAGTTAATTGCAGTACTTTAGAGTGTCCTGATCTATGACCTTTAGTTTCTCACCACAATATCGATTAATGTCGACTGTACATTATTCTGCGTTGCATGGTAGTGTACGTACTTTATAGTCCAGTTAACTAACTGCAATATTGGTCAAAAGGAATATCTTATTCTCTCGGATAGTGATTTTATAGTTTTTGTTTTGTTTTTTTTTTTTTTTCTTTTTTTGCTTTTTACCGAAATTGAATACTTAGAGTGGGAGAAATACGTACATACATATATGTAAGATTTATCGAATATTTAATACTATCCGAGAAATTTATTCAGAAAGAGCTAAACAGTATGAGATCTAATTCATGTGTTTATCTGTGCCTAATGTTTGACAAGATGTCGCCCGATCGATCAATATACTGGCCGAATATTTTGTTCTTCTCTTTAAGATATATCTTGTAATTATAGTTGACTGCATGCTGGAAGCCTGGAACCTTGCATGAGCTTCCTCTTCAGCATTCGTCGGGCATGATGCATGAGTCACATGACCAAACACGTACGTTAACTAAACTTTAATTAGATTTCCTCCAACGACTAGAAAATCGATCACAGATAAACCTTTACCGAGATGCATGCTTAATTCAAAACGGTTACTCATGAAAAGATCACTCACCATCTCTCCCTCTCTCTCTCTCTCTCTCTCTCTTAATAAACTCCATTATATTAAAAAAGATCAGTCATTACAAACCAATTAATTAGAGTTCATGTATGGTGATTTATACAAAGCATTGCATTAATAATAAAGGGTCGGGTTTGGGATCAAGGAAGCTGCGATATTATTACCAAGAAGAAGATGTCACTCGATCAGCTAGCTAGCTAGAAGATGACATGAGGCGGGTTATATAATTGCAGCACTTTATAAATTAACATGCACGTTGGTCGAACTGCCAATAAGTCTTGTGCATGTCGTGTATGTACTCATACGAATACTTCATCGACAATAATCTTTCTCTCTCTCTCTCTCTCTCTCTCTCTAGCTATATATATATATATATATGTTTCCTCCGATCGATCATGATTCATGACCTCTTTGGTGACCGTGCATGTGTGATTTTGCATATCGAGCTAGGGAATTCTGTTCAAATTTGACATTCTCTATACCTAAAAGTCGATGTTGCTTCTTTGAAGAGATTCTCAATCCTTGAAAGATCAGTGCAATAAGCTTAAGGTAATGGATGGATCAGTGGGAATATATAGTATCAGGGGGAGGTTATATTTGGGGAGGTTGTTCACTAATTAATGGAGGAATATTATTGTTAGGAGCTGATCAGGAATATTAACATTCCACATTAGTTGTTAGTTTGTAATTATTATCTTGGTCATTATTAATACACACATGATGTACAAAATCTTCAACAGTGCTTCAAAAGAGGATCAAGAAAGCTGTTCCAAATTGTCCTTTCCACTCTACTACTACTATATATGGAACATATGTTCAATCATGTCATGAGCATGATCTCTTCAATAATGTTGCCATTCACTATCTTCTTTATTTATATATACTTTTTAATTACTTACTGCAACTTTGTGGATTATCATTAGCAAAACAAAACAAAAAAAATTATGATCACAAATCATGACATAGGCTCCAGCTAATTAATCAGCTTATGTCATCGATCCATATGTCTGCATTATCTTAGAAAACTAAAGTACTCTTAGGGAAATTCTGTCATCCATATACTAATTAATATTTTCTTGGTACCAATAATTACGGGTAGTTAATTTTCAGTTGAATGCACGAGGCCGGGTATATATATAGTACCATTAATATAATTTAAAGTATTATTTTGTGGTTTCATTCTGATCAATGAAATAGATTATCATTATTTTCCTATATTTAAAAAAAAAATAGATGATCATTATTTAATATATGCATATATTAAGGATAGGATCGATATATCATATCCGATGCAGTCTGGTTATCAGTACCGTCGTCATCATCATTATCATTATTAATTAATGACGTTGTTGCTGTTGTTAATGTTACCATTAATTAAGGTTTATTATTATTTTTTAATAGACCGAATCAATTAGCTAGGTTGTGACCATAAGTACGATTAGATCATCATCTGTTCCTTCATATAGTTAACAAAAATAACACTGATTTAAGTTGATACTATTTTGTTAAGGGAGAAGCTAGGGGCTGGACGTACGTGTGAATAGAAGGAATTTACACCCTTCCAATAATACGTTGACACGTTTGTATTTCAAGAGAAAGAAAAATAGAACCACCTCCATGTAAATAGAACCCACACAATCTCCCGCCCTTGTTGTCCTCTCTCTCTCTCTCTCTCTCTCCCATCAAGTTGGTCGAAGCCCACTTTCTCTCACCCCTCAATCTCTCTCCCTGCAAGCCATCATCCATCACTTTCTCTAGACCCTTAGTTAAGTAGTATCCAAACCTCAGTAATTAAGTTGCTCAAGTGCCCCCACCTACCAGAGCATTTGATACACAACGACTATCCAAGTTAACAAGATCCAACTCACATCTAGAAAAATAACCAGAGGCAAAAAAACCTATCTGTCCACCCAGTCTAGCAAGTGCAAGTTCTAATATTTTTGCTTAGTTTTCAGAATCAAATATTGAAATTCTCATTTGAGCATGTACAGTTGAAAAAGAATAAATATGTTCTAGTTTACCAGATCCAAATCAAGAAACGATTAGCTTATTTTGAAGTTCAGTGGAAGAACTTCAAAAGATATTATTAAAGAGAAAGAGAACTTGCTCCATTTTTCTCTTATAAATGATGGCATCAAACCAAACCCAAGATAGGTTCTTGTTCTGCGAGTCACGGCTAAAACGGTAGTAGCTAGTGAAATTTAAAATTTTATTTTCCATTTCCTCCATCTTGTTGGCAAGCGAAATGAACTTCTTTTCCCTAAAGCTCGTCTCAAAAATATGAGGTGGGGAGAAAATTTGAGCTTCAGCCTTGAGGAGAGAGAGAGAGAGAGAGAGAGAGCAAACATTTGGTGTTGGTGAGAGGGGGAGAAAGAGAGAGAACGATTGGGTGGGGGATTGTTTGGGCAATACTTGGTGAGGGTGGTTCTATTTTTCTCCTCTTGATTTGCAGCCGTGTCAACATATTACTGAAGGGTGTAAATCTACTCTATTCACCCGACCTATTTGAAGTTAAAGTACTCTTTTGTTAATTCGATCCCTAACTAGTACGTATTTCCCTAAATATATAGCTTCATTCACGATCTCCTAATATAAAAAATCTTATTCATATTCATAAAATATATTGGTTATGCACATAGAAATACGTTTCATGATTAAATTTATATTAATTTTTCTGAGTGCTAATAATTTGTGAAAATGGAGGGGTCGTGTACATGTGAATTATTCTAGATACTACATTCATATGATCTTACTGCATGTTGTCTCTCTATATATATATGTATTAATGATGACATAGCATTATCCATTAGTCCTAATTTTCGTCGTAAAAAATGACCACTCGACAATAATTATTGGAGGAAAATGCTCTTTGGGAGATCAGATTGTACGTTTTTGCCTTTTTGGTGGTAAAAAAGTTTTTGGTGTACATAGAATTCCTTTAAACTCCATGTATATATACATCATGCATGACGATTCTTATCCTGGCCGCCTGGATCAGTCAAGTTGATTGCATGATATATAATATGTAGAGCTTGTTGTATCGTACGTTAGACATTGTGTGGATCATATCATCTCAAAAATATTCTATATATTTATTATTTTAATTATTTTCTTGAAGGAAAAAGTAATTATTTAAAATATTGCGCCATCTCTTGATGACCAGCAAATTGATCAACATTCCACATACTTACTAAATATGAAAAGCATTGATTCGTTCATGTAACCAATGAGATTTTCAATCAGATAGCAAAAGTGAACAGAGGGAGCTGTAAATTAAATGGTTATCACTATCACCCTTTCTCGTTATGATTATAGAGGGGAAAATGCAATGAAAGAAGGGAAGATTCCCACCTTCCGCCTATGAAATCGATCAGAGGGATATTATAAATATATATATATATATATATATACACAGAACGATATCAGTAATGCTAGATATAACTAGTTTTAGAATGTGGAAATCTTAGGTACTAGTTTCTTTGAAAAAAAATTAAGTGAGATTTTCTATTAAAAAAATAATTTTTTTATGCAAATCTCAAATTTATCTACTTTTTTTAAATTGAGTACGGTGCAAAACTTGCATATTCTAAAACTGTAAATATTATTTCTCTTATATATATATATATATATATATATATATACACGTACACACACTTTTTTGGCCATCATCATGCATTCATCAGTAACCACATATATATGTCGTGAAACACATAAAGCCACAATTTGATCAAATTCAATGGAACATGAGTAGTACTACAACTGCCCGATGGAAGCTTCACATTTAAATTAATAAATAGCAATATTCTACATAAACGTGTACAATGTGGGCGTACGTGCGTGTTTTTCTCTCTATCACGCGCACACATTTTGATTTCAATGGATCATGATCAGTCATGATGAGGGGGCTTGATTTGAATCCAGTACTCTAGCTTGGAGCTGTGACTGATCACAAAAAACAAAAAAAAAATTGATAAGTTGTGACAGTTATTTTTTTTTTTTGTAAAAATAACTATTTTTTTTGTTAAAATGAATATATTTTGATTGGAAATATCGTCACATATAATTTGTTATAAATGATCATTTTCTTGTAGTGACTTCAGTTTAGAGTCGGCCCGCTTATATATATATATTCCAATCTATAACCCGAGATATATACATGCAGTACTATATATCATAATTAAAAAAAAAAACCCATATATACTTTAAGCCTTTTTCAGGAGAGTAATACTACATACAGTCGAAGAATGTGCAAACGTCGCGCAATCTCTTTGAAAAAGAGTAGAGTTCACGATTAAAAAGTTAGTTTGGGTCTCGTATTAATTCACTTTTTTCAAAGAGACTGCGCGGTGCTTGCACAACTACGATTGCAAATATCATTTCTCTTTTCAGTATTGTCCAAAATTGCAGTTAATTGACATGAGATCCAAGTTTGATAAATCTGTACATAAATGATTAATGATGGCATAAAAAAAAATTAGTTGAAAATAACTTATATAATAAACTAAGAAATTAAATAGTGTTTTCAAATTTTATTAAATGGTCTCCAAGCTTTATATAATAATTTGATTCGTTTGATCAAGATATATGCAGTCATTAATTTAAAATATATTATTCGTGCTGATCGATCAAAACTACATGAAAAGCAATGAAGGCAGTAGTACTGAACGTTAAGGAGATGGATCGAGATCAAATATATATAGCGCAGATTAAAACGTACGTACAAAGAGATTATATATACCGATGGATGGATATTGTTGGTGGCTAGGCTATTATTAACTTCGTCACACCAACCTAGCTTGTTTCTTTTTTAAGAAAGTCTCAGCTAACATTAAACTCGCGTTCAAATTTTTAACTTTTTGTTTGATTGATTTTTGGACCGTTGATCGAGCTTTTTTAACTTTCAGAATACTTAAATTCATCCCATTAAAAATTAGTTCCAGAATATTCTATAATTGGGTCAACTTTTCCATTTTAATTGGATGAGGTTGAAGTAGCTAGCTAGCTAGCCAGGATTGATTTTGACCAGATGTCAACCATATTAATGGGATCAAATTAAAGCTAGCGTCGAGCTTCGACGTAGAGTTAAAAAGTCACATCATCGTCATCATCCAAACTGATCGATCGGTTTTTATCTGTTTATTTATTTTCTCTTAATTATTAAGAAAATTGAAGCACAACCATATACATATATATATATACTATATAGTGTATACTTTTCATTAGAGGCTTAATTTGGCCTGACCCGTTCCTTCTGATTTACCATATTAATTACATATATCTTCTACATTTAGCATGTAAATTTATAAATAGCAGTGGTACGTACTATATTAATGTGAAGAATCTTGCAGAGGATTAATGGGGGCATTTCCAGTACTATTGTCTCAACTACATATTAATTTATAATATCTACGTTGTTTCCAAGGAATATCAACGTCGGTAGGTATTGTTTGGTACAAATTACCTAGCCTTAGCATAATTGAAAATTATAATAATAATACATATATAGATCATCGGCAAATTAACAACTACTTCCCACTAGCTTACATACTAATGACAATTTGGTATGGGGGCCATATGACGATCGAGTACCCTGGCCTTATAATTTTCATGACTTAAGTTAAAAATATCACTAGCTAACACATGATCTACTGATTAATTAACAAGTAGTGGTAGCATGAGTACGATTAATACCCAATATATGGGGGGATCAAATCTTTCCCAAATCCCTTCCCAACTTCATTGGTCCGCGGGGGCCCGAAATACCCGGCCATCGCCAGTATGACATGTGGTGCGCAATCCCTCCATCCAATAGGAATGCACCGCGTTTACTACTACATTGATCATGGAGGTAGTGAGACGCCATTATCATCACTGGCCCGTTAAAGATCATGTCATATTATTACGATCCGGGGAAGCTGCATACAATGAAGGTGGGTAGTCGGCTAGTCGCGTAGCAAAACGGTGCAGGTCTTTCTGAGGTCAAAGGGTTGGCAATTTGCCACGTGTTAAATAATAGCTGCGGGTCCCTTAGAGCACTTGAAGATCCTCCACTCCTGATCCCTCGCCACTTTAAATAGACGACCTTCTTACCATTGTGCATCCCACAGCCTAGCCCTTGCCTCTAACCCATATTGATCAGATTCATCCTCTGATCTCTCTCTCTCTCACTCTCTCTCTCTCTCTGGAATATATACATACCGTTGTTCACTACAATTAAGGCTACTCTCATTGCATCAGCAGCTATATATATAAACGCATATATATAGCACGAGAATTATATATAAGGCCGGCCAACTCAAACATATATATCTTTGCTAGCTTGCAGCAGTGTCTCAAAAATCTGACATAGGCTTCCAATGGGTAACGCAGACTATGAATGCCCACACCCTGTTGCAATTCCTCCATCCAAACCTCTATTCAAGTCCTTGGAATCGTCTCTCAAAGAGACTTTCTTTCCTGATGATCCCTTCCGGCCTTTCAAGAACCAGCCTCTTTCTAAGAAGGTTGTCCTTGGCCTGCAATACTTTGTACCAATCCTGGAATGGGCTCCTCACTACACTTTTGAGTTCTTCAAATCCGATCTTATTGCTGGAATCACTATTGCCAGTCTAGCAGTCCCTCAAGGGATAAGCTATGCAAGTTTGGCTAACTTACCACCAATTTTCGGATTATGTAAGTACTCTCTCAGATTTTGGTATCAAGACTTTTACATATGCTTGTTATGAATCTATTTCGCTAGAAATTAACGAGAAAACTAATTGTGCTGATAATTAATGCAGATTCCAGCTTTGTCCCACCATTAGTGTATGCCATGTTGGGGAGCTCTAGAGATCTGGCGGTGGGCACTGTGGCTGTGGCATCCCTTCTCATATCTTCTTTGCTGGGGAAGGAAGTTAACCCTAATGAGAACCCAAAACTTTATCTTCAACTGGCTCTCACGGCTACGTTCTTTGCTGGACTCTTTCAAGCTTCTCTGGGCTTCTTAAGGTCTGCTTCTCTGATCTCTAGGGCTTTATGCCTGATGCGTTCCTGTTTTAGGGCATGACTAACTGAGTATAGGTTTGATGCGGACAAAGATTTAACTATAATCTTTTTGATATGACTTGAATAAATTAAACTGCAGACTTGGCTTTATCGTGGACTTTCTGTCTCATGCGACGATAGTGGGGTTCATGGGTGGAGCAGCCACGGTTGTTTGTCTTCAGCAACTTAAAGGACTACTCGGGCTGGTTAATTTCACTCATGAGACTGATCTTTCCTCGGTCATGCGCTCTGTATTTTCCCAAACACACCAGGTAATAATTATATTAATTAACTTTCTAATTTTTTAAATGCTTAATATTTTTTCATACCTTTTTCATTTTTTGTTGGTGGTTGTTTTTTGCAGTGGAGATGGGAAAGTGGTGTTTTGGGCTGCTGTTTCCTATTCTTCCTCCTCCTCACAAAATACTTTGTAAGTAGACGTCCGGCCTCGTTGAATATCGCGTTGATATTAATTCTTTTCTAAGCTTGTATTACTAGTAATATATATGATTTAAAATTAAAGGCTCAAAGTGTGTAAAAGAATTAACCATATTACTAAGCAAAACTTGCATGTTGTTTACCCACCTAGCTAACTGTTGTTTTCAATATAATTAATATATATAGCTATATCATCCATAACACCACCAAAAACAATAATTACTTAACTTATCATGAAAAGGGTTTTTCTTTAAGAGAAAGGCTACTACATATTTATCATGACCCTACCTAAAAAAAGATAAACGTTAATTATTTTTATGTTCTCATTTTTAATGAAATCAAATTCATGTTAAAAGAAAATAATGAGAAAATGATGTTTAATATATAGTTAGAGAGAAAATATGAAAAATAAATCAACTATTAATTCATGTATACCTTTTTTTTGTGTGCATATATATATATATATATTATTATTTCGTAGGTTATGATCATATATACTCTACCCGTTTTGGAATCTAAATTATTCAATATATAAAATAGATAAACTAACTTAATTTATTTATTTGATGCTACTGATGGGTACTAGAGCAAGAAAAGGGCGGCCTTCTTTTGGATAAATGCGATGGCACCTCTGACGTCCGTTATCTTGGGAAGCCTCCTCGTTTATCTGACCCACGCTGAAAAACACGGTGTTCAAGTGGTAACCTCTCTCTCTCTCTCTCTCTTCCCTGGCCTCCTATACTTGCTACAGCTGCTACAGTACAGTCCCCCAGTACTGGTACAGTGTATCAACCTCCACTGGCCATGAGTATATATATATATATATATAAGACCGATCGAGTAGAATCCATGGAGTCTCAATGTCTGTTACAATGAAATATTGGGGGCCTCGATCCACATTCAATCTTCTAATTATCACACAGATTCTTGGATCACAAACACGTACATGCAAATCAAAATAACGCTACTTGTACGTACGTACATATAATTTCAAAAAGTATATTAATTTCAACTGCATGGGGGGTAACCATTACTTTCTTTGTTTGTTCTACCTCCCAGATTGGGCACCTGAAGAAAGGCTTAAATCCACCTTCGGTATCTGATTTGGCTTTTGGGTCTCCATATCTGATGACAGCCATCAAAACTGGAATCATCACTGGCGTCATAGGCCTTGCAGTAAGTCACGAAAGCTAGCTTGTTATGGTGCTTAAAGTTTAAATTGCTATTTATAATATTATTAAAAAAGGAATCGGAGGTCCTAAAAATCTAAGTTTAATGGAGTTAGTATAGTAGAACAAGGACTTTTTTTTTCATATTACTATAAATTAGCAACTAATATATACTAAATAACAAGTAGTTATTAATTCAGTATATAGAAACCCAAGTAATTTATCATGAACAGCTCCCCTATGCCCGAACTCAGAACGCTAACTGGTGGCTGTGAAACAGGAAGGAGTAGCAGTGGGGAGAAGCTTTGCCATATTCAAGAACTACCACATTGATGGGAACAAAGAGATGATCGCTTTTGGGATGATGAATATTGCTGGCTCTTGCACTTCATGCTACTTGACCGCAGGTACCATACATCTAGATCATTTCCGAGCTCTAAACTATTAGGATTGAAACTGGGCCAGGTCAAAGCTCCCCAACCAATCCAACCAAAACCCAAATCCAAATCTATGCCTGGGTTGGGAATCCTTTGGGCCGAATGGTCAACCCACTAGCTCAATTGAGCACTGCCCCAACACGATATTACTTCAAAGAAATGCTCTGCCTTTCAAGAACCGAGCAAGAAACACTACCACATCACTAACAATATCTTCGTCAACTGCTAATTATTAACCAGACATATATATGTCGATATTGTGGTTGCAGGACCATTTTCTCGAAGTGCGGTGAATTTCAATGCAGGATGTAAGACGGCAGTGTCGAACATAGTCATGGCAACAGCGGTGATGATCACGTTGCTATTCCTTACTCCGTTGTTCTTCTATACACCCCTTGTGGTGCTCTCTTCCATAATCATGGCAGCCATGCTTGGCCTTATTGACTATGAAGCTGCCATCCATCTCTGGAAGATCGACAAATTCGATTTCCTGGTGTGCATGGGTGCTTATCTTGGTGTGGTCTTTGGCAGTGTTGAGATTGGCTTAGTCATCGCGGTAAGTAGTACTATTGCATTAATGATCACGAAGTACCGCATCATCGATCATCGTTATCCTAAATAAACACGTACGAAGACTTTTTGTTTCTGTTTACTTAAGTTTTTGATATATAAAAGGTTTTGTATGTGCAATATTTGCAGGTTACGCTATCTTTGTTAAGGGTTTTACTATTTGTAGCAAGGCCACGGACTTTTATCTTGGGCAATATTCCCAACTCCATGGTGTTCAGAAGCGTTGATCAATACCCAACTGCCAACAATGTTCCCGGAGTTCTCATTCTCCAAATTGATGCACCCATTTACTTTGCCAATGCAAACTACCTGAGAGAAAGGTACATTATTTATTATAAACAAGCATGCAATTTTGTGTATAATGCATGTGAACACGCGTGTTAATAAGTGAGCATGAAAATAATCTCTATATTTACTGATCTGGTTTGAAAATTTCTAATTTGTTCTCAGGATTTCAAGGTGGATCTACGATGAGGAAGAAAAATTAAAAGCTTCGGGAGAAACCAGCTTGCATTATATTATATTAGACATCAGCAGTAAGTTGTCAAATCACAAACAGTTTGTTTTAAAGATCATAAAGCTCATGACAACTAGTTAATAAATATACTCGATCAGTACAAAATAATTAAGATGCGTTCATATGATTGCAGCTGTGGGCAGTATTGATACGAGTGGGATTAGCATGCTTGAAGAGGTCAAGAAGAATGCCGATAGAAAGGGTCTCAAGGTAAGAAACTTTATTGTCGTTTCTCGTCTCAGATTTCATATATAATCAGTATCAAACTGCTATTATATTCCAAAAAATCGCCTTTATTTGAATCATGATTAGTTTATATATTATGTTTGTGTGCTTTGAATTTAGCTTGTGCTAGCCAACCCAAGAAGCGAGGTGATTAAGAAGCTAGACAAGTCCAAATTCATCGAAAACATCGGCCAAGAATGGATTTATCTGACAGTAGGAGAGGCCGTGGCAGCATGCAACTTCATGTTACACTCGTGCAAGCCAAACCCGGCCGCCGCCGAATTACATGCGCCAGAAAATAATGTCTAACAATTTAGCCATGATCGACTGAATTAGTGAGATAATCCAAATGTTGATACGTAATTAGTGGATGCAGCCGTAACCAGAGGCCAAAGCTGTACGTCCGCTAATGAGGAAGCATGCATATTACCTAAGTAACTGGGAGAGAATTTCTAAGTTTTGGGGTGCTTCTGAATTCTTCATGTGTACTGAACGTAAAAATGAAAGTGATCGAAATGTGAACGTAATCATGAATAGATCAATTCCGGAGCTAAGTTGTTTGATAAAATGGGTGTCTTCGTGATCATGTATTAATCTGATCTCCAAATTATATATAAATAATCGACTTTTCAATCTTTGGCCACACGGTGATATTTTAGATTCTGCTTGATTTCAAAAGAAATTGGCACTACATGAACATGATGTAGTGCTAATTTCCTTGGCGCGCGCATTAATTACAGTACTGGCATGGGTGGGTGCTCTTTTTGAAAGTTTGAAAATGATGTTTCCTTCCTTGGAATTGACCTGCTAACAGTAATAATATATATTGACAAAACTAATTTGACTTTAGAGGCAATTTGTATGAAAATAATGCTTGAAGCTTAAGCGAGCCACAACTACAAACAAGAAACAACATTAGACTCTCTCTCAAAAAAAAAAAAAAAAAAAAAAAAGAAACAACATTAGAAAAACATACTGAATATAAAAAGGATGTAAGTAGGACCATTGACAGGACTGGCCAACAATTCGAGACCTTGACTTTGAACCTAACTAGCGCGCTAAAGGCGAATGGATAGTGGGAGTCTTTCGTATCATTTTATCTTATTTTATTTTATTATTATAATTTTTTTAATTTTTAAAATAATAACAATATTAAAAAATAATATTTTATTTAACTTTTATTTAAAACTATCTCCTATCATCTTACTATCTAAACCGTACCTAATTGATACAGAGGGCAGGGTTTGGAAGAAGAAGATTATTTTCATTAGATAATGTGGTAATGTCGAGAAATCATTTGTAGAAACTTTAAATAGATAACTATCAGAGCATCCTCATTGGATTCCTCATCCCCATCCCTATAATTTAACTCAAATACTCATTTCCTCAAATTTTTCTCTAAAATTTGTTTATCTTCTAAAAACCTCCTACATCTCATTCCTCATCCCTATCTCTATTCTTTTAAATAATATTTCTCTAATCTTTTTTTATTACTTCTTTCTCTCTCTTCCATTTACAATCTTAACTACTAACTATTTTGTCTTATTATCTTTTTTTTCAAATATCATTTTCTACTAAATATTTATTGGAGATTTTGACTATCCAATACAATATTTTATATTTAAATTGAAATTCGAATTATAAAAATCAGCTATTTTTTTTAATTTAGTGCATTTTCTAACGTGATGGAAAATTTAATTAAAAGAATACTCAATATCTCTAATGAAAAACCCTAATTTCACGTATTGATGATAAAATTTATTAATTTTATTAAACGGTAATATTTTCTGTCTTTTCTCCAACGGTAATATTTTTTGTCTTTTCTCAAACGGTAATATTTTTTATTTTTTNAAGTTCACTAATAAAAAATAATTTTTTATAATTTTTTAACGTAAAGTCTAATTTTTTACAACTTGCATGATAGTTATCTATTTAAAGTCTCTGCAAATGATTTCTCGACGTTACCGCATTATCTAATGAAAATACTTTTTAGAAATGGCTTTGATGTGACTAATTGTATCTTATACCTAACATTACTCTGTTGTAAATGTGATGATGTAATGCAATGTCCATTTGATCAATTTAAGATTATTTAAAGGTATTTATTTGGTTATATAGAGGAGATGAGATGAGATGAGATGTTTTAAATAGTAATGAATAAAATATTATTATAATATAATTTTGTAATATTAATTTTATATTGAGATTTGAAAAAGTGAAATTGTTTATTATATTTTATATGGAGATTTGAAAAAGTTATAATGATGAGTTGAGACAAGATGAAATGAGTTTTTTGGTTTTGTGTAAACAAACAGGGCAAGTCTTTTGGGAGGTTTAAGGTTTGGATGTTGAATTCTCAACACTCTCCACTACTATTTATTATTTTATTATTACTTTCCACATACTTTTTAATATTATTAATTATTTTTTACTATTATTTAATATTTTATTATTACATTTTTACTACTATTCACAACATACTTTAACATTTCTCAACACCTAAACCCAGTATTAAATAGAATTAATATTGTGTTATTAATAAAGATCAGATAGATCAGTACTTTTAATCATCATCAATAAGAATCATTATTGGCTTTTAGGTATTTGTTTGGTTTTGAGAACCTACAAGTTTTCTTGATAAAGCATCCACGAAGAGGTACTACTTTGTTTCCTTCCAGGATATTTTTTTACCAACAAAAAAAAAAAATCCCTATTAAAATGTGATTAGTTTTGAACATGAATTTTATGGGATGGCTTTGCTTAGTGTTAACCGAAAAGTAGACATTTTTAACGTCGACGTAATGAAATTTATGGGATGGCCTTTCCGACTTACTGCAGAAAATGCCGCAATGAAATCAGTACGAGCTTCAACAATGACCAAGTCATACCGTACCAAAACGATCTTAGTTAGAATGCGGTCAAGACCGCTCGTAAGTATTAAGGGAAAATAAATGTGACTTGATGTGATAAATTTATAAGTTGATATGGTTTGATGTGGTATGTTATATTGTAAAATTATTTAATTTTATTATAAAGTAAATTTAATGTATCATTTAAAAATACGTCAGCTTTTAAATTTATTTTTGTATGATTTATTTTTCTGGCTATACCATAAACTATCGAAATCAAATCCATAATCACCATAATTTTTTACGCAAAGAAACTTTGATATTCTTTGAATAATATTGACAGGAACGTCAGCCTGAACAAAGGAGCTCCAAAGCAAATTCAGTGTCAAAATAACTCATGATCAACTACGTACACGGCATTGGATTTGGTCAAATAATCCCTATACAATACACTGATACAGTAAAGACTCAGACTCTTGACTCAAACAGAACAAGATGAAGGGTCTCTCAGATTAATCCCCGCCAGTTGCCCGGCCATTGGCGCAGTTGATGACAAAGAAAATGAAGATATTCTCTCTACTGATCCGAGTGCTCTAATTTTCCTAGTCATTCTCTTGTCTCCACTAACTCTTGGCAGGTACGTATTACAGAGATCATTGACGCTACTTTTTTTTTTTTTTTTTTTGGAATAATACAGGTCCATATTGACGTGAATCTACAAAACCATCAAAACCCTACGTGCAGTGCTTACAGGTTTAGCAGGTTGGAAAGGGATACAGATCAGCTAAAGGTAAATGGGAAAGAAAATGACAGACCAAGGCCATCGCCACCATCACCCATCGGAGTGGATCCAAAAGAGATAAGCACTCCATAAAGTGCAAGAAACAACCTTACATACTCATGATGGGTTGCTTTCGTTTCCGGTTTTTCTTTCAAGTATTGATATTCGTCCTTGTATTTGTCTGTTTGTATCAGTTCCTCGTATGATGCTTTGCAGAAAGAATATCACTACTGATGTACTCCTGAGCATGCGTATCTCAACAAAATATTTAAAAAAAATTCTAACAGATCACCTTCCCAACAAGATTTTTGACAAATATTGGAACTCAATCCAAGAAAACGTTGAATTCCAGCAGCACATCTAAGGTAAACAGTCGGTAACTATGCGCAGTAAATGTTCACAGAAAGAGAACAAAAAAAAACCCCTTGGTTAATCGTTAAGAACGGCATTCTTTGTTTTTGTTTTAAACATTAAAAAAAAAAAAAAGCGTTAAAAACAGCAGTCTTTATTAAGTGCAGCGCATAAAATCCTCATGTATATATTGTTTGAGTTGGCTACATCATCTCGTTTCCATTTACACCATTAATTTGGAGCTTCATTTACCTGGAACTCGTATCTAGGCTGTCCTCTTGTACAATCTCAAAAGTTATTGTAACATCCCGTTAGAAATTTAATGGTGGAATTTCTATAGACTTTAGAAATCTCGTGAAAATCCCATAAGTTTTCACGAATCGATTAATTGCACAAGTTTTAGTTTGTCAACATAATTAGTGTTATCACTCACTATGGTACCAGAAATGTGATTTTAATCATTTGAGGTAGTTAGAAGTGTCAGAATACGTTATAGTCTATACCACTAGACTTAGTTGAATATTTAGGATTTTATGGCCCAATAACTCATTTTTATAATTTCGGATGAAACGACTATTCGAAATTGTGAATTTATTTATAGGGACACTTTGGGGTTGAGTTTTGGTAAACAGTTTTCACTGTAGGTTAATATGAATATTTAGGATTTTTCAGTACTAAGTTTATTATGCATTTTTTCTGAGTGAATAGTAACTTCGAGAAGCATACTAAGTGCAGTGTTTTCAAAATCACAGTGTGGAATGTCCAAATTAGGTTAGAGAAGTTTTATTTAGACACTTGGCAAGATCTTAGCCACACATAATAAATAGTATTAGATACTTGGCATAAAGATGAACCATTAGATGGATTTGTGAAGGAAATCAAGGTGTAAGATTATGCCACCTAAGCAAAACCTTTTTCATCTGATCAACCAAATTGAACCAGATCAAAGAGGGTTTCAACCCTAGTGAAACCCTAAATGGTTGGAATCCAATTGAAACCCCAAAAACTTGGTTGAAACCGAAACCGTAAACAGTTTCCCCAAACCCTAAAGTTGGCCTTTAAACCCTTTTTGATCCAATTTCTAGCATTGTGTTTAATCACTTGATTAAATCACTTTCACATGCTATTAATTTCTCAAATTCTTGTTATGACATCATTATCCAACCTTTTAAACCTTGGAAATTTGTTTGGGCCAAGAAAAATTGGATTTGGGTTTGATAGCATCTCAAACCCTAACCAAACCCCCTTTAAACCCCAAATTGAAGCTCACTTGGTTGAGGCTCACGAATTTGGCCACCTTGGCAAGGCTTCTTGGAGAAGTTTCCTTCCCCACATGGCAGACCATTCACTACCCTTGACTGCACCCAATAGTGCCTTAATGAAATGGAGAAACCCACCCTATCAACCTCCATAACTCACAGCTTCTGCAAGCTGTCTTTTCCCCTCTCTATTCTCTAATTTATGTCACATATCTACCTCCAATCAATGGTCATTCAGGTCCATATCTTCCCCTTACAGAAGTCTTGAGTCGTGCAAGTCACACATACTTCCATTTCATCACTTTTTCACCCCGTTCTTAGAGAGAAATCCAAAAGAGCTCTTTCGGGCAGATTTCTGTGTTTTTTTGTGTGGAGATTTTCGACCCTTTGTAAATATTTTCACATTATCACTCCTTCATAAAAGTTGTTTCTTTTTTAGTTTAGTTTCCATAGATATATTATTCGTATCATTCCATGATCATTTGGTCGGTCAAAAGTATTTTTAACCATGGAAAGGTTATTCTGGGCGTGAATCTAGAGAGTATGTTATGTTTTGGAGTTTTAACCAAGCTAATGGACATATCCTGGTCCGAAAATTTTTTGGAGTGTTTTTAGCATATTTTTAAGAGTGTTCATTGAGGTTTTGTTGCATGAATAAAGCTTTTGATGATAAAGTTTCTTAGATTTAGAAACTTGAAAATTGGAAGTAGAAAAACAGTTTTTATTTGGAGAAAGTTTGAATATTTCGTGGTTTGATCTTACTCTAATGGCTTTGATATTTTTATATGATGATCCTAAGTCTCTTATTTTCATTTTAGGATGCTATTTTGGAGATATTTAGCATTAGTTTCAAAGATATGATTTTTCTATGCAAGAGAATTTCGGTTAGGCCTAAGATTTGATGTTTTTGGGTTATATCCATGTTTTATTGAGTTTTAGTCATGTGATTTTAAGTTTGATGGTTGGATATTATTTAAGACACATTCTTAAACCATGTGATGTTTTATTTCAAAGATCTCACCTTTTTAAGCCATTGATCAAGAGATTTATCAAAACTAGTTGAGGTAAAAGTTTATGTTTTTGGGTTAAGTGTAAAACCAAAAACTCCAAGTGTTATTTTGTGATTTTGGTGACTTTAGTTTGATGATTTAAAGCATGGTTGATCTTAAGATGATATTATGAATATGTTAGAAGTAAGATTTGATTTTTTTGGAATTTTTGGAGATGTTTTGATTTAGGGTCAAAGCTTGTGATTCAAGTGTTTGGATCTTTTTACAAAAAGTTTGGTGTTGATTATTAGCTTTTTCTAAATGGATGTTTTAAGTATGGTTTAAATTCAAGTGTTTGGATCTTTTTATAAAAAGTTTGGTGTTGATTATTAGCTTTTTCTAAATTGATGTTTTAAGTATGGTTTTAAACTTAGGATATGAAGATCTTTGTTGCAAAATTTTGGGTTAAGCATGAGTTTTGGAGTTGGAAGGAATTGTAACAAAAATGAAGAGAAATGACCTATAGATGTTTCGGCCATAATGTGTTTTTCATAGTTGTGATTTATTTTAAATTTTTCTGAGTTGATTTTTGAGTTTAGGACAAAATTTATATGAGGAATATAAATTTTGGAAACTTTTGGAGTTAGGATGTGAAATTCTTAAGTTATGGGTAAAATGGTCATTTTTCTACATATAGAGGGAAAAATGGTAATTTTACTCTAAATTAGCTTGTTTTCATGTTTCTAATTGTTAGTGATTAAATGTCTAACTTTTAAAATACCTTCTTACAGTTCCTTATGTTTTGCGCTTTATTCTCGTATAACGCGATGATCGAGGTAAGTTAGCTTCTAACTTACTATTAGTTTATTGTGTATGTATGATGGGTAAGGGAACTATAATTTATGTATATATGTTATCATATATGTCATGCCATGCCACGTCATTACATGTTTATCTGTTATACATGACTTATTCTGTCACGAATATTTATCTGTTACATAATTTATTCTGTTATATATTACTATATGTTACAAGTATACCATGTTAAGTATGTCATATGTTACATGTATGTCATATCATGTAATATTCACCATTGCAAGTATGTCATGTTAAGTAAAGAAGTCAGATCAAGTTTATGTTAAGTCAAGTTTCAGATCACGTTCAAGTTAAGTTATTCATGTCAATCATGACCCTAAGTGCTAGGATGGGGTAATATCCTAGTGGAACTCCTTTGTTCACGCTGGAGTGTATAAATAGGTGTGAAATTTTCTAGGTTGACGAAGTACAGTTAACAGGTTACGAATGGGGCCTAATTAGCTGGTCACCGAAGCACGCCAGATACTAACGCCGATGGTGCCATATTTCATTTTACGTGGATTCATAGGGCCACAACAACTGTGGAGCATGAAGTATAGGGCCACAACAACTGTGGAGCATACACTACGTGAGACACAGCAATTGTGACACGTAGAATACGTGGGACCACAACAACTGTGGAGTACGTATTAACGCATTCACAGCTGGTGTAGATACCTGTGTTATGATGCGGTAATCGGCAGGGACACACGGCTCTAGGAGACCCGTGTAGTACCCATATGGTCACGTTATTAATTAAGTCTATTGAATAAGATTCCAAGTTCATGTCAAGAAGTTAAGAATAAGCAATCATGGTGACCCCATGAGATAAGAATAAGTTTCAGATCAAGTCCACGTTAAGACAAGTTTCAGATCAAGTTCATGTTATGTTATGTTATGCTCACATACAAGTTATGTTCGTATTCACGTTAAGTTTCAAGTTCATGTCCATATCATGTTATGTTCATGTTTATGATATGTTCAAACTCATGTTCATGTTATGTTATGTTCATGTTCATGTTATGTTTCAAATTCACGTTTCTGTCATGTTATGTTCCGTACATGTTATTTTCAAGTTCATATTATGTTATGTTCACGTTCACGTTATGTCTCAAGTTCATGTTTATGTCATGTTATGCTTAGGTTTATGTTAAGTTCAAGTTCATATTTATGTTATGCATGTTCGTTCATGCTATATTTCAAGTCTATGTTATGTTTCAAGTTTCACGTTCATGTTATGTTGCTAGTCCATATTATGTTTTAAGCTCAAGTTCATGTCATGTTAAGTCAAGTTCAGTTCACGTTTCAGTTCAGATTATGTCAGTTATGCCATGCTATATATGAAGTTATGCTATGCTTACTTACGACTTTAATTATGCATTCATGCTTTTACTGCCATGCATGCATCTTCAACCTGTGTAGGAGTTTCCTGTTAACTTACTGAGATTTGTAATCAAATATCACCGTGGTAGTCCCAACTACCATTCCCCCTGAATGGTAAGCGATGTGTCAGGATCAGAACAGGGAGCAAACATTGGTAGACTGAAGGAGGTTGACTAGACGTCGCAGACACGACGTGAAGCTTACAGCTTCCATAGTTAGTTTTTGGATAGTTTTCTGGCCTCGTTAGTCGAGTTAGACGAGTTACTCGACAAACTTTCTCAATAGTGTATTTTGGTAATGTAAATATGGAGTCTGATCTCCTATGTTTTTTAGGTTACAGTTTTCTAAGACTCGTACTGAAATCATAGATATTTATTTTGTTAAGTATGCTTGAATTACAATTTAACTATTTGGGATATTATAAGTTTGGTGCATAGTATTGCTCAAGAAAAAAAAATATTATCCGCTGCGAATATTACATAATGCTATACGCATGTTAGGAACATTGCATCTTATATGTCATGAACGGGGGCAGGTAATCACGTGTTGCATGTCCCAACGCTTCAGATGTCCGTTCGATCCCAAGTAGAAATCTGGGGGCATCACAACTATCATTTTAGGTAGGCCTTCCCTCATGCTTTTTTATAAAATCAAGTCGCTCACGGCAACTAGCTTAGTGCATCGTGTTTAAAACATGAGAAATTCTCTAGTTACAAAATGATTATTCAAAAGTAATTCCACAAACTTATGTGTCTTGATGTTATATGTTAGATTATAAAGTTACTTTTATTGTAATGCAGATCTGACGGCTCACATGAAGCCATATCAATTTGTAAGATTACTTTTGTATAATTCTTTTATAGATGTAGCATTCATCTTAAAACATTACTTCTCAGTGAATGAACCATGAGTTCAAGTCCTCTGTTTCAAACTCAAGTTAACTAGTAAAGCTCAAACAGACTCGGATTTGGTTCATAAAGGAATCAGGACCGAGCTTGCAAGCACTGTTAATCCCCGTTTATTTTCCTGGTAATATTCCATCCCTCTGACATTAACCACCCTCCCCCCCAAAACAACAAAACCGAAAAAAAAAACAATGAAAAATAAACACATGATGCAATTAGAACAATGATGTAAGACATATAAGCATGAAAATGAAAGAGGCGGGCCACTAACTTCATCTATTCTTTTGAAAAAAAAACAGTGCTGCAGAAGTTATCCGACAGTCAGAATAACAATATCAAGGAGCAAAAAACTAACAAAAATAGAGAATTGGCTCGCAAAGAATTATATAAATGGAGGTCTAAAATACCTGTCTTAGCACCATTTATATTTTATATGATAGCCATTTTCAACAGTTTTTTGCCAATTGAATCCAAGAGTTCCAGAAATTAGTGTTATTAATATGGAATCAGCGTCCTAAGTGACCCACTATCAAGAACCAAACCCATCCTTATAATGTTCACAGAAGGGGAAAAAAAATATACCCCTTGGTTAATCGTTAAGAACGGCCTTTGTTTTTGTTTTTAACATTAAAAACAGCAGTCTTTATTAAGTGCAGCGCATAAAATCCTTATAGACATTGTTTGAGTTGGCTACATGACCATCTCAATTCCATTTACACCATTAATTTGGAGCTTCATTTACCTGGAACTCGTAGCTAGGCTGTGTCCTCTTGTACAATCTCAAAAGCTATCATTTTAGGCAGGCCTTCCCTCAGGCTTTTTGATAAAATCAAGTCCCTCACGGAAACTAGCTTAGTGCATCGTGTTTAAAACATTATTTCTCAGTGAATGAACCATGAGTTCAAGTCCTCTGTTTATATGACAGCCATTTTCAACAGTTTTTTGCCAATTGCATCCAAGAGTTCCAGAAATTAGTGTTATTAATATGGAATCAGCGTCCTAAGTGACCCACTATCAAGAACCAAACCCATTCTTATAATGTGGCCATCTTTATAACCAGAGTACAGGAGGAAAACCAATCGTATAACAAAAATCTCGGTAAATTGAAGCCACACATAAAAGCCTTCAGATTTTCAGAAAGAGTTTTTAAACTGTATACACACATGGTACGACAAAGGAAAGCACCTTCTCAGAAGCAATTGCCATGTCAAAGCAGAGCAGGAGCTTCCATCCAAATGAAGGGAAAAGGGGGGGAGGCCGCATGCATCAATGTGTCTTTCTTTCAAAATAAAGCCCTCCCACTTTAGCAGACCTCGCAAATTTCTATTATGGAAACCGGGTCAAGATTAGAAAGACTCAAGCATTGAGCAGCTTTTCCTTGAATAGGCGTGGAAGCACTTCATGGGCACTGATGTCAAGAACCTCTGGCTCCCTGAAAAAGGCCCTGAACGTTTAGGTTCCATTTGTTTCAAAAAGAATAAAGGTCCAGAAGGGAGTGTATCAATAATAATTAATTAGGCATTGATTTTTTATATATATAAGTTCAGGCAATGATAGGTTTGGCAGCAAAGTTCTAAATGACGGATGATTATGATAATAAAAGAGCAGGACAAGGCCCGTGCCCTGTTTCCAGCAGCTGACATCCTGAAACTAAGAAAGAAGCCAATCCCGGAGACTATGAAAAATCTTTGAACTTGAAATAAAAATGAAATTAAAAAGATAAAGATAAAGATAAAAGTATCAACCTTCTAGGAGGGCAAACGAAAAAAAATCAAAAAATAAAAAAAAATTTCACTTCTTAAACTGCTAAACTAATTTCAGCCATTGAAATAAGTTGGCATTCAGCTTCAACCTATATTCAGTATCAACTACAGTTTTTTTTTTTTAAAAGTAATAAAATTTTATTCATCAAATGCAATAGGCAAAGCCCATGTATACAGGAAGTATACAAAAGATACACCTAATTACATTCTAAGATTAGGAAATGAAAACAAAAACTCATGACCAGTCCCTCCGTTAAGTAAAATAGCTGAAACCCATTGAAGTAAACATAAAAAATTTCCAGATTTCCTCTGCAGTACATTCCCTGTTATTAAAACACCGCTCCTTCATTTCCATCAAACTACACCACATAATGCACAAATGAATCATCTTCCACGCAGCTGCCACTTGAGAACAACTATGAAGCCTATTCCAACACGCAAGTAGATCCACCACTGTTTTAGACATTGTCCAAACCAACCCTGCTCTACTGAACACACCATCCCATAACAACTTAGCCACCTCACAATGTAAGAGTAAATGGTCCACCAATTCACCATATTTCTTACACATGAAGCACCACTCCATAACAATCATGCCACGCTTTCTCAAATTATCAATTGTCTGAAGCTTCCCAAGAGATGTCGTCCAAATAAAAAATGCTACATTTGATGGCACATGAGCCCTCCAAACACTCTTCCATGGAAAAGAGAAATGATGCTGAACAGTCAACAACTTATAGTATGATCTGACAGAAAACTTTTTACTCACTGTAACTCTCATTTCCTCCAATATCCAGAGAATGAAACAAGCTGAAAAAATCTGCAACCTCTTCAAGTTCCCAATCCTGGACAGCTCTAATAAAACTAACATCCCAATGCACAACTCCATTAGACCGGATCAACAAATTCGGAAGCCTGCTGATTAACAGCCACTCCAAAAATTGCCGGAAAAAGTCTAAAAAGAGCACGCTCACCACACCAATCATTGAACCAGAAACGAATTCTTGAACCATTTCCAACCTTGAACTTAACTTGTTTCACCAAATTATCCCACCCCTTTCTAATAAATTTCCAAAGACTCACACCATAAGTCCCCCTACCCTCCTTAGAACACCTGCCCCCCCCCCCCCCCCCCCCCCCCCCCCCCCCCCCCCCCCCCCCCCCCCCCCCCCCCCCCCCCCCCCCCCCCCCCCCCCCCCCCCCCCCCCCCCCCCCCCCCCCCCCCCCCCCCCCCCCCCCCCCCCCCCCCCCCCCCCCCCCCCCCCCCCCCCCCCCCCCCCCCCCCCCCCCCCCCCCCCCCCCCCCCCCCCCCCCCCCCCCCCCCCCCCCCCCCCCCCCCCCCCCCCCCCCCCCCCCCCCCCCCCCCCCCCCCCCCCCCCCCCCCCCCCCCCCCCCCCCCCCCCCCCCCCCCCCCCCCCCCCCCCCCCCCCCCCCCCCCCCCCCCCCCCCCCCCCCCCCCCCCCCCCCCCCCCCCCCCCCCCCCCCCCCCCCCCCCCCCCCCCCCCCCCCCCCCCCCCCCCCCCCCCCCCCCCCCCCCCCCCCCCCCCAAAAAAAAAAAAAAAACTCACTCCCATACTTCCGATCAATAACCTCCCTCCACATTGATTCCTCTTCCCTTTAATACCTCCACAACCACTTTCCCAACGCCTTATTAAAACTACTCAAATTACTAACCCCCAAACCTCCATTAACAATTGGACAACAGACTCTATTCCAACTCACCAGATGGAACTTATTTTCCTCTCCCATACCAACCCCACAAAAATGCTCTAAATAACTTCTCATTATGATTTGCCACACCTACCGGTAATGGGAATAATGAAAGAAAGTAAGTGGGAAGATTGGAAATGGTGCTTTTGATAAGGGTAATTCTAGGCCCTTTTGATGAGTATAGCCGCTTCCAACCTGCCAATCTTTTCTCAATCTTCTCTACCACCCCATCTCAAATATTCTTGGCCTTGAATGACGCCCCCAACAGGAGACCCAGATATTTCATAAGAAAAGAAGCAACTCTACACCCCAAAAGTTCCGCCAAGCTATTAAGATTTTGCACATCCCCCATAGGAACCATCTTCAACTTACCCAAATTCAACTTAAAACCCGAGACAGTTACAAAACATAACATTACAGCCCTCAAAACTTGAATCTGATCACCATCAGCATCATAAAAGATAAGAGTATCATCATCAAAGACTAAATGGGAAATTGAAATAAAACCATTATTTGCATTTCCCACCGAAAAACCGGAAAGAAACCCCCTCCTACCGCAGCCTCCACCATACGACTCAAAGCCTCCATAACGATAACAAATAAAAAAGGAGATAACGGATCCCCCTGTCTCAAGCCTCTTGAACTCTAAAAGAAACCACAAGACTGCACATTAAATAACACCGAAAACCGGGCAGTCGAGATGCTGTGTCTAATCCAACCACACCACCTATCCCCAAAACCACATCTTTTGAGCATGTAGAAAAGAAAATCTCAATCACGCCTTTTCCATGTCTAGCTTGCAAAGAACTCCCGGAACACCTTCCCACATCCGACTATCTAAACATTCATTCGCGATCAAAACTGAGTCAAGGATTTGGAGACCCCAAACAAAAGCATTTTGGGGCTTAGAAATAATCTTATCCATCACCTTACTCATTCGATTAGCTAACACCTAAGAAATTATCTTATAAATCCCACTTACCAAACTGATGGGACATAAATCTTTCAATTCAGAAGCACTGGCTATCTTAGGTATGAGAGCAATAAAAGTGGCATTCAGCGACTTCTCAAACTTTTGAAAAAAGCATAAAATTCTTGGAAAAATCACATCAACTACACTTGTCATGCATATCATTACACACATCGTGACACATGAGAGATAGAGAGAGAGAAACCTGCACAATGTTTGTCCCATTTCATTAGAGCTAGGAATAAACCATAACTTTCGCAGGGAAGGTGACTCAAATTGAACAAAGAAACCATCATGTTGACCATATTTCCACTTTCTCGATCCTTGACCTCTCCAGACCTGTAAAAAAGAGTTCTCAGTTTCAGATAAGGCTAACAAAGATAGAGCTAGCTCACAGCTACAACTTTATAGTTCAGGTGGACACTGTGTCAACTCCAATGGGTTCACAAGTGCTTGCCTGATCTTTCAATAGTAATTTTACTTGGAACTGTTGGCCACAAGAAATAGAGAGAGAGAGAGAGAGATTGCAAACTGCATCATAAAATCCTATTTGGTTTTTCCCCATCGGGCAATTATAAGAAATTAAATGCATTCGGAACACAAGGTAGGATCCAGCTTGTCACACAGTGAACATCCCTGTCCTCTCAAAAATTCATGTCCTGATGTTAAAAAATACCTGTGGGTAAGATATGATACTTTTGGGAGTCACCAAGCAGGCGGCTCTAGAGAAAGAATCCTCTGCATACTGCCTAAGAAATGAAAAACAATTGCTGTGCGTCTCAGGTGATTCGAAGGCCTGGAAAATAGACAAGATAAAAGCAATGGATGAAAATAGGTAAGAGGCAAGAGCTGGATGGTTAAATTTACAAATACAATCTGCAAATGATGGACCAAATTAACATGCAGTAAGAGCTAACTATTCAATGAAGTTGAGTCTACACATTTAAACATTTAAGAACATCAGGAAATTTACCGCTCAATAAGAGCAAAACAAGCATTGACATAGGGTTTAATACCTTATCTATATTCACAGTTGGAGCATATTTATCAGTCTGGGTCTTTTCCTTATCAAGAAGGAAGTAGACTCTTGGATCCACTTTAGAACTTTCATGCCACGATTTTACAGCTGTCTCAATTGTCTCAACAAGGAAAGAAAAAACTTCTTTCCAGCATTCCTCAGATCCATACTGTGCAGACTGCAAAGAGAAAACCAATTTAATCCTCCTTATTTGGTAATATTGAAAACAAATCCTAACCCAGAGGGTCCTCTGGCTGTCTCTACAGAAGTTGCTGTGGAATTAATAAAACTGCATTGCACGGTTTAGAAAATTAATAAAACTGCAATACAAGAGAGAAGGTGGGAAAAAGTTTAAAAAAAAAGAAAGAAAAGGAAACAAAGATCAAATAAAACAGAAATATTCAGAGTATATCACCAACAAAATACACTCACCATTTCAGATTTCAACGGGTCCAAGTGCTTTGCCATATCAATATTCAATCTCTTCTTCTCAACTTCTTGAGCTCTCTTTTTGTCTTTCATCAGCTGGGAAATCCTCTTAATCTTCCTTGATACTTCAGAACTTTGTGGATTGTATTGCAAAGCTGTTTGGAAGGCAGCTGAGGCCTACAATGAACATTTGCAATGGAATAGTATAATCGCGTGCTCTTGTCCAGAAGGTTCGTTATCATAAAGAAAAAGTAACTTTAGGACGTACATCGTCATATTGCTCCATAGCTTCTAGTATGCATCCTTTCCTGAAATATCCCTGAAGGTGCATCAAAACAGTTCTATTTAACGCATAGATTAAGACATCAAGAACAATTAAAATTGATATACATTATATGTACCTTTTCCCACTGGGGATTCAGTGCAATTGTTGTTTCAGCATCAGCAAGAGCCTTGTTAAGCTTGACCAATTGCAGAAATGCAGCAGCACGGTTGCTGGCCAAGAATCAATCATGGAAAATTATAAATAAAAATATTTCTGACCAATATATACAGATTCTTGTGGAGCAGACAGGAACAAATGTTCTAAGTGAAACTCGCACTAAAGCAATATTAGCTCAAAACACATAATTATCGATGAACCTACATTCACAAACAAATTCATATGGAACATTTGATCGCCAATTCCTTCAACACAATGAAAGTTAGGGGCTATGTTCTCCCATGCCACGTGTCATCGACAACCTGCCATCTCAACAGCGGCATGCTCAAGCATATTTCTGTCTCATATTTAAGTAGCCGTAATGAATACCCTTCTAGACTCTAATCTTAGCTACCATTCGCTTCCTCCTACAACTTTTACATGGGTGCTCCTTAAACGCATAAATGCAACCAAGGAAAACTCAGTATTTCAAACGGGAATGAAAGAATATAATGAAAGGGTGCCCACGCTCGAAAAACATGGAACCACAATCAACTAATTCCCAGTTATTGAAAAATACTTGCGTCCCAGCTCCCGTGTAACTACCAAGTCTATAGGCGTCACTTAATGGAAGACTTTGAAAATTCATCAACAGCTAAAAAAGATCCACCAGAATGTTATGCCGCGTCACAACCAATGACAAACATAGCGCAAACTCAAAATCCGCAATGTCTCCTCATAGAGTTCAAACGCGCAGATACATGAGAAACACAAACAAAACCTCATTTAAAATAAATTGTGAGCATACCTAAAGCACCTAATATCAAACTTATCAAACTTAAAGCAGTAAGTACCCGTCCGAAACGATCAAATTTAGTGTGCAACTGAAAAATTAAAATCACATTTTGAAGAAGTAAACGATCTTCAATACATAATGCTAATTTTCCTTTTTTTTAAAAAGGCTATTTTTTTGGTTACCTGTAAAGAGTGGGGTTAGAGGGGTCAAGCTTGATGGCCTGGGTGTAGAGAGCAGCAGCTTTGAGGTAATTCCCTGCTTTGAAAAATTCGTTTCCTTTATCTTTCAGAGAGATGTTCACCCCACTCCCACCACCACCTTCCGATGAGGCCGCCGCACCTGATTTTGCCTCCGCTGCTTCCGTCATTGTTGCTATTCGAATTTAACTTCGAAGGAGAAGATTGTGCTGGCAAGCAATCGCTTTGGCTCTTTTCTGGTTAGGGGTTTGTATTACTAGGGTTTATAGCTATGTGCCAAAAATGCGAGCCATTCACTGAACTAATATTAATAAAGCAGCTCTCCCATTTGATTCGGGGCCTTGATGTTGAAGGAACCAAGGGGACAGATACGATGCGTTTTGGTGAAAAGTAAGGCCCGCATGGATCATGAGATCATCTGTAAATAATTTAAATTAAAATTTGAAAAAATTTAATTATTTTTTATGTTTTATTTGGGAGTTTGAAAATTTTATAACGATTAAAAGAAAATTTTCAAAAATTAAAAATTAAAAATAGTTTGTGTATATGGTGTTTGTATATTAAGATTAGATGATATAAGATTTGAAGATTTTTACTGTCCAAATGATGCCGAAGAGTATGTCGAATTAATTTAAAATTACTTTGATGTTTTTAGAATGAATGCTTCTACTAACAAGTAGACGCGGAAAATATACCATCTGCATTGCTAATATAGCATAATTTGATTTATAATACATTTGAGTTTTAAACTTCTCTTATAAATCAGAATCTACCATGTTAATGGTGTAAAATATATGTTTTCCACCTTGATTTTCAATAATAAATAGAGTAATGTTACATACAGTTACTTTTACGTATTCTCTGGGTACTTCACTGATATAATTGACTGCATCAATTTTTTTAATACATAATCAATCATATCAATTAAATGTATAAAAGAGTAGGCAAAAATGACTACACATAAAATTTTTATAATAAATTATGTGTTACACATTAAGGTAGCTTGTAAATATTAACTCCCAAAGGAATGTATGGACTCGTTTTGATATTTAGAATATCTTAATATATCTGTGAAAAATAATGAAATTGTTTGAATTAAAATATTTTATTGTGTTTTAGGAAATGAGATAGAGAAGATTGCATGAAAATATTGTAAAATTAAAAAATTATTTGAATATAATTGGTTAATATTATTTTTGTTTTAAAATTTGAAAAAAATATTATTATTTTTTGTGTTTTGTTCAAAATATTAGAAAATTTGTAATAATTAGGTAATGATTAAATAACAAAATTAAAGATTTGAAATTCAAAAATGTTATGTATTTAAATAGTGTTTGAAAGTGAAATATTTAAAAATACTTGAAAGCAATTATTTTACCCAACAACCCTAAGTGTATATTTGGAATTATGGTAAGAATTGGGAAGTATAGTTTATAATTTTAGAGCTTAAAAGTTATAAGTTAAGTAATAAGTTATACTATTAAAAAGTTATTTAATTGTTTGATAACCATATTGTTGAACCTAAGGTTTCAAGTTTTGTGTAATTATATATTTACACATGGATTTTGATGATAACAAATGAATTCAAAGAATGAAGGAGTCTCAAGCTCAATTTGTCCACACAATGGAGTCAAGCACATCAAGGAACCAAGCATGAGCAAGAAGGAAATAATGGAGTCAAGCACATCAAGGAACCAACATGAGCAAGAAGGAAACAAGTTCACATTAAAGTCATAGAGAAATGTTGTAAATCTCTTAAAATTCGAAATTAGGATTAAGGCTCAAAAATTAATATTTTATCATAAAGCATTAAAATACATTTTCCACATGTGCATGAATATTTTGAAAATTAAATTTGAAAATTTTGAAAGATAATTGATTGTCATCTTTCACATGTGCATGCCATGATTAAAGGTTTGAACTTTGAAAATATTAAAGATGATTGATTGTCATCTTTCACATGTGCATGTTTTATTTGAATATTTTCAAAAGTGATTGATGCTTTTCTTGACTTATGCAAAAGGAAGATGCCTTTGTTTGAATATTTTGAAAAGTAAAGTGTGCTCCTTTTGTCATATGCAAAAAGTAAAAAATTAGGTTTGAAATTTTTGAAAAGCAAAGTGTGCTCCTTTTGTCATATGCAAAAAGTAAAAAGATTAGGTTTGAAATTTTTGAAAAATGAATGATGATGTTTTTGACATGTGAATCTTTTTAAATTTGAATATGAAGTCTCATATGCCTATAAATAGATCATTTGAGAGTTCACATTTACAACACCAAGAGCATACAACTCTCATTCAAAGCTTTCATTCTCTCTTCTCTAAGCATTGAGTCTTAACCCTTATTCATTTTGAGAGATATAGTTTGTGCTTGTATTGTTCTTATTTCACTCATTGAGGAGTGTTTTCTGATATCCTACCCACTATCAATTCTTGTATCAGTAAAAGGGTGTGTACAACCCTTGTGCGTGTAGAAAGTGTTCTACACAGGGAATCGTTGAATCACCACGTGTAAGGTGATTGCAAGTGTAGAGGGTGTTCTACACGGATCCTTTGTAGCGGTGTTGTTCAAAGGTGTAATAGGTTTCTATCTCCACCTGAAGAGATTGAATAGTGAATTCGGGGATCCTCAAGGGGTAGCTTGAGGCGAGGACGTAGGCAGTGGGGCCGAACCTCGTTAACATACTGAGTTTGCTTCTCTCTTACCCTTACTCTTTATATTTATTGTTTCATATTTTGTTTATATTTTATATTGTATATTTGATTTATAATTGTTATTTTTTTTAAATACAACTCAATTCACCCCTCTTGTGTTAGTCATCTAGGCAACACATATATTTAAAATACTTTAAAAACATTATATTTGTTTGGAAACAAATTAAAAAATTGCTTATTATATAGAAATAACGATTATTTGAATTTTCAAAAATTATAACCATATATTTGAAAGTTGTAATTAGCTGAAAATTATATGAGTATTTTCGTCCATTGACAGTTTTTTTAAAATTCAAATTACTTTTCGTATTATCCAAAAAGACACATATTTAAATATTAGAAGTACTTTAATATATAACATTCAAACAACGTAATTTTTTTATTAAATAGTTTTTAAGACTATTTAAACACTTTTAAGACTACTATGTAATTCCAAACATGCCCTAATGCGGTCAAAAAGAGATATTACACCTATGTGATAATAAGGATGCTATAACAATTTAGGATGGAGTTTTTGTAATACCAACCCTTTCCATTATAGTTTATTTAAGCTTACAAAAGAAACACTTTTGGTTGGACACAATACAGGTTCTTTCTAATTACTTAATTGAATTTGATGGTTTGATTATGAAAATAGATAAATATATTTTTAAAATATTTTATATTGTTTATATAGAATTTTGGACAATTGAAATTCTACACCAATATTTAAAATTATGTCTATCTCTACTTATGTTAAACTAATCAATTCCATCAAGTGACAAATGATTAAGAGATTCTAGCTTTTTCAACTTTGCTCCATTTTTTTGCTCTTTTTCTTATCCGGTTTGTTTTCCTTGTGTTGATCAACACCCAAAAAAAAAATTAAAAAAAATAAAAGGAAGAAAAGGTGGAGAAGGACAACCTACACTAAAGCACCCTATGTATTTAGCACCCTAATCTCCCAAATGCGACAATCATATACATGGTCAAGTTCACTAGTGCCATTGAGTTTCCATATATCATTACCTCATTTTTCTAAAAGTACATCAAATTTCATTATTTTTAGCCCGACGTTTTCAACTTCTATGATGGCTTAACACTTTCTTATTGCATTGATTTGGTCTAAAGGGTTTGGTACTATTGATTTTAGGGAGATGATATTCTAGAACTTATACGTACTTACATATTGTCCAATTTTCTAATATTATAATTATGATCTTTTAGACTTATTTACTAGTGTCTCTATCTTGTCTTGGTTATATTTATACGTTATGTTTCTACGAACTCTAGGCTCGCGTAAAGCTTCATCTTTTATTGCATCTCTATCAATAATTTAGGCCTAGCATTAACTCTTTACTTTTGTGCATTGTAAGACTGTTTATCCTAATTTTGAACCGGATGAGTACTCGGCCCGAAACCTAAGTTCTAAACCTAGACCGAAACCCAGATCAGGTTAAATCAAGTTATGACTCAGGCCGGTACCCGGACAAATCCAAGTTTTAAAAATCTAGAAATCCGAGTACTAGTTTTTTTTTTAAAATGTTATCGTCCATTATATAATTAAGAGTTTAAAGCATAATTTTTCTTTAATAAATGCCTATATGAAAGACTTTTTAAGAAAAAATCATGTCATAATTAAAAGCCTTTATTTATTAAAAAAATAAAAAAAATGTTGAAAATCATAATTTTTTATAAAATCTTGTTTAGAAATGCGGATATTTAGAAGCAAATGCAGCTTTTATGCAGCTTTCTTGCCTTATTTAAATTCTTTCTCATCGATCGGCTTTGGGCAACTTCTCATCATAATTTCTTTTTAACTTCTTCTTCTTCTTCTTCTTCTTCTCTCTCTCTCGCTCTCTCTCTGTGACTAATGTTTCACTTGCAATTGGGATTAAATACATTGAATTTCACATCACAAGAAAAGAACGGGAATATATAATTATTAATTTCAAGCTGCCTGCATGCTTGAATATTGGACCAATTGCATGCTGCTATTAATCCTTTTGGTCATGATGCTCTGATACTAGACTTTTTAGTCCGTAATCTTGAGAAATCAAAACATTAATTAAGATGGAGGATCATATTTAACAAGTGAAGCTACTAGAAAAACAAACGGTTGGCAAGAATAAGGTGGAAGATTAATTAACTTGTTGAATATGATCATCATCATCTGCTACTATATATATAATATACATTAATACAAGAAAAATAATTTTTTACATCACCTAAATTCGTCACAAAAAATACATACAAAACGCGTCGTTAATAAATACTCGCAATGCATTTTGTGTTTTTTATGTTGAATTTAAGTGACACAAAAGACTATTTTTTTTTATAGTGTATGCTTGCACACGTTCAATCAAATGCATTGAAAAATGGTGTATACATAGTCCTTAATTAATTTAATCATGCCGTACGTACGTGGAGGCTCTAGGTTAATTATTTGGGAACAAATCGATCATGAGATGATCCTAACCCCCGAAATAAAACGTCGGAGGTTCCTCAGATATGCATGCAGGCCGGCCGCCGCTATCTACATGGCGACGAAGCCAATGGCCCTACGTACGTGTGCATGGTACCTTCCATTTCCTGTTGATCAATTTGATTAATGAATGGTGGTTCATTTTGGGTCTAGCTTCACGAATCAGCCACGAGTTAACGAAGCTGGTGACCTGCTCCTTGAAGTCAATGACGGTGGGTTATTTTTCCTAGAGATTCAAAACACTTCTCTCTCTCTCTCTCTCTCTCTCAATCTGGCTTTTTCTTGCATGGGGCTTAATCGAATACGTTACTGAATAAACAACTCCAAGTTGCACTATAAAATGCTCTTCCGAAATCTTCAGAATCATTTACTTTGTCAATCTGTGTAACATATAACATGACATCAAAAATGTATTAATTGGGCATACAAAATACAATAAACTAAAAGCTCGTTTCAGTGTTGCAGGATCATAATCTCAACATAGATCGATTTAATTCCAAGTTCCAACCACCACTATGCATGAAATTATTCTTTGATGATATGCACAAATCATATATATGATGGTAAACTAACACCTTGTGGATAACCATCCCATGATCCTTTGACAGATTCCCTAGCTAGGCCTAGGATAGCTGAGGGTCCCATGCATTGGTTTTGCAAAATACTGAAAATTATGTATATATATATATATATATATATAAAGACATTCAATTAATGCGTACTGAAAAATCAACCGAAAATCCATTAATTTCTCATCAATTCATTGTTGAAAGCTAGCGGAGAAATGATATTCATTGTTTCCGTGTATTTCGTAAACGTTACGTAATTTTTTTAAAAAAATAAATAAAATTTACACGATGCTTATTTATTCTAGAATTATAGGTAACATTATTCATATTTGAATAACGATGACCGGTCAAAATTTATTTATGATACCTGGCGCCTGTGCCCAGTTTTCATGACTTTGGTCGCGTGGAAACTATTAAAAGGAGTACTGCTAATCTGCTTTGCCAGCCAATTTCTCTGTTTAATAATCCCACTTGGAAAATTACAATTTAGAAGCATTGTAAAAATATGTCATTATTTGTCAAGCCATCGCTAGCTGCATATGTGCCTTTAACCTATATTAGTTATAATAAACAGAATATAGGGGGGAAATAACCATGTTTAATTTTGGTAAGATCAGCCACCAAATTCCATTCCAATTAAACCTTCAACAAGAAACGTCAATGGTACCGTCTTTACCATGCCGGTGGCTTTGCCATGAACTACGAGAGAGAAGAAAAACCTTTAAAATATGCAAAAGGAAAGTGAGAACATTCCTCTCACCAAAGTCAAGTTCAAATATAAAACACATTACTACGTCTACGTCGTCTGTACTAATCAATTAATCACATTTCCACTCTTTACCTCTAAAATAATGTTTTTTTTTCTTTTAAAGAAATTAGATCTTTAGATATAGTCAAGGTTTGATTAATTGGTTTTTAACTTACACATTATCTTATTCCCTGAACGTACCCCACTAGTTTCACCACGCACCTACCTTCTTTAATTTCCCTTATATAATTCTGGGGGTTGCCCATCACAAACATCAACCACCCAGAATGAAAACTTCGATACCTTTTGATGGGATGGCTCTCTGGGCTATCCTCTCTATCCTGCTCTTCTCCAGGCCCTTTCAGGTAGCTTCTCAATCTCCTCCACCCCTCTCAAACCCTAGACTCCAAAAGGCTTATACTGCTCTCCAGGCATGGAAACACCTTATCACTTCTGATCCCAAGAACTTTACCTCAGACTGGTGTGGCCCAAACGTCTGCAACTACACTGGCGTCTACTGTGCACCAGCCCCCGACGACCCTCACACCCTAACGGTGGCTGGAATAGACCTAAACCACGCCGACATAGCCGGCTCACTGCCTGAAGAGCTTGGCCTCTTGGTCGACCTTGCCCTCTTTCATATTAACTCCAATCGCTTCTGTGGAACTGTCCCTAACAGCTTTAGCAGCCTTCGTCTTCTCCATGAACTTGATATTAGTAATAACCAATTTTCTGGGTCATTCCCTTCGGTTGTTCTTTGCCTGCCTTCCCTCAAATACCTTGATATCCGATTCAATCAATACCACGGCGACATTCCCGCCCGCCTTTTCGACTTGAAACTCGACGCTTTGTTCATTAACAACAACAAGTTTCAGTCATCATTCCCAAAAAACATTGGTAACTCCACGGTTTCGGTACTTGTTTTGGCGAATAACGATCTTAAAGGTTGCCTGCCTTCGAGTTTCTTGAACATGAAGGACACCTTGAATGAGATTATCCTAATGAATAGTGGATTGACAGGGTGTCTACCCTCAGAAATAGGAATTTTAAACAGGGTGACAGTGTTTGATGTGAGCTTCAACAGGTTGGTTGGTCCTTTGCCGGAATCAATGGGGAAGATGAAGAGCTTGGAGCAGTTGAATGTGGCGCACAACAAATTGTCCGGAGAGATTCCCGCGAGTATATGCTCCTTGCCTAAACTGGAGAACTTCACGTATTCATATAACTATTTCTGTGGTGAACCTCCGGTGTGCCTGAAGCTGCCGGAGAAGAATGACATGAAGAATTGCATTCCGGATAGGCCGTTGCAGAGGCCACATGAGGAATGTGCCTCTTTCTATGCGCATCCAGTTGATTGTGGTGCCTTTGGCTGCTCGGCCAGACCTCCACCCCCGCCTCCTCCTCCACCTCCACCTCCACCCCCACCTCCACCTCCACCCCCACCACCAAAATGTTCGCCGCCGCCGCCGCCAAAACAGTGGCACAACTGGCCTCTACCGCCGCCGCCAGCGCCGCATCATAATTAATCGTCCTCGACCAGCATTGACATATATAATAATCGTCCATAGATATAAGTTTCATTTTCATACATATATGTTTCCTGATCAACAAGAATTCTCGTTTTCTTCTTTTCATTTTCATTTTGATCTCTTCTTACTGCATGATCGATCAATATATGTTGGAGTTACACAGTAGTATATATGTGTAATGGCCTGCCGGCGCCTTAATTTAGTAGCAATTCATATCAATATGATTTATTACCAACTTAATTGGACTGTCATGATCATTTTCTTTAGAAATTTAAGACAACAAAGGGATCAAGCACGTATCAATTAATAACACTGGAGAAAGTTGGTGGTGCGTCGATCGTGTTGACTGTCGTACATCGTGATTGAATTTGTACACGTTTTGCCATCATGATATTAAATCGTGAATTCCAACTTGCAACATGATTCTGTTCACTATATATTTTCACATTTTTTTCTATTTTGTGTATACAAATGTTGACACTCGCATCACTAGGTATTGGGCTGCTTATCATCTTTCCTTAGACTTAAGGAGTTAAGGGTGATATTGGTGTTTCAAAAGATCCAAGCAAACATGAGTTCAAACTTCTGGATTACTGTATATTGTTGAAACATTGAAGAGGAAGACACACACAAAGTGTTTGTGTAAATGCCATAGAGAGAACATAGAGAACAATGGCACGATAAAGTAATTCTTTCTTATTGATCTCACCGATTCTCTTATAAAGGCATAGTCGTATAACAACCTAAGGCCATTTACAACGAGACACGTATTGAGTATTCTGTTACAAGATTATTCTGGAAGAATCATTCAGTGCATTCCTCTTGAATATTCTCTGCTGAGGTAGATGTCTTTCTGTGCACAGACTGTGATTTGGCTGAATTCGATGATGAGTCAGCTTTGGCGTTAATATATATCAATAACCTAGGGAGAGCTAGCAAAGACTTTACAAGCTTTAAAAAATATAACATAATGCAATGTAATGAATTTTGTTAGGTATAAGTGAATTTGTGTATTAATATTGACGATTTTATATTTAAAATTTAAATTGATATTATTTTTAATAAAATTTATTTTTTGATTAATTATATTGAATATGTGCACGTATCGTTGGTGCATAAAATTACCTATAACTAGATTTTTTTCAATTTAATTATCTTCCAAAAACATAATCTATGATATTCGCAAAGAATTTTTCTGATCTTCCCCTTTATTGGGTTTGGTCCCCTCCTCAAGAAGGTCTAAAAAGCACTCCAGGCAAAACAAGAGTTCATGATCACATTCTCCCCATGAAATTGGTTAATCTGTCGTTTGTCAATGTTATTGTTCCATGCAAATATAAACTAGTCAATGATGGAGGAGAGAGAATTTCTTGTAATTTCTTTTATTCACGTACAGTACTTCATAGAAGGAGCAATGTATATGTACGTAAACAATTAAGCAAGTTGTTGTTTAATTATCTGCTAATTGTTGACATGACTTCGAATGCCAAAAAGTCACGTGTGAAAGCCCATCTTGTCTTTCCAAATAGCTGCTGGAGTCCATCCATCGCAGCCAACTGTTTTGCTTCTCTGCTATTTTCTTCTTTTTTTAAAGAAAAAAAGAACCCAACCACAACAACTCTTTGTAACTTCACCAACTTTTTTGGTAGCCCTTCATAGGTTGTTCTTACATCAAATCGTAGCTATCTTTGAACTTACTTAACCGACATTCTACAGTAGTAATACGGCTGATCATCCATCGATTTCATATTCATAATAGCAAAGCCGCCGCACAAGGAATAATTAGAGCGAGGGTTGGGATCAGAGGGCATGCCACATGAGCTACTGAAATGCGCCGCACACTAATGAAAAAGTAAAGCCACACACGGAGAGATGAGTACGAGGAGCATTTATATTTCTTAGGACAACTCTATTACAAGTCGCTGAATAGATATGTTTGTAGCATGCACTATAAATTAAGTACAGAAATGCTAGATTTACAAAAAATATATATTATAAATTAACGTCGTTTAACTTAATACGTTGGAAAGGTTACGATAATAAATATTTTATAATATAATATATTATATCAAACTACATTAATTTACATATCTTTTTATATAAAATTCATTTATAAATCAAACGTCTCTTATTAAGGATGGGCGAGAAATTGATAGAAAATTTTAATACCTTTAATATTATTATTGATGTGAAAATAGTCAAATCAATTATTATTTATTTATGAATTATATAACAGGCGTATCAATGTCTTACCTTTTCTTTTTTTTTTTAAATTAGATGTGGTACATTGTTAGTGTGTCACTTCAATATATATTAATCCCACCAGAAACATTACAATGTCAATGTCTACTTAATGGAACGAGAAGTGGTATGATAGGGGAAAATATTTATTTTCAACGGAATCAGTAGTGGGTTGGGACTGGTACTGCAATTACTCATACTCCATCCCAAATCTGAGTAGACAACTAATAATTACATCAAATCAGCATCTAAAAACACCCTACAAGAAATAAAATTCGGGTAAGAGTGCCACCGTTGATTGGTATCATCAAATCCATTTGGCATGTTGAACTAAAATATCTGTCGCCTCATTACCCTGTTTTTCCACATGAATGACGTCAAACATTTTAAAACAATGAAGAATACAATGGATCTCCATGATCAAAGGCCTCTAAGATGTAAAATTTCTATCCTAGGAATTTATAGCTTCAACAACAGTCAAAAAATCCCCTTCCAATTGTAACATTGAATATCCCAAGTGTAAAATCATTTGTAAATCTCTTAATGCTGCCAAGACTTTAATATCATCCACTGAAAAATCCCCAACTTCCTTCCTACTTAAAGCAAACAAAACAGTCCCTTTCTCATCTCTACGAATTGCACCCACTGCAGTAGCTCCAATCTCCCTAAATGGTGCCCTATCAAAATTCAATTGAAGACAACAAACTGGTTGAGGTTCCCATAACTGGATCCTTTCTTTTCTCAACACTTTTCTAGACTGCTTGATAAAATTGAGATTTGCCACGTACTCAAGATGTACAAATATCAATACATGCCTCAAGTGAGTCAGTTGTTGTCTCAAATGAGCTTTAATTGATTTTTCAATTTGCACACACTCCAATCAATAGTAATAAATGATGAAATCAAAGACATATATATCATCTTCCATAATAGTTCACACTAACCCATCAAAGCAAGTAGCAGTAGATAAGACAGGAAACAATTGACTACATCGAGAGTTCCAGATCTGGGTTACCTTGGAGCATAGGCACAAAGCATGAAGCTAATACTGAATTTGAGTTTTACAAATGAAAAATAATAAACACACAATCCATTTGACAATACACCCCGCTGCATTAAGTTTAACTTGGTTGGTAGCTAGGCTGTTTCTACTAGCCCTCCATGCAAAATTTTTAACCTTGGGAGGTAGAGATAAATGCCACAAAATCATAGAAGCGCAGCTTCAACACTTGCAAAACTTTATTTTCAACTATATATGGTAATGGAATATAGCAAAGGACAGCAGGAGCGTCGTCGCATGATTTTGAATCCTTCATCAGCTTCATATACTAATAATGTGACGAATTTATTCTTATCACAACAAAAATGACGATGCAGTACCCTCTGATTAATATTGCATTCAAGGCAAATGCAGATGAGTTATGCTTATACGTCTTGCAAATTTCTTACCTCAACACAACTTTTATCCAATGCATCTATAACTGTTTTTTTTAAAAAGGAAATAGACTTCATTCCATTTATGAAATTGACGTTACAGTTATAACTGATAAATACTGAAAAAAAACTCAAATTACAAGCCAAACTAATCACCTGTTGGGGCTTCCTTACAAAAGTTTTTTTATGACGGCTATTGTTTTAACTTCTATAAACTATCTACTGACAAAATCTTTTAAGAGATAAGACTCTGTAAAAACATAGATGACTATTCCGGTTTGTCTGAGATAACAATAACACTCTATAAAAATATAGATAACCATCCCCCAACCTCTAAATGAGGAGAGAGAAATCCATCCTCATCCTTCAAAGGAGAAGAGGGAAACCATCCTCCATCTTCCAAAGGAGGAGAGAGTTCTTTTGCTGTGGACAAAGTTCATTAATAGCCTATTCCTTTTATTTTCCCTAACACAAAAAATTGAACAAAACAAAATTACAGAAAATTGAAATATACAGGAAAACTAAAAATACACTGTGCACGGAGGTTGTAGTGGCGCATGAACGACACTACATGATGATGTTACTTGAATCTATAGTTATATTTTATAAATATGATTATATATATATATATAGACACTAGGGAACGGCCACAGGTGCGTTAGCCCCATGGTGTACCTGACATAATGATTTAAATAAAAAAAATGAAAAAATTAGTAGCTTACTTATCCGGAAAAAGAAAATACAAGATTAAAGAAAGACAAAAAATCAAGATAAAAAAAATTAAATTTCACCGAAGTATGATTGTTGGTTTGCATCCATAATAGATTATCTATTTAATTTCTATATAATAACAAAATATTATTAATTTAACATTTTTTTAATTTTAATTTTTATCACATTTTAAAGTTCTACTAATTAAAATATTAATAATAATTATATTCTAATTAAATTAATAATTAATATTATATATTGAGTGTTTTAAATATTTTATTAGTTAAATTTATTTAAAATTGAATTTTACAACGAGAATGTTCTAAAACATTTATGTAATAAAGATCAGTAAAGTCATTTTAATTTTGTTATTTAAAAAAATTGAAACAAGATGAAAGGAAAATGAGTATACTGTCAGTACAAAAATGACATAAAAAATAAACATCAATTCATATGCACCACGAGGCTATTAAGAGCCTTTTGGTAAAATATGATCATTCGTTAAATTCTACAAAGGAACTACACGTCAAATGGTCAAGGGTCTTGAGAGTGTTTTGATAAAACATGACTTAACAGACTTAATGAAAAAACAAGAAAAGTTAACGGAAAAATAATAAAAGTTACTACTTACAGTTAGATAACCACTTATTATAATAGAATAGATATATATGTTAAATTATATAAATATTAGTTAAAAAAATCAAATTTGGTTTATTAAAATTTGTAAATAAAGAAATAAAAATAAGAAATTTTTATATCAAAATAAAACAACGTCTCGAATGAAATTCGAATTGGTTCATATGATAAGTTGTTCGTGATAATAAAGTGGATGTTCGAGCTCGATTTGCTCGTTTAAATTCGTTTCGTTTACCTCTCTATGTCCTTGAAGGGTAAAATGGTTCCTACGTTAAATCAAAAAAAAATTACTGTTATGGGCAGATAGTCTTTTTATAAGGGTATTACCGAACTAGGGTTTTGTGGTTTCTCTGTTCTCGAGCCTCGTCGCCTGCTCTCACTCACTTTACTCTACCCCCTAAATTCCTTCCACCTCCTCCTAACATGGCCGTGGGAAAGAACAAGAGGATTTCCAAGGGAAAGAAGGGAGGCAAGAAGAAGGCGTGAGTATTATCTTCCTGATTGATTTTCATTCATTTTTTGTTTCCTCGCTTTTAATTTCTTTTCTAGCATTTGCTTGATCTATAGATGTACATATTTGTAGGGCTGATCCTTTTGCGAAGAAGGACTGGTACGATATCAAGGCACCTTCAGTGTTCGCTGTCAAAAACGTGGGCAAAACCCTTGTTACTCGCACTCAGGGTACTAAGGTATTTATTCAGTCATTTATTTAATTTTATATTCTCTATTCAGTTTTTCTGTTTGGTTTCCGAGAAAATGTTAAGGGATAAATTCAAATTTGGATCTGGGTTATCTCTATTTTATCCTTTTAAGACCTACCTGTGCTAAAGATTCATTTTTTGGATTAATTTATATGCTTAACTGGTTAGCGTATTGGGTTATATTTTGATCGTTAATTAGTTGATTTATTGATAACATGGTTTGGTTTGATTGATTGTGTTAGATTTTAGTTTAGACAGTTTTTATTTTTGCGGTCAAAGACACTGGAATATATTGTTGTTTGATCCAAGGGGAAACTCTTGAGATCAACTTTCAACATATTTGTACCTGCTATCACAACAACTGAGGGCATTCTTGTTTATTTCAAGGGGGAAAAACTAGTTTTGGGACGTGCATTTCACCTGCGAGTCCTTGTACCAACTAATGTTGGGGTAGACTGCAATATATATATATATATATATATATCTGTTCCAGAACTATTCAAATCTGTGACAAGGTCTCAATTTTGCAACACCATTTCTCCTCCTTTGAGAAATTCTGATGTTTTTTATACTTTCCAATCTGCCATGGCAAGAATGTTTGATTGTGGACTACCTTTTATTTAAGTTACCAACTCGTCGCTGCAAGAATGCTTGGTCATAGCCTACTTATTATTTTATTTCAAGAATTTTCCGCCCTTTCTGTCGATGGTTTTTGTCACCTTTATTATTTCTTTTGTTTTCCTGCTTTAACTTTACTCCAAAATTGTGCCATCTCTGGCTTTGATTCTGAATGGCATCCTTGACTGTAATTACTTCTCCTCCATAATGTGATTTTGCCATTTATTATTTTGTCATCTTCACTATGCCTGTTGATGATAAGCATGTTTATGATCTTCCACAACTACAAGGTTTTATTGAGCTTAATAAATTCGTTTATCTTCGTGTGCACACATATGACCTCTGTTATTTCTTTTCCAGATTGCTTCTGAAGGGCTCAAACATAGAGTCTTTGAGGTATCAATGGCTGACCTTCAGGATGATGAGGATCATGCTTACAGAAAGATCAGATTGAGAGCTGAGGATGTCCAGGGGAAGAATGTGCTTACAAACTTCTGGGTATGATTGAATTATATGGTTTCATTTGGATCCAACATTGTTTGTGCCATATATCTAATGAAGAATTAACACCACCCGTGTTTTATTTTTTAATCATTTCAGGGAATGGATTTTACAACAGACAAGTTGAGGTCTTTGGTAAGGAAATGGCAAACGATGATTGAAGCTCACGTTGATGTGAAGACAACTGACAGTTACACTTTGAGAATGTTCTGCATTGGGTTTACTAAGAGACGTCAAAACCAGGTCAAGAGGACCTGTTATGCCCAGTCCAGCCAAATTAGACAGGTGCTGCTACTGAGTATAGTTTCATCTTGGTTTGCTGAATAGTTATAGAGCCATTTATCAGCCACTAGAGCAAATGTGTTATCTTATGTGACTTCTACTTTTTGCTATATATTTATTTTTGAGGTAGTTTGTTGGAATTTTCCAGTAAAATGTTTTCTAACACTAGTGGCTTGAGTGGTGTGATTTGTTATTGAAGTTTTTGATTAAGGGGATAACAGAGATAACAGAGAATATAGGTGTTGAAGTAAATTGAGCCAAATGATGGTTTATCCCTGTCTGACATCCTACGTAATCTGTCTTTGCTTGTTTTCTATTCATTAGAATTGGTTGTGAACTCATAAAAAAAAAGGTTAACTCCATACGGATGTTATATTATTGTTTGGTTGTCTGAATCTTTTTAAAGTTGATTTTTCTGCATAAAACAAGTCACGTTTCTTTGATTTTGTTAGATCCGTCGCAAGATGAGGGAGATAATGATAAATCAGGCATCATCTTGTGATCTAAAGGAGTTGGTTCGTAAGTTCATTCCTGAGTCAATTGGAAAAGGGATTGAGAAGGCAACGTCGGGCATCTATCCTTTGCAGAATGTGTTTATTCGGAAAGTTAAGATCTTGAAAGCTCCAAAATTTGATCTCGGAAAGCTGATGGAGGTAACTCTCTCTCACATACAACTTTTTTGACCAATGGAAGTTAGCATGTTAACTTGTCTGTTATGATGTGTATGTAGGTTCATGGTGACTATTCAGATGATGTTGGTGTCAAGGTGGAGAGGCCTGCTGACGAGACGATGGCAGAGGTGCCTGCTGAACCGGTTGGAGCCTAAATAAAGGATAATGAAGTTGCGTTTTAGTTGCCTTTTGTTTATGGAATGAGAATTGTGTTGCTCCATTTTTGTTAAATTAAGAAGTTGGTTCTGCCTATTTTTTTTCTTGCTGTGATATTTAAAGTAGTTTCGACGATGGAAAATTTTATTGGTCGTCTAATTATGTAGACATTCTGTTACTTACCCATCCCACCCATCCATCTGAACGCACATGAAATGTGTTTTATTATAAAGTAAGGTTGATTTAGTGCGAAGTTCGTTTTAGATGCACACGAGTATTTGCTTTGATTGCAATGACGGATGGCCCACTTAGAAGAACCATTAACTTGTGCATGATAGGGTAACGAAAGGGCCGGGAGGGAAGGGGAAGATAACAGACTGGTGCTTGGTTCTCTATGCATACGAAAATGAACACGAATGAAATGTCAAACGATCGTGACCAAGAAGTGGGCAGAGCTTTTACTTCATTAGTGAAGTTTCTGTTTCTGCCCTGTTTGAGGTTTGGGTTGTCCCGCTTAGAGTGAGTAATGATATATACAGTCGTAAAGTGTATAAATGTTGTGCAATTCTTTTGAACAAAATTAAGGTCCATTATCAAAAAAATTATTTTCTTTTACGTGAGTCTCGTATTTATTTACTTTTTTCGAAATGATTATACGACGTTTGTGCACTCACGACTGTAACTATTATTTCTCATGTAATATAAATCCAAATGCAACTTTTCAACACTTCACAAAGATAATAGTGTAAAACCATAAAAGAAAAATTGTGAGTATATATATTCGCAGTTTGTGTGTGTGTGTGTGTATATATATATATATATTTTTTTTTTCCCGAAATGTGAGTATATCTCTGAATTCTTTTAGAGCCTCTTGAAAACTTCAAGATTTCGTCAACCCCATATATTGCTAATAAGTCTGCAGCTGCATTAATCTGCCTGAAAATGCGATGTACTGAAATGAACAAACTGCTTGATGTTAGCAGGATTCCTCCCCAATCTTCTTTTATTGCCTAACGGACCTCACCCGCTCCATTCCACTAGTTTGCAAGAATTTTTGAATCAGTTAACTTCAACTCTCTGTTGCTGTGGAAGTTGAGACTGATTCAAAAATTCTTTTAGGATGAGACCGAGGGATCCCATCTCTCTCTCACCCCATAAGTAGAGATGAGATCAAATTCAATCCCCTTCTTATGAGCACATTCTTAATGGATTTTGTAAAATACATAAAAACAGTAAATATTTGTCCAAAAACAACGTCCAACAGATCAACGTATCTCAGTTGTATTTTCAAGTTATCTACAGTAAACCAGCTGCACGTAGTAGGTACTGTTCATACCTCTAAACAATTTTTTATTATTATTTGTCTTTTCATCCTCGTTTCCTTTTTACTCTCTTTATTTTCACTTCAGCCCTCTCGTTTCGCGCCATTCCATCTCCCATGTTCCTTCTCCAGCTTTGTTATCACTGTCCGGTGACGGCGATTGCAGTGCTATGATCAAAGGCTTCTTCTTCAAGTCGGTGGCCTCTTCTTCCTCTACTTCTTTTTCTTCTGTTTACTTCCAAACGCAATGTGTTTGGAGCCATGCTTTTCTGAGGAGAACTGTTGTTCATGCTGCCATCGAGCACTCTATTTCCGATAGTGTTATCATCCAGTGTGTTTGGTTTATGTATGCCTTCTTGCTTTCTATCTCTTTACAAAACTCCAATCTTATAGCTCTGTTTAGTTTCTGGTAAAATTCTCATAACGCAAAATAAAATAGAAAATTATTGGATTTTATATAATAGAATAACTCTTTTTCCTGACTTGTATTAATGTATGTCATAAACTCAAAAGACTGCACTTGATATTTCTGCCCTACCAACTATAGGACATAATTATCGACGTTGTAAAAGGAGGCATATTGTAAATATCAAAGATAAGAGAATATTATTGATAGTTAAAAGAAATATTTGAAATGAATAAAAAATTTTAAAAATAAAAGATTTAAATGATATAGAAAATAAATAAATAAGCTGATTTATAGTATATTAACAAAGTCAGGATGTAAAATAGAAAAAGTGAAATTTGGTAATGTATTTTAAAGAATAGAATAAATGAATCACTGGGAGTGCTCACAAAATCTCGTTCTAAGCACTGGGCAATAATTTTTTTATTTTTATTTTTAAGATTCTTGTCTATCAGGGTTTAACTTGGGCAAGGTGGAGAGGGTAGATTGGGTTGTCTCCTACCATGAAGATGAGAAGGCAGTGGAGGAAAATTAGAGAAGCCAGGCCGTTGTGGAAGAGGACGTACCCACCAGGCAGCCAATCTCTCACACTATTTTCAGTTTCGTGTGATATGAAAAGCAAGTGTTGCTTTCCAAACTTCCTCCAGCCAGACTTGGGGAATGTAAGATGTAATTCAGCCATCGCATCATAATTCAATTCAAGTTGGCAAAATCACTAGGTATAAATAAAAATGCTGAGGTGCTGCACTAATTATCATTCATAGTATTGCGAAATCAGAAGACGAAAGTGCTGGAAGCAGTAGCTTATTATAATTAGATTTGTCCTAAATTTCTACAGTCCCGGTAAGCTAAAAAGGCAAGATTTTCCCTGAACTAAATAAAGAAATGACCCTCTAAACATAAATTAGGGGGCATCTCCAGGAGTGGAGCCAACGAGAAAATGCTTTCTTCTCCATGATCCCATCAATCTCCATTAGTTGAAGTTCTTGTACAGCCACAAAAACAAGCCTTCTTCCGTCTTGCACTACTCGTCCCACTGCTGTGAATGAAGTCCCTCAAGAGAGTGCCTGTTCTACTTTTGGAAAATCTGTACTTTGCTTTGCTTTTCTTTTCATCCTCCAATTTCAGCAGTACATACTCGATGTTCTGTAACTCAATTTGCAAACGTCCAATCTTTTCAGACCCATTTCGTGCCTGTTCTATTACTCTCTTTCTGGAGACATTTCCAGCATCCTCCAACTCTTCTAAAGGTTTCCCATTCAAAGATTGGGGGCTATGATCGACCTCCTTAGTCAATTTATCATTGATATCCACTAGCTGCGAAACAGCCTCCTCAACTTCTTGTAACCTTCTTTTGACTGTTTCATATTCGATCCCATTGGCCTTCTTGCTTCTCTTGTTCATTTCCATTTTCTTTTTCAGATTTTGCAAAGTTGTCTGAACACTAGTCAATTTCTGAGCATCGGAAGCAAGTCTCTCCAGGAACTTTCCCTTAGAGGTATCTTGATTTGGCTGTCTAACACTTGTTGATACCTCTAGCTTGTCAATGCCCAACTCCTTCTCGATCTGTAATTCTGAAGAGATATACAGACCCTTCTCCTCGTCTTCAGAAGCCTGCTTTTGTGTCTCATTGATCATTGGATCTTCGCTGCAGTCCCTCTCTGCAGTTTCCCATAACTCAAGCATCTGATCATCAACTCCACCCTTATCTCTCCTGCTTCTCACATAGAATGAACTATCCGAGACTTGATCAAGTGGAATATCTTTTATCAAAGTTCCATTTTCTGGTTTAGTCTTCTGTAACTCCAGGTCATTGGCGAGATCATTCCCCAGTTTCATCTCTTCCTTTCTTATGTCTTTAACTTGATGTAATGTGCCTTCCAATCCCAACTCTTCGCTCTCTTTTAGTACACGTTCGACTTTGATATTAGTGTTTATGCTTTCTTGAGTTGCACGCCTTTCCTTTTCTCCCACCACTGCCTTTTGCACTGCTTTAATCCTTGTCTGCAATTTCAGCAAATCTGCAATTCCATCCTGTATCACAGTACTTTGATCTTCTATAAGCACTTGACGGCTTTCTTCATGAAGATGAATTGCCATCTCCTCATCCTAAAGACATGCATGTCAAATAACCATGAGATTCAGCAAAAGACCATTTATACACGTGATATCTAAATAGCAATGTTAGATTGGTTTCACACACACCCTTTATTAAAAAAATTGTATTGAGAAAAACATAACACATAAATCAATGAGATTTTAATATTCATACAGCATATCGGGTAGGTGCAACTACAAGTTTATGGCAAGAAACAATTCTGTCTGTTATAAGATTAAGCTGACTTTTAACTGTATCTCATCCATTCAACTTACTGCATAGAATTTGATTTTCAAATCAGTTTAAAAATATCATAAAGTGTACTCTGCAAATATCAACACGACAAACTTAAGGATTTTGGGATTCAGCAACGCCTTACTACTGTCACTCCAGAGCCACGAACATTACAAATTTATTCTAATCTTCTCATGTATAAGACAGAATAAATGCTCGTACAAAATGTAAAACCGGCATTTATTAAAAGCATATAAATTCCTGTACAAAATGTAAACAGGTCGATTCCATCACCCACATGTAGCAGAATTCAGATTGAAAAAACCATGATTATGTGCACAAGTTGTGAATATCACGCCAATTAAAATTCAGCATGGTCTAAAAAGTAACTAATGGTTTGCTATGACTAATACGCGAGTGCAGAAAATAATTGTTGGCAATTTTGCCAAGAAAATTAGGAATTTAAGCCATAAATATGGCACACACTTTTTCTTTAAGGAGAGAATGCCAAAAACTAATATTTTTATGCACAGCAACCATATAGCTTAACTACGACAGTATGTGGTTGACACTAGATGCTTTCTAAAAGAGGAAAGAGTTACCTTTTCTTCTCGATTCCCTGCCGTGGAAGGCTTTGTATGAAGGGGGGAATTATGCTCAAGAGAGGCTATATCATCTCTCAGTGAAGCTATGACAGGAACATATGCAGACAACTGGGCCTTCACTCCCCCAATTTCACTTTCTAAGAAGCTAACTCTTTCCTTCATCTGTTTAATCTCCTTACTTTTTGCAGCAGTTTCATCTTCAAGAATCTCACAAACTCCAGTAAGTTCTTGAACCTTATTTTCAAGTAGAACTTCATGAATGGCAGAAATATGGAGATCAAAATAAAATGTAGCAGCCTCAGCCTCCCACAGTTCAAATTCATCTCTCTTCTCTTGCAGCTCTGAACTCAAATTCTCTTCTCTAATCCTGTGTTCTTCAATTTCTGTACGTAGTATTTCTACTTCGGATTCCATATTTGCATTCACTTCACGAAGGCATTCAATTTCTTTTTTCTGAATTGTGCTATCTTCCAGCACTTCCTGAATCTGCTTCTCTAGATTTTCTTTAATCTGTTTTGATTCTTTACATTCCATCTTCAGTTCCTTAACAGTCTTGCACAATTCAACATTTACATTCTCAGTAGCTTTAAGTATCTGTTCTGCTTCTGAAAGTTCTGTTGCCTTCTGTCTCAGAAAATCCTCTCCAATAGAAATTTGATTGCATAATTGGTCATTTAAGTCCTTGGCCTCGTTCAGCTCCCTCCCCAACTTCTCTACTGACTCATTCAGATGTTGACTTTCTGATTCTTTCATTTCCATCTTCTTCCCCAACATTCCAACCTCCTCCTTCAGATCACCGTTGACCAAATGGAGACTGCTGATATTGCCAGCAAGTTCTTCTATTTCCATAGACTTCTCACTTGCGAAGCTCTCAAAAACAACAGATAGGTTGCTGAGAGCTAGCGTTTCATGGAGAATAACAATGTTTTCTTCTTCAAGGATACACTTTTCCTCATTCAGGTCTGAAAATTTCCTGAGCAACGATTTCTTCTCTTCAAGCAACAGGGAATTCTCTTCCTGCAATGCAAGGTATGCACCCTCCAAATTTATCAGCTTTACATGTAGGGTTTCCAATTCAACATTTAAAGCATCCTCCCATTGGTCGCTCTCCTCCATTTCCAACCGCAAATTCCTGTTCATCTCTTGAAGCTCCTGCTTGTTCTTTTGCAGCATGGCACATTGCTCTGTCATGAACTCAAAATCATGCGCAATGAACTTTTTCTCTGACTCAAGCTCAGCACCCTCTAATCTCAGTTGCCCAAGTAAAGTTAAGAGCACTGAGTTCTCAACCAGCAGCTGCTGCTTCTCATCCCAGATTTTCAATAGAGAACTTTTTAAATCCTCGATACCATCGAAAATATCCAATATAGGTATATGCTCCTGCGCAATCTTATCTACATGCCCACGATGTGAATCAATTTGAATAGCCCTGAACACCTTATGAATTACCATCCTCAGCTTTTGGATTTCATCTAATAAGAATTCTGCTTCTACCTGCTGCTCTAGATTCTCACACTCCAACTCTGTAATCAGTTTATCTGAAAACTTGGATGTTTCAACCTGTTTTTGACATTCAATTGCTAGAGATAGATTCTTTTCTTCCAGATCTTCTATGAACTTCTGCAGGATGAAAATCTCGACCTGAGCAACAACTGCTCTGTCTAGCTCTTCTTCAAAGCCCTTCTTCCCCAACCTACTTTCTTGTTGCATGCTATGGACTTGATTTTCCAAACCTGCCAGTCGAGCCTGACTTGACTGCACAAAACTTGTGTGCTCTTGTTTTTCTATAAAGAGGGAACCCTGCAGTTCTACTACTTGACAAAGTGTGAATTCCTTCTCCTTCTCCAGATCTGAATATTTTTCTTCTAGTTTTGTAAACCTCTTTTCCAGGTTTCCGAGTCTCTGTTCAACGTTTTCCAACTGAGACACCAGGCTGCATCTCTCACTCAGAAGATTGGACTTCTCATTACTGAGCAACTGGCATAATTCTTCTAAGCTTTTAGACTTGACCCTCAAACCTTCAAGCTCGAGATTAGCACAAGAGAGTGAATTCTCCAGCAAAGTGTTCTTATCCATCAGCTTCTGCATGTTCTCGGTGATAATTTGCAACTGTGAAAGCAGAGCAGCTTTTTCTGCAACAAGTATGGCTTTGTCTTCATGGACAAACTGACAGGACTGCTGCAAGTTCTTAGCATTCTCTCTCATTCCCTCCAACTCACCATTCAATCCCGAGAGGGAATTCTCCAGAGCTACATTCTCTTTTGAAAGATTATCCATATGCTTCAACTTCTCATTAATAGCTTCTCTCTCGTCACTTTCCTTTTTGCAGACCTCTTTCAAGTTCGAATTCTCAACTCGCAAGTCCTTCACGTATGACTCAATGCATTCAGGACTCAAACCTACTGACTCCACTTGCTCCATAATGGCCCGGTATCTTCCATTCAAGCCCTTGATTTCCTCCTTCAAATGGTAAATCTCCTGTTGGAGGGTATCGCTTTGGTCTGTTTTTAGTGCAACGTCCACTTCAAGTTTCTCTTTCATTGCCTTCAAGTTAAAGACTTCATTTTGCAGATTGTTTATGGAAATAGCAGAAGAAAACTTCACTTCATTCAGGCTCCTGTTTTCTTCCTCAACCCTTTGAAGTTGTTCTTCCATACCATGTTTGCAGATCCCTAAGTCTTTCAACATCTGAAGCCCATTTTTGAGCTCCAATGTCAGACCTCTCTGTTCCTCTTGAGATTGGTAGTGTAATTTCTGTAAAGCTTGGAGACTGGATTCAATTTGCTCAAACCTTGAGCACTCCTCTTGCATTAGAGTTTGTAATTTTTCCAACTCATAATGCTTTTCTGAAAGTTCATGATCCTTCACTGCAATCTTCTGCACCAGATTGTTCGCCTCTAATTTCAAAGATTGATTTGAACTCTCCAACACAAGACATTGTTCTTCTGCACTCTTCAATTTTGCAGCTCCCCGAAGAATTTCGCTATACAGCCGTTTGGCATCTTCTTGGGCTTGAAAAAGTTCACTTTCCATCTTAGCTAGTTTCTCTAAGCACTGCTTATACTGAAGTGCTGCAGCTTCTTTCTCTTCATTTAATTCCTTGAAAGCTTTCTTCAGTGCTTTAACTTCAGTTTCTGCTCTTTCAATTTGTTCATTTAAAAATCGAGCATTTACCTCAGCAAGTGAGATTTTAGTCTCCAGCACAGATATCTTCTCAAGACATTGTCTGTTCTGGAGAAGAGCTGACTCCTTTTCAGCCTCTAATCTAGAAAGTTCACTCTTGAGATGTTGGTGCCCATTTTCTGCTTTAATAGCTTTCTCGTTTAGCTCTTTTGCTTCCTCATGGGCAACAGATAACAAATTCTCCACACTAGATATCCTCTCTAAACACTGATTGAATTGAAGAAGACCAGCATCCCTCTCAGCTTCTAACTCAGTGAGGACTTCCTTCAGTATTTTAATTTCAGTTTCAGCTTTTCTCGCTCGCTCATCAAGTCCAGCAGCATCCTTCTGTGCATGATCAAGTTCTCTCTCCAAATGTGATAAATTTTCCAAACTCTGCTCATATCGAAGAAGGACAGCTTCCTTTTCGCATTGAATCTCTGCTAGGGCTTTCTTTAATTCCTGAACATCATTTTCAGCTTTCCCTGCACGCTGAGACTCAGAAAAGAACTGGCTCTTGAGTTTCTGGTTCTCACGTGACATCTGAGAGAACCCATCTTGCAAATATTGTTCATTCTCTTTGGCATCATAAACATTCATGCCTTTCTTCATCCTTCCTTCAGCAACATCTGAATTTTGCGGCACTGCTTCTCTTGACACAAACAGCTCAGTGAACTGTTTAAGACCCCTTTTGCTTATTGCAGATTCACATTCTGAATTCCCTCCACCCCTCTTCATAGCATGTAAGCTGGTTGAAGAGACCCCTAGTGCATCCTTATGCAAGTCATCCGGGTCTACTAATGCATGAATTGGATGTGGCATTTCGGGTGTATGAGGTTCAGCCCCAGGGCCCGAAGAACCTGAGGGTGAATCATCAGCCAGCTCATAAGGCACTCGACTGGGGAATGCCTCTGCCATGGTTCGATGGGCCTGGCGAAGCTCCACTGTTGCATGATCGTACCTCTCAGCTAATGCACGGTAAGCTCGGTAGAACTCCTCAACAAGTTTCATAAGCTCTGGGCGTTTCTTGTAGTACATTTCTGCCCTCCTTGCAAAAGAATCTGCATCTTCTTCAATGAGCTTGATCATTGCTTTGACTTTGGCATCCATGTCTATGGAAACAGATTCAGGATCAGTTGAGAATGTTATCTAAAATATCATGGAGATGTCATATGTGCATTACAACCACACACACAAAAATGTGCACAAACAGGCCCAGCAGCACATCCACTTGTTCAGCAACATTTAATTTTACTTATGGTCAACAATGCAATCCATCGTTCCTAGATTATGGTTCTTGGAGAACCACCATTACTACTATGTCTCAAATTATAAAATTTAACTGTCTATAATTCCTATTATTCACAACTTGAGGGTGATTATTCATTGGGTTATTCAGATCTATTTTGTGTGTATAGGTGCAGTGTATGACAGACATGATGATATAGCAACATCCAGTTTATTACAAAGTTTCGAATATACCAATACTAGACCAATCACATAACTATGCAAGAGGTGAAGTAAATCACTTTAGCTCCAGGAAAAAAGATGGTCATTCAAGTTGGCTTCAACTAGTGCCAGCATTATCTTTAAAAAAAGTAGCACCGGTTTATGAGTAAAGTAACAAAAATGAAAGGACAATATAGAAGAACGTACCAACAGAAATCAACAATCTATTCAAAATGGCAACAAAATTGAAGGCAGTGTATTCTCATAAAGCACTGTTCAAGCAGTGTTCCCCATCACATGGTTAAGTTCAGGGGGCACACTATTTTGGAAGATCCTTGCCTCATATTTGCTAAGTTGATTTCAAATTCCAGAGCAGTAAACAGTTGTAGTAATTAGAAAACAATCGCCATCAACTATAAATGTAAAAAAACATATCCGAGCAAGAAACAAAATTTTGAGAACATGACAATTGGAGATTAAGTCATAAGGAGAAAATCATCACCTGTAAGATTTTCCTGAAGCCATTTTGAATTCTTTGGGCTAATGTGGCTGTCCCACCACCAAGAGTATAAGCGTCTGGAATCGGAATGTGATAAAGTTGCCATGACTCCAGCAAGGAACAATAGCGCAACTGGTATTGACTTGGCAAAAGCCTGGTCCTTGTACCAGTAGTGAAAACCCAGGTAATGTATCCAGGCCAGAATATCAATATAATATAACGCACATCCAAATTACTTTCTAGATGGCAGTTTACATCTCTATATTTCTCACTCCTTGCACCTAGACACAAATATCAACAAAGGAAAATATGACTGTAAGAAAATTTTGGAGTTTGATCTTCAAAATCTCTTAAAGTTCATATAAGCATATTCACAATAAAGGATCAGGATGAATAATAAGAAACTCGTCAGAATACCTGCTCAATTCTACATAAGTCCAATATTTGAGTAATTACTGCAATTACTGCTACTCCTTGCGTCAATAGCCTTCAAACTAAGAAATCAACCGATCCACAGGACAAGGAAAAAAGACAAAATAAACTCTTAAAGTTCATATAAGCAATTCACAATAAAGGATCAGGATGAATAATAGGAAACTCGTTAGAATACCTGCTCAATTCTACATAAGTCCAATATTTGAGTAAGTACTGCTACTTCTTGCTTCAATAGCCTTCAATTCTAAGAAATCAACCGATCCACAGGACAAGGAAAAAAGACAAAATAAACATTAGAACATCATCAAGTAAAGTAAATCCCATAAAGTAGGAACCAAAAAAGTAAAACCACGAATGAATAGCACTCCCCCCCCCCCCCCCCCCCCAACAAAAACCCAGTAAAAAAAACCCCCAAAACCAACAGTTACACCATAATTAAAGATGTTTGTACCTATAAAAAAAAAAAATTAAAGATGTTTGTATTCTGAGACACACAAATACACGTATAATTTAACAGTAAGGGGCCCCAAATTAACAGCAAAAAGTCCGGTCATTGATCAATGCGATAGCGAAAAGGAACATGCGCACACATTTTTTTTTTTTTTACAAGTGCTGAAAGGAGCACATATATGCAAACGGATCTCGATGAAAATGTAAAATATGCATTCCACTGATCGTTTATGGTCTGCAAGCGAAACTAGAATTCAAAATCACATAGAGAAATTATTCTGAACAGATGGGTCTGACAGAAACTGCAAAAAAAAAAAACTGAACCTTTATGGACCATGAAATCAACAACTTACGAAATGCATGAAATCTGCTGGGTTCGGATGCAGCAAGCAAAGCTACCATCCAATGGAACAGAAAATCACACACTTCAAAAAAAAAAAAAATGAAATCCAACCAACACTGGGAAAATGATCATTTAGAAACCCATTTGGATCAAGTACACACCAGAAGAATGAAAATTGGTGATGGGGTTTTGGCCAGCAGCTGTGATGCCAAAACTCCAGCTGCCTATCACTCTTCTCACCCCATTTTCTTTCTCTGAGTTCACAGCCTTTCTCTCTCACTCTCTCTCTCCAATGGGTCCTTTGATTATATTCTAAGGTTTAGCACTATCACTGTTTGACGACGCAGCAACTGTAAAGGAGGACGAAGACCGTAAAAAAGTACTGAAAAATATTGAATATTGAAATCCTTTGTTTTTGAATAATTACCGGGGAGGATTCCAATTGTTTGGATGTTGAGATTAGAATATATAATTTTAAATAAAAGTAAAAAATTAAAAATAAAATATTATTAAAATTTTTTTTAATATTATTATCAAATTAAAATTTTAAAAAATTATATTAATATTTAAAAAAATTATATTATTTATTATATTTTATAAAAATATTTTTTAAAAAATATAATAACGAGAGAAAATGAAACGTAAGACTTTATCGCTCATAACGCCTACATATGTTTGGTTTGCGTATTTGCATCCAAGTCAAAAGACTATCTCTGCTCCCGAATCCCTGATATCGTAATTAAGTTTTAACTATATGGGATTTAGTAAACCGTCATTTTCTTTAGGTTATAGCTGTCTTTTGTCGTTGCTTCCAAGTGTAGATTTTGGTGGGTGGAGCGTTGTCAATTGAACTCAAATGACCAAAGCACCCTCAATTAGGATCTTTTTCCATTAAAAGAACTCAAAAGGCGGCTTTAATGGGATTTCAAATCAACAGTGCCCCTTAATATTGGTTTATCAAATTCATCTTTAAATTTGGTCAATATCAATATTTTTTTATATTTACCTATTCCATCTAAATTCAATCCCCACATTGAATTAGCTATTTATTTTCTATATGATAATAAAATATTATTAAATTAATAATTTTTTTTCTTTAATTTATTTTATTACATGTTATAATTCTACCAATTAAATGTTAATAATAATTATATTCTAATTAAATTAATATTAAAAAGGTATTATTAAATGTTAATAATTATTATATTATATTATATTATATTATATTTATATATTATAATTAAATTAATATTAAAAAAGTATTATTAAATGTTAATATTAATTATATTCTAATTAAATTAATAATAAAAAAATTATTGTTAAATGTTAATAATAATTATATTCTAAATGTTAAATGTTAATTATATTCTAATTAATTTAATTTCTATGTTTGGAATGAAAAATTAATATTTTAATGTTTGATGAATGAATAGTGGTCTTCCATCTTTAGCCAACCACTATAGCAAAAGTCTAAATTATTTTAGATTTGCCTAATACAATGTGAAGGATTTTTAAGCCAAATTATGTAAAATTTGGCCAAGCCAATGAGAATGCCCTAACTAGGAGGAAAATTCTGTATAAGTCTAGAAGATAAAAAAGAGTTCGAAAACAACTTAAATCATATTTATAATTATGAATATTTATAATTATAGAGTGCATAAATATTACATAATTTTTTTAATTATAGACTCATTTTTTTAAAAATAAATATGAAAGACTTACATATTTTAAAATTATATCTATCATTACTTGACTTGCTTATCCTATCTAGCATTTTTCTAGCTAGTATATTAAGAAAATGCAATGAAACAATTATGGCTTATATGGAAAATAATCTCATATCATTTCAAAATTTCTTGTAATTTTCTTATCATAAATACAAGTATGTTTTTATTTCAACTTTTTTTAATTTTTTAATTTTAAAAAAATTATATTCTAATAATATTTTAATTTTATAATATTTTTATTCAATATTTTATCTCTCATTTTTCAAAACTCTATAAAATATATTAACTCAAATTATTTCATTCCTATTTATAAACTATTTAATTATTATTTACTTATTTCTTTTTAACTTATCTGACTTCACTTTCTAAACGAATCCTTTGTCATTGATGTAAGTGGCCACAAGATCATCCTTACCCTCGATAATGTCATTGATTATGTCATGATCAGTAAATTACTGTCTAGTTTTGTAATATAAACAAAAACTTACCAGTCAAATTGTATGATGACGTCAATTGTTTGACAAAAAAAAAAAAAAGGAATAAGTGTAGTAAGACAAGTTGATGATGAGTACTATTGCATTGTTTCAAAGACACAATAGAAATTCAACAAATGGTTTAAATTTAATTGTTTGATTCCAATTTGTTCGTATCTCCCAAGCTTGTGCTTAGAGATATTAACCCAAAATCAATGATTGCCGGTGTTCTTCATCCACCTTATTAATTAAAAGTTTGTTCGTTTAAAGAGACAAGAGATCTAAAATAAACAAAACGAACAAAATCCACATGCAATTCAATCCACAATATTCCCTGCAGTCTAGTAGTGCATCCGGCCATATATATATTATTCTCGTGCATGCATGTTCACATTGTTAATTGGGTGACATGTTAATTAAATTGCATTTGTGAAACTTTGGATATAATTGAGATTGCATGGTAGAAATTTATACACATTCAAACACGGTCTTTTAAAACAGAATAATCCTAAATACAAATCTCAAAAAGATAAATTCTACACAGATCTTTTATAACTACAAGAGACTTAGATATATAAAACTTATACAAATCTTTTTTCTTAGCATGACAGATTGCAACAACACGAGGAAGTACACTTTTAGAGTGGGTGAAGACCTTTTTAAAGGTCGGCCCGTGGGACGGTGGAGCCAATAAGAGAATTCTGGCCTCAAAAACTCTCTTTCTTTCTTGTAAGTTATTATCACAACTTGATGATACTTTTATTTGGACCTGTTTGGAGAAGTGGCATAGATTAGTCCACGTTTTTGTCTACTACGTACTACTTGTCTTAAAAAAAAGGGTAAAACAATAGCAATATTTGAAAGTATAAATCAAGAAATTAAACATTCTTGTCTGATTGGCTTGATGTCCCAAAGGAGGTGTGGGACAGAATCCTTACCAACCGGGAAAAGGGTAACATGATGATTGCGGGCGAGAAAGTTTAGAGATTTGCAAAAATAATACTAACGGTACTTTCTTTTTTTCTCACCATCACTTATATAAAGTTACCATCATCACCATCTAATTCTTTTCCTAATTATATGGAACAATGGCGCATGCGGGATCCCAAAGTTTATTGTCTTTCATGATGATAATGATAATTATTAGATACTTACATGATAATAATGAAAAATCAAAATCATTGTTGTGAGAAACGAACCAAGAGCTTTCCTTGTTTAAGACAGCTGAGGATGTCTATGATTTTGTCTCTTATTATTGTCGTGTACGTCGGTACTTTTTTTAAAATTTGTTAATAAGAAAAATAATATTTAACATTGCATAAATTTCACTTATTTTTTTTAAAAGAATTAATAAATATGAAATTAAGTAAAAAAAATATCTTTTAAATAATAAATTTTACATTTTTTAAAAGAACCATATGATATGTACTAAAAAAATTTATCGTCATATCATAAAATCAATTCAAATAGAGAGATTTGTTCAAACTTTATAAACATGTCTAAAATATTATCTACAGGTAGTATTGAATTTATTTCTCAATACCCTCTCTTACATGTAGGTAAGTATTTTTTCTGATCTTTATTAGGAGATAAATAGTGTGGGCCTTCATTCGTCTTATGGTAGACTCTGATATCATGAAGAAATCTATCAGCTTAACTCATCTTATAAATCCGATTAAAAAAGACTAAACATATCCAAGATCTTGTTTACAGTTAATTTCAAATTTATTCTTCAATAAAACTAAAATTGTATATAATTTTACTTGTTTTTAGATAATGATGATAATAATTGTACGATATTTGTTCTCAATACACTTTAGATAAGTGTACGATAAATGAGGCTATCTAATTTTGCACTCGGTGGAAATACTAGTTTGTTTGGCAGCTTAATTAGGGCACATAGCCGAGATAAATTTTATTTTACTTTTTTGCTTATTTTTTGAGTGGTCACGTCGTTATTGATATAGGTCGATGCTACATCAGCAAAAGGTAGATTTAAATGATACGCACATGCAACGAAGTAGATGTTTGAAATATGAAACCATTAAAGAGGGTCCCCTATCCACGTGGGTGAATGTTGGCCAAGTCCATGTGAATGCATCTGTCGGCATAAACAGTCTATCACTCCGGGACTGTCCTGACAAGTCAGCTAGTCCTTTCGATTGATCCGTGGGGTGGGGTGCCCGGCCGGGGGCGTACACTTTTTTGGGACGTTTCTACAGAATGTTTATGTTTTTTAGGTGATTAATTAGCAGTAATTTATAATTAAAATATTCAAACAGTTAATCTGAATCCCGTTCGACCCGAGCTCTTTATTACACATATTTCACTTTACATTAAGGTCTTAGTTGTATTGGGAGTATGTGACATTAATAGATCAGTGCTAAGCAGTAAGGGAAAATATAATTAATATTAGTTTAAAATACCATTAAATGATTAAATTCATGGTAGGAGAAACGTGCATGCAGGTGCATGCATGCATGGTGGAAGTCATGAGAAGGAAATCTATGAGTGATACCTTTTTTTATATATAGTTTTGTGGGATACTTTTTTTGTTTTTTCGGTTGTTAAAAGCCAGATTTTGTGGGTACCTCGCTAGCAACATAAAGCATGTCTTTTTTCTGATCTTCTTGCTTGATATGAAAAAATGCATGCGATATGGTTTTATGGCCCAGGGAACACGACATATCTAGATTAGCACAAATGGTTATATATCGTATATGGGTCAGTTAAGAGGAATGTACATTGTACATACCGAGGAACATAGTATTAATCGATGTATATATAATGTCGTCTTGTGGAGATATAAAATGGGAGAATTACCCTTTCTTTTGTTCTGAACAATGGGATCAGAGGACGGTACTCAATTACTAAGAACGTGCATGTATTTCATTGTTTTTGCTTAGATGATCATGAATGTTTTAAATATATGGTAGTAAACCTAAATTTAAACCCAAAAACTCAGCATATTGTAGAGAATAATGTTATTCTAAGACACTTATACTACAGTACATTATATATATGATTCTTTAAATAGTAAGATTTAATTTATAAGATTTAAATTTTAAAATTTATTTTTTAAATTAAATTATATCATTTGGATATTATATGATGCATAAACCTTAAAATAATATTCGTTGTTTGTAAAACTAATCCAATGAGAGGCAACCCGTCTATCCTGATCTTGTGATCAAGTTTTGCACGTAGACTAGTACTTACCACCTACCTATTCACAATTTATAGACTATTTTAAATAGTATAATAGTTTTTAATTAAATTTAGACCCATCAAATCAAAATTAAAAGTCAAAATAAATTTAAAATAATATTATTTTATTACATAATTATAATCAAATTGTAAAACGGTACGTAAGTCTGTCATTTCTCTATGCATGCCCTGCAAAGACGGCAATGTTTACGTACGTACGTACGGGCAGTACCTTTAAAAGCTTTTTACTGTGTATATATTGTTCTGGTTTTTCAGCCTTTTTCTCTCTCTATTCGAAAACATGCTCCGTGCATATACAGTAGTTTCGTCGGTGGCATCGTAAGCTGCTTGCTATATATATACCGGTATATAACAGTGTCCAATGTTGCGAAAAGATAGCTAGGGAACCTAACAACAAGCTTAATTAATTCCGCAAGACGGCCAAGGCAAAAGCCAACCTTTGTGGTTAAGTGTAACCCTCATGATCCAGTTAACTTTTTTGCAAGAAACTGGTTACGGGGGATTTGATGTATGTTATAGCACCAACTAAACCCTAAATGCTTTGAAGACACTATAGCTGTACCTCACCAACCCATATGATGTGATCTCTGTCTTCCTCACCTCACTATTTTAAATCTATGTCTATCTGTCTGTCTTCATAAAAGCAAAGCCAAACGAGAGCTGATGCTGTGGAACACCTAAGCTAGCTAGCCCCATATCTACCTCCCTTAATTCACACTTTGGAAACTAATGATCTCTGGATATATAATTATATCTACCTCCCAACAACCACAATAACACTTTGTCTTCAAAAGTCCAAAAAGTAATGTGGAGAGAGATCGAGAGAGGGAGAAATATTAGAGTAGATCCAAAGGAGTATGGACCCAACCAAAAGATAGAATTCAGATTGTGTTTTCGTTTTTTAGTGTCTATCCAGCTATGCCACCACCAGCTTCCAGTCAATGCTCCTGAAAAGCTGAATCACATGCATGGCTACCATAGATTTCACTATGTTTTTTTCTTTTTGTTAAAAAGTGAAAAAATGAAAGAATCAAAATGGTAATATGTTTTGCCCCCCATAAACAGCCAAGCTGAAAAGGGGAAAGACATGGATGGCTCTCCATATCTCACCCATGTGGAGGTTATTTATTTACTTTATTTCACATGGCTACCAAGGACTGGTGGCGGGTTTTGGCGAATGTGTATGTGGGTATGTATGTATGGCAATGTTAGAGCATTTGGGTTACAGTGGCTTAATGCAAGAATTTAGATGTTTAATCTGGAGAAAAATAAGTTATATAAATAACATTTTAAAGGTCATAAAAGACTATTAACCCTGAAAGTTGGTTTGGACCTTGGCCATAATATTGGATTATTGGTGCCTTGCCTACCAGGATTTTATTGCCTATATATGATAGGAGTATGGGCCATCGGGTAATGCGTGTAGGAGGAGGCACCATGGACTAGTCATGGACCACACTGGGTGGTTCTGGAACTGTAGTTCAATTTAGGCTATTCAGCCATTAATTATTTATTGTGATTGTAGATAGAAATCAAATGGAGGATATTTTTGACTTGTTACCACTATGTGATGTCTTGTGATTTATTAAAAAAATTTAAAAAATATAAACATAAAATTGATAGAAAGAATCTATAATTTTAATCTCTATTTTTTCTATATTTTTAGATATCTTTTTGGTTTGAATATGTCGCGTCAAGAAGATCATCTAAACGAAAATTTTCAAATGGCCTAGTAACATTGCTAAACGACTTCAGGCAGCACATCATGTGCTTGGCACTTCGGCCACAAAAAGATGGGCAAAATAGTGGTAGTGAAAGGTTCACACGTATTTGTAAATTTTGATCACTTCGGCGCAGATTGAGAGAGAGAGAGAGACGTTATATCGAGAGAAATTATAGACTTATTTCTGTATAACAATTTGTTTATAACTATGTAATAAAATAATATTATTAAATTTTTTTTTTTACTCTTATGATTTGATGGGTTTAAATTTAATAAATATTATTATATTTAAAATCATATATAAATTGTGAAAAAGTTGCAAGGCTATCACTACTTTTATGACCTTTAAAATGTTATTTATATAACTTATTTATCTCTTCGAACGTTAATGTTATCAAAATCAGTACTTTTGTTTTGGGTCTTACCTCACTTGGTCTCATTTTGTTTTGGGCCTTGGCTTAGTTGGTTTTGCTTTCCAGTAATTACCGGACTCGGAAGATCCGAGGAAGCTATCCATTTCTCGAGAAAGAGAAGCCTTGCTCAATTCTAGCTCGCTTGAGTCACTAGTTACACGTTGAGTGAACATAATGTTTATATAAGAAGATTGATCAACATATAAAATAAATTTTGGGACACTCCTACAGTAATTTTCTTTGAATTGAAATATGCTACAGTTAATATGATATGTTAAATCTACTTTATAATAATAAAAAAAATTTACAATTTAATATACCATATCAAATCACGTCAATTTGTGAATTTATTTTTGTGAAATCTATTTATGGTTAAAGCATTTCTCATTCTCTTTTAACATTTTACATACGTGAAAAATTTTACTCACCATCTCTACACTACTAATAATTTTTTATCTTTTTATTTTTTTTCTCTTTAACAATTATGTAGTGTATAGATGATAAGTAGAAGAATTTAATTAATTTAGCATGAGCAATAAAAAACATGAATGATGTGTAGAATGATAAATAGCAAAACTCTTATATACCCATATGCAAAATTATGGTCATGTCCCTGAATTTATTGGAATTACCATTTTGCTTAGACTATCTAAAACGCACGAGTTGCCTTTCACTTGGCTGATGGGTTATGACTCGGACTCCCATCATCTTTTAATTTGTAAAATAACCAACCTTTGCTTTATATGTTCAAAAGAACTCTCGCCATTGACTCGGCTATTATGAAGTGGAATACTGAGATGGTCAGATCTATTTTTAACCCAGAAGAAGCGAAGCTAATTTGCAGCCTACCAATCAGCCTCAGAGGTGCCGCGGATTCATCCATTTGGGGCTATACAAAGAAAGGTATTTTCACGGTTAGAAGTGCTTACTTTGTTGATTTGGATACAAAACATCAGAAGTATGGGGAACCATCAGGTTGCAATCAGGTTATGCACCGATGGAATGATATTTGGAATTTGGAAGTTACGGGGAAAGTAAAGCATTTCCTCTGGAAATCAATCTCAAATCTCCTCCCTACTAAGGAAAATCTGTTCAAGAAGAAGATTTTGGATAGCCCTCTTTGCCCGGTGTGTGATAGGGTGATAGAAACTACTCTTCATGGTTTATGGGAATGCCCGGCAGCTAGAGATGTTTGGGGGGATCGGGAATCACCTGTGGCTAAATGGGGAAGCTCCTTTGATTGTTTTGCATCTTTGTGGACTAAATTCTGTGACAGACTCGAAGCTAAGAACCTGGTTTTGGTAGCTGTAGTCTGTTATAGAAATTTGGCTTAGAAGAAATGACCTTGTTTTTAGGAATAGCTTCATTGGCCCGAAATCTGTGTTATCTTCTGCAGTTGCTGATTTGGAGATCTGTTCTTTGGCACAAAGCGAAAGCTTGGTGAGACAAAGTCTTTTGACACATCAAGCTGCGGCTTCTTTTTGGCACCCTCCCCCATCTTCTTGGCTAAAAGTTAACTTTGATGCAAGCTTTAAAAAGTCAGATTCGGTGATGGGAATGAGCATTATAGCCCGAGACTCAAGTGGTGAACCACACTTTATGTTGGCTGCACAAAAAGACTCGGTATCCTCTGCTTTCATGGCTGAAGCATATGCACTATGGAGAGCTTTTACCCTTTGTGATGAAATGGGAGTAGGGAGTGTTGTTTTTGAAGGGGACGCAAAGCTGGTTGTTGATGCTGTCAAGCATCCCAGTCCAGATTTTGCTTGGCATGGACAACTTGTTGAAGATCTCAAGAATGAGTTGAAGATTCACCCGAATTGGAAGTTGTCCTTTACCAGCAAAAGGAACAACAAAGTGGCTCATGAACTAGCTAGATTAGCTTATTCTGTTGTAACAGAAACAGTTTGGATTGAGGAATGACCGGCTGTGGTTTCTTCTCTCATATCTGATGACAAACTTTGTTTTAGTGCTTAAAGTTATATTATACATCTCTTTTCAAAAAAAAGAAAAAGAACTCTCGCCATTCTTTGTAATAAACACATCTTAAGCCATCCATCCTCATGGTTTCACTTGTTCCTACAAAACCCATGAACTCAAGGTGGCCTCAGACACGATCCATTACCAAACCAAGCAATCTCTCTGAAAGACTCTTTTAAGGGAAATTCCCACCAAGCTGCTGGAAAACTTTTCACTAAAGCGAGGGTAGTTCAGGACCTGGATGATATACTTTCAAATTTTGAAAGGTGGCATGCATCAACTGCAAAGTCTCAGGCTATTCTAATTAACGGATTGACGCGAAGAAACATTACAGCAAGATTCAAAAAAGATGGTGAGAGACTTAACAAAATCTACCAGGTTAAGATTGGAAAAACTAAAGCACTGAACTACGATAACATATTATACAAGAGAAGTATACATTATGGGGAAAAGATACCATATTATTACACAGGTGCTCGAGGCATGCTAAGATGACAAGAACTAAACAAGATATTTTTCCACATAAGGACGATTCGAAAAAAAAAAAAGATTTTATGGTGAAATAATCATTTTCAGTGCTGGGGAGTGAGAGAAGGAAACGAAGGAATAGATTGTAATATCAGCTTCCGGCCACTCCGGCGACTAGGAGATGACCCAAAGTCGCCATGAGGAGGAGAGACCCTCTTACTGTTTGGAGAAGCAGACTTGATGCCAGTACTAGGAGAGCTGTTGCCACACAGAATCTCAGGCATTTCATCTTCTGGAACTGTTTGGAAACGCCTTTCTAACTTGGGTAGGGATCGCAGAATATTTGGCTTTCCAAGTTTTTGGCAGGTGTATAATCCAGAAGAGGACCCCACAGTAAGAAAAGAAGATCTTGACAGTTTGCCATTTGATGAAAATGGCAGCGGAACCAACGGTCTGAAACAAAAATTTATTACTTAAAATCTAATAAATTGAATATGAACTTGTTAGCTAACAAAAAGTATGACAAGTGAACCTGCTTAGACGTAGTGGAGTTGTAGGAAGAGTGGTAGCTGGATTCTGCTCTTCATTGTTCTGAATGTCGGATTTCTGTATAGCCTTTTCCATTTCACATGCATCTGTTTCTTCTTCTATATCAGTTTCTGTACCTATTGGAGCACATCCTGTATTTAAAAAAAAAAAAAAAAGCAAAAACAACTTAGGACTGGAACATACAATATTAAAACAGCAGCAGTATGCATAACTTTGATAGAAATACTAACAGGAAAGATAACCATTAAGAAAGGAGGGGGGGGGGGGGGTGTTGTTGTGGGGGGTGTGGAAGGTAATTTGATGGTTGCAAGCAGCAATATGCATCAGGGTTCGGACTCACCATCCTTTCTACCAAATGCATTCTTACACCCTTCACATCTGCAGCTAATAGAGCATCCGACTCCACCCTTCAAAGAAAACAACCATTTCTGAAATTAGATTATATAGGAAATCAAAAGTGCACAGACTCTGCCAAAGGGAAAACCTGATAGCATTCGCAGTATTTCTTAAGGCAATTTGATTTCTTGCAGTTGCATCCCCTTTTATGCCGAGCTGAAGCAGGGGTTTTGCTGGATTCATCCTGGAAGAGAAAAATTTGCAGGTTAAATTGCAGTCCAACTTGCATATTGAGTAGAGAGTAAGGCCAGTCTTATTATCTAACCCCAACTTCAGATACGGATTCGGAGCTCCGAATCACTTTTGGAGCAAATGCAAGAGGGTTGCGGGACTCAATCTGTTTGCGAGTTGCAAGAACAGTATCTTCATGAATAGGCTTGTTGAAGCACTCTTGACACGAACATGGTTCTATGCAGTATACACCAGCCGCAAAACATTCACAATAACTGGATGGAAAAAGTATGAGCAAAATAATAAGCTACGTGCAAAAAATTAAGAAACCATTTAATTTGCAACCCAAACCTTTATGACACATCCTCTACCAGTAATGCAAGATTTTTTTTTTTTAAGTACCAGTAATGCAAGATCTAAGCAACATAACGAGAAATAGAAGATCAAGGTGGAAGGAAGTGGCTACAGGTACTTGAGAAAAGTTGGATAGCAGGACCGAATATTATCCAATATAACAGTATCATAAAATATGGAGATGAAAAAAAATACACAAACTGTAACAAGCTCGAGCTTTTTGAAGGCTTGCCTCAGGCATGCAATCTCCAGCAAACGTTTTTTTTTTTTTTGTGGGGGTTAGGGGTGGGGGCAAGCAAGTAGGCCATCGGCTTCCCAAACTCCCACGACATGTTGGTCAGCCGGGCACATGGGAAATGCTCACACTTGTGGAAGAGAAGCATTGAAATGCTCAAGTTACTTTATCAAGTATGACAAAATCTTTAATTCTGTTTTTATGAAATTATTGTTGAAAAAGAACCCTTTGCCTCCATCACTTTGTCTCATTAGTCAACTCCTTCATTTTCTTTCATTTTCTTTCATTTTCTTCCCACTCAACCCTCTTTTCCAAAAGTAAACAAATTCTTCCAAGCATAATTAAACCATCACTATGCCCTTCTGGGGATCCCCTGTGGACTTTGTAGCCCAATTTTGAAGCTGACTACCTGGGCAGATGTCAAGGCTATTGCTTCCTGTTAAGTGTGAACAGGGCAGCCCCTCAAAGGTCGTAACACCTCATTTGAGGTTGTACGTGCAAATAATTCCATCATCAAGGGCATGATGGTATTGAAATATTATGTATTTAGACAGTAACTCTCACCTTGAGACTCAACAAAGAAACAAGATTCAGTCAATCAGAGACACTTGGTTTTAAAAAAGTTAAGACCGATCAGCAAGCATGGTAACTTCTACATTCCAGGTTGACTTAAGAGAGAACTGTTAAAACTTACAGTTTCAAACACTTTGATTTCTTACAGTTGCAACGCTTGCAGGACTCACTTTCTCCAGCATGTTCCAACCTGCGCCTGAAAATCCAATTCAAACTATCAAATGACAAAGGAAGAAGACAGGAAAAGTATTAAAAAAACAAAAAAAGACCTTTTGATAGGTAGAAAACATCTACTAAACAAAATACAAAATGAGAATAATTACAATATACATAGTTGCACATGCCTCTTCTTTTTGGGGCTATTCTGATTGAGCTCTTCACTAACTAAATATGCCGATGCCTGAGATGCATCTTCCACGTGAGAAACCCCATTTTCAGCAAGATCTGTGTCTCTCTCAGCAGAGACTGAGGTCAAGGATTTATGAAGTGGTTCTTGACTGTTTGTAGGGGAGTGCAATGAAGCAGTGGAGCTCGGTAAATATAATTGTAATCCAGAGGATAAACTTTCAAGCTTTACATTTTTGTGATCCTTTGAAGTTGTTGCAAGAGCATTTAAGTGCAAACCAATTCCAGGTAGAATGCACCGAGAGGAATCTCCACTAGGTTTAATTGCAACCAGCTGCTTATCATAACAGCTAATCTTCTCATCGGGTTGTGATAGCATTGAGGAACTAAAATTTGAAGCATCGCCTAAGGCCTTCCTACGAGCTCCTGCCATCTCAAAATCTAGGCAGCGCCTTCGCATTCCACGGTGCAAATTAGAGACGGCCTATACAAAGGCAACAAAAATATGTGTTATGAAAAATGAATGTCTAGAATTAAAAAAAAAACAATCTATCAGTAAATAAACCTAGTGTACATTAGTGTAAATAGGTTATCTTAAGTTAGTATGACATTTAATAATTACACATGCAACAAAAACTGTAGATGTGACATATGGAAATTATCACATTTACAATTTCTGTAGCATATGATTATTTTTTGTAAACTGTGTATGATATATCACTTATATTACAACTTCAAAATCTGCAGATTTTCAAATCGGAAGGTAAAGTTGAGGGAAACTCGTACAAAAAATATATCCAAAGTTAGGATACTAAATACATTCTGCAGCTACAACTAATGCTGCAGAAGTTTGCAATAGACCCTAGTTGTGTCATTTACCTCACTCTCCACTTGCTCCCTCATATGGCTAGACATACCCTTACTCAGATTACTCTCAGCAGCATTGTCCTGTGTCTGCTCTATTTCCTGAAGCTCATTGCCTTCTCCAGTTTCAGCAGAAGGATTATCTGTTTCATATTGCTCACCAGAACCAATTGGATCAATAATTTGCATTATCTGCAAGTTTTTAATGTCATTTTGATGGAGTTGTGGCATAAGAGAAGTAGAAAATCTTATTCGTGGGTCCGTTGACTTCTGAATTGACCCTTTAAAAGCTTCTGAGTTATTAGGAGAATTAAAGATTAATAGACCAGTGGCATCAGAAATGAAACTCTCCCAATCACATTCCATCCCTTCTTTCTTTTGGCCAATTCGGCACATCTCAGATAGATGCACTTCACCTTCAGATGAACCATTTCCAGAGGCCTCTTGGCCATATTGAATAAGTGATGCTGACTTGCTCACCAATTCCGACATACAACCAACCTCGAAATCACAACTAAGTGTTACGCCACAGTCAGGACTGCCACAATCATATTTTAAGGTACATGGAAGCTCAATCACAAACTTTGAATGTTCACTTGATGGCTGAACAGAAGCTTCTTTAAGTGAAACCTCTGAATCAAAGTTTTCTTGTAGCTCAGCCGAGTTATCGTGCAACTGAGCCGCATCCACACCAGTTCCTTCATTTGTGCCTATTTTATTCCCATTTCCAGACGAAGACTCAGGTTTTGACAGATCTAAACAGTTATGCCTGAAAATAGAATTTTTAAAATAAAGAAATCAGTGAATATTGTAACTTTAGGCCAAATATGAAAGATGAGAGAAAAAATCCCTTACCTTTTCAGGAACCTAGATTCCTTGTGAGAATTGACATGGGGTGAAGTGAAAACAGAGGGAAGAGATGCGAAATTAAGCGGGTTGAACGCCTGAGTAATATGTATGGACTTAACTGGCTTGATAGGAGAAAGACTGTTGATATAGTTGAAGACAGGTGAATCCTGCTTGCAGTGGTAAAGAACATTTCTAAGAGCATGATACGAAGTAGACATAAAAAAGGAGTCACGAACATTTTGAAAAACGGACATTCAAATATTCTCAAGCATCAACTGTTGTTACCAACAAAACATCTTTTGATCTAAATCAAACCTCGCATAAACATCAGAACTTTCCATGAATACTGCAAGATACACATGGACAAAATTTGTCCAAAACTGCAATGCCAACAAATATTTCCTCATATAACCCTAATCCTTCTTGATAATAATATTTTTATTTTAAAAAAGAGAGAATTAACCTAAATACACAGGATAAACAAGTAAAATCATGATTAATAAATAGCGTAAACTAAAATTGCAAAAAGTAAAACAGTTTTACGAGTAAATTATCTTTCAAGACACTTGCAGAATCCAACCAGAGCCAAGTACTTTTCCTCACAATAATATACACAAAACTTCTTTTTTCGGTTAGCAAATAAAGTAACACGGATGAAACCCAGAAACCAGAAGCAGGCATATAACCATCAGAATTGCAAAAATTTAACTGAACTTGGAGATCTAATCCAGTTGAAAATAAATACAAAACAAGTATTTCCGAAAACCACAACTAAAAAAAAAGGGTGAAGAATTAACTTAAGAAACAAAAGTATCAACTTCGTCACTTCAAGATAAAAGAATAACATCCCATTCGCCAACATAATTCCTAGTCCCACTGAAAATCCAAGATCAACCCACTCAGAAACCAAACCAAGCTCATGCACATAGAGAAACCAAGTGAACCTCCTTAAAAATGGAAAAGCTTGTTATCACCAAAAAACCCACAAAACAAAACACAACACAATAAACCACTCGAAGTACCAGAAACAAAAACCAAATGGGTCACTGCATCTCACCTCGACTTTAGAGATGGGTGTCCCGATCTGGTTCCTCTCTGGAGTGTCCATGTCCAGAGAAGAAGCTCCTCCACATACCTCTCGTTCTCTTTCTCTCTCTCTAGTCTGTCACTTTCCTTCTCCCACAGTGACTTTCTAGCAGATGAGATTCAAGAAGAAGCGGGAAGGCGGGAGTGGGAGTAGATTTTCTCGTGGGGATAACCCGGACCCTACCACCACCAAATACCCAGCCCCACACCCCAACACCCGGCCTCCACAGCTCTTCTATTATATTACTTATAGGAATGTGTATGTCTTTTTGTGTAGTAAATAGTTCGTATTGTTTTAATTACTGTAAAAAAAAACCAAAGTCGAAATGCTGGCCCCTCTCCTCTTTCCTGCAACTTTCCTTTTCCTTTTCCCTTTCCTTTTCCCAAACAAACCCTCTTCATTTTGAGCTATCTGCACAAATGCCACAGTCAACTGTATAATAATCAACTAGAGTCCACATAACCAATAAAATAAAAATTATTACCCTGCATAAAAAGTTGAAATCTTGGAGCTTTGATGGGCATTTCATCGGCTAAATATTCCACCCTTTGGAGCCTAGTCTTGGGACCAGTACCGTATGCAACCTCGATTTATTTTTCTCAGATTTCTTCTTAAGACGTACAGCTGCTAAGATTGCAATAATGTGATATACAATAATGAGCAATTTTCTAATGTAATTAAAATGCTCTACCGGCTGCAATTAACTTCCAAAAATGACAAACATGTACCCTTTTAGGCCAAAAAAATAAAAATGAACGGAAATTGGAAACAACAAAGACGATTAGATTACAAATTGTGGAGCTTTTATTATCCATAACCGATATCGCAAAACTAGCTAAAATCGTCAAGCAAGGTAATGTTGATCAATCCTAGATTTTCACATGGATGATATGATCGATGGAAAGTAATTAGACTCACATAACGTCTCTAATTGGCAATCGCCTAAAAGTGATCATGAGTTCCCAGACAAATTCATTAATTGCATGATAATTAATATTAATTAAAAGGACATTATATATTCATTTGAAGTAAATGATTAGTTTTCTTCTTTCTCTTAACAAATTAAGACAAATTCTTTCCTTTTTAATGTTCTTGAAAACACCATATATCACATAAAAAATTTATATTCATTAGAGAATAGATCAGATTGATGATCATTAATATGGAATCCACTCTCCTCTATGTCAAAAACAATAAAACATGTTTAAATCATGTACATTTAAACATGAAATTAATAAATTTTCTTTTACATTAATCTAGATTAAATTTCCATCGTTTATCCTTTGAACATGCGAATCACGATTAAATTAGTTTGGAGGAATTTCTTCAAACCCTATTTTTTAGGCGGGTTGAAACAATGAAGTCTTCAAATTTTTTTTTTTAATAAAGTGATAAGGGGTTCGAATTCAAGTTTTCTATTTGCAAAACCAGACTATACGCCATTAGGCAATCAAGTTCTTGTCAATAACGTCTTTGTTGATGAAAAAGAGATATATATATATATATATTATCTAGCTAGCATGATTGATATTTCCATCGATCACATGATATACTCACCGACAATAATACTAAAAAAATGGAGAAATAATATATATGAGGTTGAGAATAAAACCCTAACTTGCACTGATCTTTACGTACCAATGGCAATGGCGCCAATTTGGATGATACATTATGCATAGTAGCGTGAAAATAGTTACCATATCTTGCATGCCAAAAAACAAGGAGAACGTGAGCAAGAAATTAAACTATATATTAATATATATATAAATTACAAGGGCTGATTAGAGAATCATGTCTCGTGCAGTAGTAGTACTACTTTTTCTTTTTCTCTTTATATTTTTCTTTTTTCGGCTTTAATAAGTTTATTCCTGTGTATAATATTATATATATATATATATATATATTAACTACCGATTGCACTTTTCATGTGAGCGACATAAATTATAATGACAAAGGAGGTCGATCTGTAGTTTTGGCGCGCTGGCTTTTTTTCGAAAAGAAAATTCTAAGCTAGCTAGGTTTGATGAGGTCCAGCAATGACAATAACTGTTTTTTACATGGGGCTTGCAACTGGCCTTAACTTCACATCAAAGTTGTTTCTTTTTCCTTCTCATCTCAGTAATAGTATCGATCGGCCTTCACATCAAAGTTATAAATCCTCTTAGCTTGAACCCACCTATCATGTATTGATATCCATTGATTCGTCATCACGATGTGTGTAGAGTAGTTTTCAGATTGCAGAATACTTTTAACCACAAAAAATTACATAAAAATAAATCATAAACTAATATAGTTTAAAGTGATATGTCAGATTGTAAAGTTAATTTTATTGTAACGTATATCTAACAGACTACATAAATACACGTCAATTTATGAATTTATTTTTATATAATTTATTTGTATCTATAACATTTCTCTTTTAGATAATATATATCACAGTAATAATGTTAGAATTAATTAGTATTCTTATAGATAATTATAATGATATAAAATTTGATATGAAAATAATTATTAGGTCATCTATATTTAAAAAATATTTAATAATTTTTTATATGTTGGGTCGCCTTCAAAACATCAACTCCTATAATTGTTTTGGATTAACATTAAGATAAGTATTAGATCTACATATCACATGTGATATATATCCAAACGCATCAATTTATAAGATTCCTTTTATAATATTCGTGATCAAGTAGAGCATTCGATCACTTCTCTAACAGTACTAATACTCCGGTCGTAAGTTACTTTTAGGAAAATTAGGATGGTGGCCGGTGGGCAGCTTGATCTAAAACCTCCTATTTATAACCTCTGAACTTGTTCACTTTTCCAAAGTCGAAGGCTGCAGTAGTAGTACCATCGTGGCCTTTTACTGGGGCCAATTGGGTTGTGTGATCCCTTGAGTATAAAGGCAAATGTCATGTGACTCACCCACCTCAGTTATAAATAAAAAAAAACCCTGCAAGCAAGCTAGCTGCCAAGCAGCATGCACCTTCACAAAGTAATGACTCGTTTTTGTTCTTTCCCAACTCCGGTCCTACATGCATGCATTCTCATGGCAAGGAGAGGAAAGTTCATGCTTAATCATACTGTCTACTACATGCGTACTTTACCACGTGCCACATGACAGTTTTACCTTTCTGCAACAAAGAGTTATTAGTTTCTTTGTTTTAGCATAATTATCTGACAAATTTCAAGGTTAACCGAAACATACGGTGTCATGGGAGTTAAAATATGATTGGTTTAATACAAACGGAGCTTGATGTTTATATATAATTATCGCATGTCAGTATGTGGGGTTTAGAAAAGAGCAAAGTCTTCGAGACCTTTTGTGCTTGTCAGATTGCAGATGAATATATAATAAAACTTGCAGTTGACAAACTGGTTGGGAATTTAATACTCAGTTCAGGATGCTCTTGCGACTTGGAAGTGATCAAAAGATGAAAGGCCGGACTTTAATCACGAAAGTAGAACGGTGCAGATTACGCATGTAGATATATATATATATATGTGTGTGTGTAGGTATATATGTATATGGCCAATCTTCTTGTAGTTATATGCTCTGCAGTAGTACTGCTGGGTCAGAGTTAGCTAGTATGTTTCTTCCGGGGTTTTTTTGTGGCTTGGTAATGTTCTAGCTCCTGGGGTTTGCCAAGGTTCTTGTTTTACTCTGTGTTTAGTTTCTCAATGGATCCTTCTTGAGAGTTACAAACAATGTAAGGCCATCCATTTCCCTTTTTTTTTTATATAATCACATAGAGCCAAGTTTTCGAGTATTAATATATGGATGAATTGGGAGCCTTGGCGCGCGGTCAAATACAAGGGAAGGATGCCATTTTCGAGTCCCTTTTTTATTTGTTAGTTTGACTCAAATTGCAGAGAGAGTAGGGCTAACAACATCACCTCCATATAGCCACAATCACCACATATAAGAGAGTCGGCCCATATAATGAAAGGACAGGTATATATCCTAGAAACATGATTCCAACCAACGTCAGCAAAAAGAAATTAAGAAACCCATTTTTTCCCATATAAATCTAAGTATAGGTTTCACAAAGAGGATTTTATTTATTTGTGACTGTGTTGTACCGTGCTCAAATTTTTTTTAGGAGGGGAAGGGGGGGGGGGGTACTTAAAACTTTTGAGTAAATTATATAAGTAGGATGCAAAAGAAGGAGACCGGTATCCTAGAAACACCCCAAACCAACCATTACAATGTAAGAAATTAAGGAAGAAAAGAAAAGAAAAAACAGGAAAGGGATTAATGAAAGAAGGTGGTGTAAAACTTAGGATGCAAATGTTTGGTGAGTGAAAAGGCCACTCGATCCAAATGTTTGGTAAACAAGCCATTCCTAAAACCGATTGGTTGAAATTGTATACATTGGATCCAAAATTATTGGTTAAATCCAAGGTCATGTTTGGTTACCAAAACCTTTGGAAAAATCTGACCAAACATGGCCTAAGTGGAGGTTTAATAACAAATCAATCCTTATCCAAAAGTGATCTACCCGAACATGTAGTGGCAGCATTGAGTAACTCGATCGTAGCAGTACTGTACTGATCTCGAGTCTCATTCCAAGGGGCAACTCCAATATCCCAGTCGTCAAGATATATTTTAAGAGTAATGTTACATATAATTACTTTTGCATATTCTTAATTACTCACTCCATTAATATAATTGAGTAGATCAATTTTTTTTTAATATATAACTAATTACATTAATGAAGTGCACAAAAGAATACGTAAAAGTGACTGTACATATAATTTTTATATTTTAAATTAAGACTTTTGATCAAATATGATTCATATTAAATCACTAAAATCTGTTTCAAAAGCTTAAATCGATTATAAAAATAGGAACATTGCTACTCATAAGCCCCTACACCACACACCACATATTTTTTATTTTTTAAAATTTTTTTTAAATTTTTTTTTAGATTTTATATTTTTAAAATATTTTAATTTTTCTATTTATTATTTATATAATAAATATTTAATAAAATTAAAAAATTAAAAAAATTAAAAAAATAGGTGGTGTGTGGTGTAGGAGCTTATGTTTAGAATTTTTCTAAAAATAGATATGTTAATCCTCATACTCAGGTCGAATCAACAATATTTTTCTTTCGCTAAACAACAAATAGTTAGAATTATCCAGAGACTATATATGAAATTATGCATTGATTTGGTTTGATCGTAGTCGAGACGAGTCGACGTACGGCGTACACTATGTTATTGGATCGTACCATATTGGATGATCATGAAACTCAAATTATGACATGTCAACAGTGTAGAGAGTATGTAGTTTCCTGCTGCGGTGAAATTGGACATTGACTCAATGACACTTCAAATATATGGTCTCAGCTTCATTGCCAGCAATTACAAGTCTGCATGCAAATTAGCCAGGATTTAGTCCTATTATTTGGATAGTTATATGAGATAAATAAGATGAAAAATATGTAAATAATAATGAGATAATTTATGAATAGTAATGAAATAGTTCGAGTTAATATTTTTATTAGATTTTAAAAAAGAAAAAAGCTATTCTTATCGAGAATATCCACCAAGAGTGGTATCGATTATATTTGTTTTACTTAATAATTAAGGAAATAATTTTTAGTGGCTTTGTGAAATTTTTTAAATGTTTAAAGGATTTAAAAAATGTATGGGAAAAAAATAAAAAAATAAAATAGAAAAGAAAAGAAAATTACATGTTTGATGAGGATTCTCAAGAATCGGTGGACGTAGCAGAACTATTTGGAAAATGGGACTTATGATGTCTACGTTAATTTTATCTTTTGAGAGAAAGTTTGTGATAATACAGGAGTCTAAAATTGTATCTATATCAAGGCTTTTACACCCTTATTTTCCGGTTGGTCTCTATTTTCTCTTTACTTGGGGTGCCGCCTCCTGTTCTAGGCGGCAAGTTGTCGCATTTAATGCAGCAGCTCTCGTTAGGGACAATATCTCCCGCCGAGGTCATTTTTTTACGACCCATATCGTATCATTTAATGTGGCATGACTTTCCTTCTTCTTGTTTTAGCTTAGACTTTCTTCTTCTTCTACGCCATTAGATAGGCTAGCAACATCTGGGCTTTGGGCCTTGTCGAGTTTGTGGGGCCCGGCCTATATAGATAGCATCCTGTAGTGTTTTTGCTCATTAAGAATCGTTGTTGATATTAATTTCAAAACCTCGGAAGCAATTATGAATAAAGGATGATACGAACTTATATTTTACACTTAAACGGGTTTAAGCTGAAAAATCGTTTCTTATCATTTTATTGAAAAAATATTTATTTAATAAATCACTTAAAATTAAATATTTTTGTAATTGAAGATAAAAAAAAATACAATTGCTTTAAAAAAAATATATTTTTTTGTTATTTAATATAGGGTAAGAATTTAATTAAATGGGAAAGGGAGAGCATGGTCCATATGAAAAATTCAGGTAAATTCGTTAAAAAGACGGGGCGAGGAAAAAAACTCATCATGTTTTGCTCTTTTGTACGCTGCTTTCTCCTCCTCATATTTCATGACAGTCTGTCTATCTGGCTGTCTCTCATCTTCCAAAAACCCTTATATATTTCTAGGAGAGAATCAGTGTCCTATATATTCTAGGCAACCCGCGCGCTTTCCTCTCCTCCCCTCTCCCACAAAACCCTAATACTCATATTCGTTTTCTGGGCAGAACTTCTTTGAAAAGTTCTCATTCGATTTTCCAGAGATAGCGGCTGCTGCTGCTGAATCGCTGATGATGGCGGTGATGAAGTCGTGGGAGCCTGACGACTTTCTTCCATGCTTTCAATGCTTTTGCCTTTGACTCTTACCAAAAATCTATTTTTCCCACCGACTATTCGTTATACTCATTATTCGATTTTATAACGTTCAAAGTCAGCCTTTTCGTCTCTCTGTATTTTTTTTACGCTTTACGTTTGCGTCGCTTTTTTGGTTTCTGGGTTTTGTACTCGTGCTTGTTGGGGTGATCATTATTCGTGGTTCGGATTGTACTGAAATTTTTTTTTAAAAAATAATTTTTAAATTGCAAGTCGTTGGCATTGGTCGTGGAATGGTGGGAATTGGGTCGCTTTCCTAGAGTTTACTTTTGATATAAATACACATGCACATAAGAAGTTTATTTGGGAAAAAATAAAATATGGTTGGTGATGGGGAATTTCGGGGAATTTGAACTAGAAAGGGCTAGTTTTTCCAGATAATATTATTTAGGGTGTTTTTTGTTTTCTCAAGTCTAATTAGGGTGCTTTTCTTTCTTATCCTTTATCGTTTATCTTCTCCTATTGGTGGGCTTTCTACAAATCTTGATCTCTGGTTCGTCAGTTCAATATTGATAGGAGTTGGAATAAGAATTGGGTCGTAGTAATTGGGAGTCAATTGTGTCATTTTTTTTTCCCAATTTCATTCATCTGGAAACCTTCGTTGCTGAATAATATATTTTTGACTGAAAGAGGGCTAACATATTTTTCGTGTTTGAGCTTTGTCGTTTTGATGATGACGAACAATTTACATATATTTTGATTATGTTCTCTTATGAAAACAGAAAAGAAAAGATTTTATCTGGGTTGCCCTTTTCTTTCTTTTCCCTTTGGAATTTAAGGCTTCTTATTGGGTAGTTGAGGTTTCCTAGTTGGGTTATTTATGATGGATTTGATGACGAGTGAGGATGGTGGAGGTATTAAGACACCAAAAAAGATGAGCAATAAAGAATCAGGCATGAATTCTACAGTAAAGGCTACAGGAAGTGTTAGTAGCAAAGATATGATGTTCAGAGCAGATCAAATTGATTTGAAAAGCTTGGATATTCAGCTGGAGAAGCACTTGAGTCGGGTTTGGTCGAGAAACATCGATATTCAAAGGCCTAAAGAAGAATGGGAGATCGATTTGTCTAAATTGGATATCAGATATGTTATAGCTCAAGGGACATATGGCACTGTATACAGGGGTACTTATGATAGCCAAGACGTTGCAGGTAATCTATGTCAATTTTCTTTTCTCCTGATTTGGGTTTTTGCTTTTGCTTGGTTGCCGAGAAGACGTGGATAAGAATAGGGTGTTTGAGACTTTTAGCTTGTTAAGATATTTGTGAAGTTCCAAGGCTTTTATCATCCTTTTTGACCAATGAGAAAGATTGTATTCTTTTGGGGCCCGAACATCTTGCTATGATTGCCTATTGCCATATAATATGTTCTAGCTCTTGATGCACGAGTAGCGGAAAAGTTTGGGAGTTTGCAGGACACCCCACCACGTAACTCTTGTTGTAAAGTTATGGATATGACATCATAAGTTCTAATTTGATAGTTGGCCCTTAAGTTGCACCCTGGATTTTAATAGAATCATCTTACTTATTAAGAGAATATTCTCTTTCAAAGAAATTGGATTTTTTGCTTTTCTGTGTAAGATAATGTGTGCGTGCATGTCTGTCATATATTTTATGTTCATGCTTGTGCATAGTTTCCTAGCTTTGAGAACACATGGTTGAGCATGTTATGTTAGATTCCAGTATGTAAATCATATGCACAGCGTCTACCAATACAGATTTGATAAACTTTTGGGGACTGACATGTTTGTCTGTTGTAGAGAATAGTTTTCTTTTTTGTCATTGCACGGACATTAACCCGTGCTCAGAGACAATTTTATTCACTGCATTTTACCTTTGGATGCCAAAATAATTTGGCTTGAGTTAATTACTGACTGTATCCAGTTATCCATTAATCACGTCACAAGTTAGCATGCATTGGACAATCTTGAACTTGGAAGTAAATAAAATGGTACTTGAGATTTTAGGAATTCATGATAAACTTGTGGACAATTTATTATGCTGTTAAAATGGGTAAGAAGGAATTTCGATCATGTTTCTTTTTTGTGGTTTGGTTGGGGTTGGATGAAGAAGGTTTATGTTGCAACATCTGTTACATATATGGTGTACCGAGTATATCTGATGATGTTGGGAGTTTATGCAATAAATTGTGTGAACTTTGGGCTGATGACATTTGCATGTGGATGGTTAAATGTTGCTCACCGGAAGGAACACTAATGATTTTGATTTCTAATTATGCTGTTTCTCTTGTTTTCATTAGCCAGCACTTCGGGTGACACTAGCTGTATAACACTTGATTCAAATTCTGACAGCACTTTCATGTTTGATATTATAGTGAAGCTGTTGGACTGGGGTGAGGATGGGATTGCCACATCTGCTGAAACGGCTGCTCTGCGAACATCATTTCAGCAAGAGGTTGCTGTTTGGCACAAGCTTGACCATTCTAATGTTACAAAAGTAAAACCATACTCTTCAACTTCTAATGTTCAATTGACATTACAATGACGATGAATAGCATTATTTATCAAGGGGTTGTTCCAAACTCCACTATTTCTACTTTGTATTATAAAATATTTACATTATGATCTCTATCGTGTTTATCTTACCTACTTCTTTGTGAGCTGCAATACAATTGTGTCATCTTAGTTTCTGAATATGGTATAACTTAAACTTGTAGTTCACCGTTGTTCTAAATGTTCACTTATGATATATTTTTTCTTTTTAAAATTTTGATTACAGTTTGTTGGAGCTTCAATGGGAACTTCAAATCTTAAGATTCCTTCTAAAAACCCTTCAATTGATGGTCACAATTCCCTTCCTCCTAGGGCATGTTGTGTGGTTGTGGAGTATCTTCCTGGTGGGACGCTAAAACAGTTCTTGATAAGAAATAGGCGAAAGAAACTTGCCTTTAAGGTTGTGATCCAACTTGCTTTGGACCTCTCTAGAGGGTGAGCCCCAGATTGTCATGACCATTTCTCTTTTTGATTGGTGATACAAGTAAATTAAGTTGACAAACTAATCAGTAATATGCATCTTTTTTTTTTTTTTTTCCTTTCCTGATATGCAGTCTTAACTATCTACATTCAGAGAAGATCGTGCATCGCGATGTAAAAACAGAAAATATGTTACTTGATGCTCACAGAACTTTAAAAATTGCTGATTTTGGTGTTGCCCGTGTTGAAGCACAGAATCCAAGGGACATGACTGGCGAAACTGGTACCCTCGGATACATGGCCCCTGAGGTATTTGTTAACTTAAATCTTTTGTGAGGCATAACTAGTCAACAATTCATACTTGGGCCTATATTACAAGCCACATCTTGGCCAATATTACAAAATGACTAATCAATGGTACAATTGGAGCCACATTATAATTATTATAAGGAGCAAAAACTTATCCCTTCCAAGTAATGTGGGATCTTATAGACCACCTAAATTCATCACACACACTGTGGGGTATCACAGAAAAAAAGAAAAGAAAATAAAGTATATGGATTCATGTTGTTAGCTCCAGTTGAATTATGTGTTCTCTTATTGCCTATCCGTCTGTTTACCTCTCCCTCATACACATGGAGACACACACAGCCAGATATCTAGTTAAGAATTCAGGAGATTGTCTAGATTCTCATGGAAAGCTCTAAAACTAACGAGATCTTTGTGTAGGTTCTTGATGGTAAACCTTATAACAGAAGATGTGATGTGTACAGCTTTGGCATATGCCTATGGGAAATTTATTGCTGTGATATGCCTTACCCAGATCTTAGCTTCGCCGATGTGTCGTCTGCTGTTGTGCGACAGGTCAGTTCATTTGGAGAATAATTATATGTCCCCACAAAAATTCTGCCTTTTCTGTTTTTTGTTTTGTGTTTTTTTTATGCACTAGTGTTGCTTGATGAAGCTTTTAGTAATTTCCAGTGTATAGTTAGTGGGTTTCAGAGGATGAATGGTACCCTTCTATGCGTTGAAACTATTGCTATATTCTCAATATTAGTTGATGTAGGGGTACTTTCAACATGTGTATTGTGTAGGATCATCCTGTAAACTCAAATATGTACTTGTGCCTTTTAATGCTACTGACGTCAGTGAGGAGTCATATGATTTACCTTTAAGTGAAAGATCCTGTAGACATCATATGACTAATGCAAGTTTTCAGTTCAAAATCTTTTGAAGTACGCCCTCAAAGCTCCTTTTGGTTTTAACATATCAAGAAAGCTATTACAGTTGTTGGCTCTGAGTATGTAAACCATTGATATTTGGTTTTATATTAGGAAAACTTTTTGAGCCCGACAGCAAAACTAACCCATGAGAAAAGGAGTCTAGCAGCCAACTATGTTAAACATACAAGGGACAAGGATCACTATCTGCCCCATATCTATTGTTTTGAGTTTGGAATGAAACAATCCATTGTCTGTCTTTCATATGATGTCTGGTTACATGAAGTTTGCACGCTTATATACTATTGTTGAATGCTTAAAATCTAGAATGGCAAATGAATTTTTATGAATCTATTTGTTTAATGACCTTTGTGATAACTCCCTTCTAATAATATACTTTTTGTATACCACGAACATTTGACATCTAAACCTTCAAGGGTATTTCATACTGCATGGTTTTATTGACAGAACTTACGACCAGAGATCCCCCGATGCTGTCCAAGTGCATTAGCAAATGTCATGCGCAAATGCTGGGATGCCAATGCAGATAAACGCCCCGAAATGGATGAGGTGGTGAGAATGTTGGAAGCAATTGATACCAGCAAAGGAGGAGGGATGATACCAGAAGACCAGGCCTCGGGCTGTTTCTGTTTTACCCCAGCTCGTGGTCCCTGAGCAATTTTTATTATCTTTTTGCATGCATTGTTGCATTAATGATGACGGGAAGACGTAGAAATTGATGGTGCTGTCCATTTGATTTATCGCTCTTAGGAATTTCGTTCAAGATTTGGAATCGGTAGTGCATGCACCGATACGTTTATCGAAATATGAATCAAATTGTACTTCCCAGTCAGATCTTGTTTTGTGCTTTGGGTTTGCTCTTGGTGATTGAGTCATGCTACATCTAATGGTCGTCACTCATGCATCTGGTGGAGGATGGTGGTCTGTTGGGCCATGTTGGAAGGTAGCGCAGTCCCTCTCTAGGAAACCAACATTTGTAATTTGTATAGACACAAAAGAATAATAATGTTCGGGAAAACGCTTTACCTTCTCAAATACTCTTATTTTTGTATTAATATGGAAAATCGAACTATCAAAATTATTTCCTAGATGTATAAAATATAATACGTGACATGATTTTGACCGTTGGATCTTAAAATAACTAGTCTGAAAGAGCATAATGATATTTTTTAAGTACGGGTATAAGGTGAAACTATGACACCTAATCGTGGCCAAGGGCAATATCATATTAATATGCGTGTTTTAAATTTATATAATTATATTTTAAATTGAGGGTATTTATATAAAATAAGATTATTTTAACTAATTATTTTATTAAGATGTTTATTTATTTAAATAGAATTGGGTAAAGAGTTGCTTAGTTGGGTCTTTTTTTTTTTTAGCCCGAATAACTCTGAACCCAGCGACTGAATGGGTTCGATGTCCTTTTCAATAATTAAGAATCTAAGGAACGGCCCCAAAGCTGTAAAAGACTCGGTGCCCAAGTGCATTCGCTCTTGAAAAAGGGCCCAAAGCATCTTCTTCCTCTGTCTCATGATTGGGCTCGTCATATATGTTGGATTTGGCAGCTGAACACCTGTAGCACATTTTAGTGTATGTTTGGAATTATAATAAAAAATATAATTTATAATTTTAAAATTTATAATTTATGGTATTATTATTAAAAAGTAATTTATTATTTAATAATTATATGTTTAAATCATTTTCAAACATATTATATTTGTTTGAAAATAACAAATTTAAAAAGTATTTTTTTATATATAAATGATATAAAAGATTATTTTATTTAATTTTTATCACAATTTTACTCATTATACAAATACCTGCAACGAAGGAAAAAATAAAAAAATAATTTAAGACATCATGATCAGGCTTTTTTTTTCATTTGCCACGTAACGCAAGTCCCTCCAAATAGCTTCAAGAAGCGGATTTGTAGTCTGACAAAAATCAAATGAGCGGTGCTACAGTCACCGCTCGTGGCTCCCAGCGGGAGCCACCGTTTAGTAAAAATTTTTCTTTTTTATTTTTTATTTTTTTTTCAAATCATTTTTTTATACTTTTAAATATTTTTAAAAAATATAAAAAATTTATAATAATATTAAAAAAAATTTTCTTAATCAGTAAAAAAAAAATTAAAAATTTTTTTTGGCTAGCGGTGGCCCCCAGTGGGAGTCACCAGCAGCGGCTTTAGGATTTTCCAAATCAAAGAGCACTGCTCGTGGCTCTGCCTTCCGCTGTGAGCCACCGCTTAGCAAAAAGTTTTTTTGTATTTTTTTTCAAATCATTTTTTTATACTTTTAAATATTTTTAAAAAATATAAAAAATTTATAATAATATTAAAAAAAATTTCTTAATCATTAAGAAAAAAAAATTAAAAAAAAATTTCCGGTTTTGTTTGGGGTGGAACCGAAATATGCTGCACAGGTTGGCGTCTCCGGTACGGAAAATCTTTTGGTTTCGACTTTTGGACAGAGTGGCCGGGAAGATAATAGATATACGCCAGAAAAACAAAATAATAAATAATAATAATCAGAGGGAAAACAATACGGTTTGCTTGCTTTAATTATTAGAAATTGGTTAAAGAGTAATGTTATAGGTAGTTGTAGAGTGAGTAAATATTATATAATTATTTTAAAAAAGAATTGAATTTATGATTAAAATGTTAGTTTTTTATTTACGTGGGTCTCATATTAATTCACTTTTCTTAAAAAGACTATACATTTTACATAATTACGACTGTAAATATTATTTCATATATATATATATATACACACACCGTAATAACCTTATAAACAAGATCGCCTCTCTTTAATTATGACAAACTCCATGACTGTTACGATATCGTGATGACAAAATGCATGCCATGACGTTGAACAATGGGAACGATCCATACAAGAAATGGAATTAATTTGCTCAAGTAAGATTTTGATGAGGATGAAGATGAAGATAGCCATGTAAAACGACAAAATCCTAAGCTCAGAGTGCATGTTGATCTGGACATATATAGCTTGTTTGGTTTAATTGCATCCTGCTCGGTGATGGGATGCATGCGCTAGCTTGTTGGACTTGAGACAGCTTGCCACGTAAGGATCGGTGGAGTATAAAAACGTACACGTAATGACGTGCGTGAAGGCAGGCAGTCTTATCTGATATTTTTTAAATCTTATCCCATCTAATGGCAAGCTGGTACGTAAGAAAAATGCACGGTTACCAAAAGCTGCATTCCCTCTCTGTTTTAAAATCTTATCCCACAGTACTCTATTAGTGGCAGACACACAAACCTTATCACTTTCATTTTCCTTTGTTAAATTATTCAAAGCACCTTACATCTTGATTGCCTTTTCTTGATGTTGCAAAAGATCAAGATTCACCATACTCTCTCTTAATTTGCCCAAATGGCGTTTATTGATTTGCATTCGTTTATTATAATTTAATAACAAAGCCTTATCAGACTTGGAAGTAGCGGTGTCCTTGTCACCCATTTCTGTCATTTTCCTTGCCATTTGATCTCTCTACCCGCCCCTTACGTACGTACCTACATATGGACTAAAAGCAAAGGCAAAACAAGTTAAACGTAAGAGAATAAATGCAAAGAAATAAAAGAACAATTGAATGCCGACGTTATGGTACTACGTCTGATCCTCGTTCATTAGAAATTTCAAAAGGCTCTTTTTCTTTTCCTTAATTTCCAAAGAATGTGGCCCTTAATGTGACCCGATGCATGATATGTTGTGTTTTGTCTTTGAAAAGGGATTAGGGTATAAGATCTCGATATTCCGAGCATCACGAGAGAGATCGATCATAGACAATATTCTTAAACTATTGCAACATCATCGACCCAAAGTTAGAAATACAATTACTTAGATAAAGTATTTTCTAAACGAATATTTAGATTGCCAATGTAACTGTTAATGGAGTTTTTTATTTCATTGGTTTAAGGATAATTACAGTTGGCGTGAGAATCTCTTTGTTCGACCTCGACATTAACGTAGACACATAATCGTGGCTTTTAGTACGTTTGGATTGAAAAATATTCTCATTTCATTATCATTATCCTTTTAAATTTTTATGTAAAATATAATAAATAATTTAATTTTTTTAAATTTTTAAATAATAATAATATTATAAATTAATATTTTAATAATATTTTATTCCATTTCTAACTTATATTAAATTATCTATTTTACCCCGCTGTCCAAACAAAAATCTCTTCCGGCCTTAGTTCCCTCTATATATTAGTTTCAAGCCATGGCGAAGTAACCACGTACCTCTGCTACCTCAGTCGTTACTGTTTCATCACTAGAAACCGCCACGAAACTTGCCGCATGCATTCTATCCCTGAAACCTCCCCGATCGAACTTCTTTCATTTTTGGGATTAATCTAAGACATGGGTTTAGGTGGTGCGGAGGAAACATCGTCGTTTATGTCCGGTTTCATTCAAAAGTGCGGTGGATATGTTGTCTTAGACGGCGGCTTTGCTACGGAGCTCGAACGACATGGGGCTGACCTCAACGACCCTCTCTGGAGCGCCAAGTGCCTTATTGATTCTCCTCATCTTGTCAGAAGGGTACTCTCTCTCTCTCTCTCTCTCTCTCTCGTTTTCCCCTTTGGTGCTTGGGATATATGAGAAGAAAGTAAAATGGATTCCTTTTCTGTGTACTGTAAATTAAAACATGAAGGAAGAAGATCAAGTGTTTATGATTATAGCATGTTATCTTCTTTTTATCATCCCTTCCATGATTCATCTAGTTTTGGTGAGTTTGATTGGATATATTTTTCATTATGGTAACTTAGCAATTGAGTTATATTGATCATGACATCGACTTCCTGGCACAATAATATTATTACAATATTAATATATTATAAATATATAAGAGCAACATATATATATGCATGTAAAGTTTAAATTTGATTCTCACGAATCTAGATCAATCATACAAGTGAACATACAGTTGGTTGTAAAGGGAATCTTCACAGGTAAGCTAGCTAGCTTACAAATTTCGTATTGATCTTCATCGATCAGTGAAAATTGCAGAGCAGTACGTGGGGGATATCATATCTCATATTGATTCAAAAAAGAAAGATAATCAAGAATATTCCCAGTAAGTGGCAATAGAAAACAAATACACGTGTGTTATATATGAAAAACGATATTAGCTAGCGTGGATTATCGACAAAGTATGTTTAAAAACATTTGAAAAAAAAAAATTAAAAAATATAATTTGCATTAGTAATAATTTTAAGGGAGCAAATCTACGAGCTAGGTTGCGTAACACCCATTATATATATACGCACACGTATGAAAATTATTTTTTTGCCATTCGTGGCTAAAGTTTTCCCGTGCACGAGTGCGTCGTGTCGGATTCTCATGAAAGGTCTCTTTCATGCGATAAAAGCCACTTAAAACAAAAGCAGGTGTTTGACATAAGATTGCCTCTTTCATGCGAGAGTGAGAGATAGAGAGGGAGAGACAGAGAGAGAGATGGAGATGGAAGTGAAAGTGGTCAAGAGTATTTTCATTCTGAAAACCAGTGCATGTGCGCGCAGATGAACGACATCAAAATGTCAATAATCAGCTGGATATATAGATCGTATCAACTTTAAATTATCCTAAATTAATTCAGTACCGTTTAATTTTTGGGTGGCTCTACTGCCGCAGTTGGAGCTGCCGGTAGTTATTATTTGTGTTTTATTATATGTATGTTTTTAATATTTTTAAATATATATATATTTTTTAAAATAACAATATTATTAAAAAAATATTTATTTAATCATTAAATAAATAATAATAATAATAATAATAATAATAATAATAATAAATTCCAACGGGAGCCACCCGTAGGAAGAGTAGCATTTACCTTAATTATTTTGATTTGATTGGCTAAAATACAACAATCACAACCCTAGCTAGCTCACTGATTGTTCTATTATTTACACAGAAAACGAAGCACGACTAATATTTGCATATTTTTGTGAATTTTCTTGCTTCGTTGAATAGGTTCACCAAGATTATCTTGATGCCGGTGCAAACATTATATCGACAGCATCTTATCAGGTAGGTTCTTTTTTAACACCCGCCTTTTATCTTCCTCTGTTTTCCCCCATGCATTTTATTTTTTTTTTGTCGATAATCTGATTAACCATATAATGTCTTTCATTTGACACAGGCCACCATTCAAGGATTTGAGGCTAAAGGCTTCTCTAAGGAAGAAGCTGAAGCTTTGCTTAGAAAAAGTGTAGAAATTGCGTGCGAGGCACGAGAAATTTACTATGACCGGTGCACAAAGGATTCTTGGGATTTCATGGAAGGTGGAAGGAATTTGAGTCGTCCAATTTTAGTTGCAGCTTCTGTGGGAAGCTATGGAGCTTATTTAGCGGATGGGTCTGAGAATAGGTATGTGAACTTGGTCATGTCCAATATGGAGTAATTTCTCAAGTTGGTTTTCATTGATATTGCACTTGATTATCTGATGCATCATGTGTCATTTCTTACTTGAATGATTGCTTTGAATCATGCAATTGGAATTTAAGGTTGAGGTGACCCCTGCATATGTGACATGTACATGACCATGCGATCAAATTGGACAATTGCAAATGGTTATGCCCATCTTGATTGTCCTAGGAAGTATGATGTCTATCATATGTGGCCAGGCTCGTTGGCCTCGGATTGTGGCTCATTTTCCTTTCAGTTCGGCTTTAATAGTACGATCTTATCGTGATTCATCTACATGTCTCTATATGACTTTTTTTCCCTCTTCACAGCGGGAACTACGGTGATGCAGTTACTTTAGACACGTTGAAGGAGTTTCACAGAAGAAGGGTGCAGATTCTAGCAAACTCGGGGGCTGATCTAATTGCGTTCGAAACAATTCCAAATAAGCTAGAAGCGAAGGTATCACGCTTACAATATCAATTCCGATTTTCCATTATTGATCAACTATATCACGTGCAAGGCATGCATGTATAGTTTTTTGTAAACAAGAATTGTCAAAAGTGGACTTCATCATCTTAAGTACCGAGACTTTAATGGCGCCAGTTTCAGTATGGCCTCTGGCTCTGGCTGAACAGTTTTGTTGGTTCTTTTATTTAATGCAGGCATATGCTGAGCTTCTTGAGGAAGAAGGCATAGAAATCCCGGCATGGTTTTCTTTCAATTCCAAGGATGGAACTAATGTTGTTAGCGGTGATCCTATAGCAGAGTGTGTCTCCATTGCAGATTCATGCAATCAGGTTGTTGCCGTCGGAATCAACTGTACGCCTCCCAGATATATCCATGGACTGATTACATCTATACGGAAGGTATACTATTTCAGGTTAATAGTCATTGCGAGATTTAAGTCCTATATTATTGGATCATTGCAACTTATCTAATATCCCCTGCAAATTGCAAACCTCACAACCCTCAAGTTCAGTGGATTTGCACGATTTATCACATTGTTGGACCAATCATTCTTCATTACGTACAACACAGCTAGCTGATATAATTCCTCTTCAAATGAGCAGTCAACTGAACAAACATCACTTGAGTTTTTAACATGATGTTTCCAATTGACAGCTAACAAGTAAACCAGTGCTGATATATCCCAACAGTGGAGAGATGTACGATGGTCAGACCAAGCAATGGGTGGTGAGTTTTCTGCTATGGTACTCTAAATTCTGCTGCAAGGCTGAAGTTCCAAAAATGGCAAGCTGTGATAATGTTTGAAGTTCTAAGATGTCCATTTTTTTTTTCACAGAAATCAAGTGGGGATGTTAATGTAGATGAAGATTTTGTGACGTACATAGGGAAGTGGAGGGAGGCTGGGGCTTCTCTTTTCGGAGGGTGCTGCAGGACTACTCCTAAAACCATTAGAGGCATATCCAGGGCGCTCTTTGTCGCTGATAAAAATTAATGATCGATGCAGTTAAGTAGCGCAAAATATGAACAACATCGAGCTTGGACATCAGACTTGTGTTGACCCTAAATTTTCGAGGCTGAGATGTATTGACAATAAGCAGCTTGGAAGTTTTTTGTTTTTTATGCAACCTGTTATATCCTTGTCTCGTGAGACTATCAATGGAGAAAGAGAGATGATATAGTTATTAAAAAATATATATAAAAATAAATTCACAAAATAAAATATTTTATTTAATATATTAAAGAAGTGACATGTCATGTATAAACAAATAAAAATTTTATGTGCAGTTATTTTTACGTATTTTTTTATGTACTTCACTGATATAATTGATTGTATATTAAAAAAATTGATCTAATTAATTATACGAGTAAAGTATCATAAATAAATACGACAACAAGTACATCCAATTTTTTTTCATTTCGGTTCGCTTATACAGTAAGTTGAAAAATTATCAGATACTGAAGGATATGGTTTAAAAATTAAATGCATATTACTTTTGTTTTTTAAAATGAAAATATAACCTTGATTTAAAAAAAAAAAAAAAAACATAACAGAAATTTAAAATTTAAATTCACTATTATTTGGAAAGCAATAGAAGGAATAAAGTAAGGCCATTAGCCTCACCGGCTCATGATATTTGTACACCGCTTTTCCCTATTGAAGTCGTCGGTCTCAATCCTCAGGCGACACTGTGATGACCCCAATGGCTGTAACCCTTCCTCTATATCCTCTGGTCTCTTCCACCCCAAACTCCATAATTCCCACTAGCGAAGATGAGCAGAAGACCACTGCCAAGGACTCCACCCCAACTGGGGCTTTCAAAAACTTCAAAACAATAAAAGAACTCAAGCAAAGGCACTGTCGCATCACAAAGAAGGGCCTCGGTCACAGTCCCTCTTCTGTGGCCAAGCTTATTGCCGCGTGCTCCGAAATGGGCACCCCAGAAAGCTTAGATTATGCTAGAAAGGCATTCGAGTTGTATAATGACGACGAGGGAACTACTTGTTCTTTGTACATGTACAATTCTTTGATTAGAGGTTACTCTTCTGCTGGGCTTGGTGATGAAGCTATCTTTCTTTTTGTAGAAATGTTGGTTGCGGGCATTGTACCCGACAAGTTCACCTTTCCGTTTATGCTGAGCGGTTGCGCGAAGGTTGTGGGGTTTTGTGAGGGAGTTCAAGCTCATGGAGTGGTCGTTAAGATGGGTTTAGAGGGGGATGTGTTTATTGGGAATTCGTTGGTTCATTTCTATGCGGAGTGTGGGAAGATGGAGTATGCACGAAAGGTGTTTGATGCGATGCTTGATAGAAATGTTGTGTCATGGACTAGTTTGATTTCTGGTTATGCTAGGACGGGTCATCCGGAGGAGGCAGTTTCTTTGTTTTTTGAAATGGTGGAGGCACGTATTAGACCCAATTCTGTCACAATGGTGTGTGTCATTTCAGCTTGTGCAAAGTTGAAGGATCATGAATTGGGCGAGAAGGTAAGTGCTTATATGGGTGAGGCAGGGGTGAAGCTTAACACTCTTATGATGAATGCGCTTGTTGATATGTACATGAAATGTGGAGCTATTGATACTGCAAAGAGGCTTTTTAATGAATGTGTTGATAGAAATCTGGTTCTATGCAATACTATCATGTCAAACTATGTGCGCCAGGGGCTGGTGAGAGAATCTCTTGCTGTGTTAGGTGATATGCTGCAACGGGGACCACAACCTGACAGAGTTACCATGTTATCTGCAATCTCCGCGTGTGCACAATTAGGTGATCTTCTCTTTGGAAAGCAGTGCCATGGTTATGTTTTGAGGAATGGGTTAGGAGGTTGGGATAACATATCTAATGCCATGATTGACATGTACATGAAGTGCGGGAAACAACAAATGGCCCACAGGGTTTTTGACTGTATGTCAAAGAAGAATGTGGTGTCGTGGAACTCATTGATTTCAGGTTTAATTAGAAATGGCGATGTAGAGTCAGCCTGGGAGATTTTCAATGAAATGCCAGAGAGTGATCTTGTGTCTTGGAACACGATGATCACTGCTTTGGTCCAAGAGAGCATGTTTGAGGAAGCAATTGAACTTTTCAGGTTGATGCAAAATGAAGGGATTAAAGCAGATAGGGTGACAATGATGGGTGTTGCATCTGCCTGTGGGTATTTAGGAGCTCTTGATCTTTCTAAGTGGGTCCTTACCTACATTGAAAAGAATGATATTCATTGTGACATGCGGCTTGGCACAGCCCTGGTTGACATGTTTGCTAGGTGTGGTGAACCTGAAAGTGCAATGCAAATTTTCAGAAAAATGCCTAAGAGAGATGTTTCTGCTTGGACTGCAGCCATTGGAGCAATGGCCATGGAGGGAAATGGGGAACGAGCTGTGGATCTTTTCAATGAGATGCTTGGGCTAGGGGTAAAACCTGATGAAGTAGTCTTTGTGGCGCTATTGACAGCATGCAGCCATGGCAGGTCTGTGGATCAAGGGCGGCATCTTTTTAGGTCAATGAAGGAAATCCATGGAATCTCCCCTCAAATTGTCCACTATGGGTGCATGGTTGATTTACTCAGCCGAGCTGGGTTGTTGGAAGAAGCTCTTGATCTCATTAAGAGCATGCCAATGGAACCTAACGATGTGATATGGGGATCTCTCTTAGCTGCTTGCCGGATACATAAGAGGGTCGAAGTGGCAGCATATGTAGCTGAAAGGATAACTGAACTGGCTCCTGAGAGGACTGGCATTCATGTTCTTCTGTCAAACATATATGCATCTACTGGGAATTGGACTGAAGTTGCAAAAGTGAGGCTACGATTGAAGGAGAAAGGTGTCCATAAAATACCGGGATCGAGCTCAATGATCATTAATGGAATAATCCATGAGTTTACCTCTTGTGACGATTCACACCCACAAAAGACCCACATCTCATCCATGCTACAAGAAATAAACTACAGAGTCAGAGATGAAGGCCATGTTCCTGATTTAACAAATATTATGCTTGATGTTGATGAGCAGGAGAAAGAGTACTTGCTCAGCCAACATAGTGAGAAATTAGCCATAGCTTTTGGCCTTATCAGTACAGCTCAAGGCACGCCAATTCGTGTTGTTAAGAATCTCCGTATGTGCACTGATTGCCACTCGTTTACCAAACTAGTGTCAAGAATATATGAAAGGGAAATCATAGTTCGAGATAATAACAGGTTCCACTTTTTCCGGCAGGGGAATTGTTCTTGTTGTGATTATTGGTAGTACAAATATTAAACTGATAAAGGAAAAGTGAAGCCTTCATTTTTAATTACAAATTTATTCATTCATTATATCATTTGATATCAATCAACCTAAATCATGTCGATTATATTCCAATTATTCCCAAAGAAAGAACACTGCAATTTTAGGCTTCAATCCAAGATGGGTTTAATTAGTTTATCATTTAAAATATTAATTTACTTTAAAGTTGCTTGAATTTTGTTTTATTTTGATGGGTTGTTTAAATTTAAAAAGTAATAATATTTTAATTTTGAATTGTGTCAAAATTGTAATTGGATTGAGTACCAAAACTTATCTAGTTTTTACGACAATTGTGTGAATGGATGGGCTCTTGGAATTTTTTTGCAATGTGTGCGAGACATTCGTAACAATTCGATGTGTTTCATGAAAAATAATTTATACTTTATCATGTTTGATTTGAAAATGGTTATAAATTCTATTTGAAAAAATGAATTATTACCCTATTATTTTGTTATATATTACTCAAAACTGGTATGCTTATTGTTTTCCTTTTCTCTTGAAAAATCAGAATTATTTCACTTTACGATACAAAATTCTTAAAATTCTGTTGAATTTTAGTATTTAAATTGAGAGTGAAATGGATGGATGCTAGAAATTTACAAGTTTACAACAGATGGAACCAAAGTTAACAAACAGGCATAAAAACGCGAGGCAACCCTTGATCTCCGAATACTCGGGGGCATCACCTTTTTCTTGCGTCCGAACAATCTTCCATCGGTCCATCCATCGTCCATGCCCAGAATGTTCTCAGAGTTACAAATTTCCAAGCTTCTCTTGTATTCACTCAGCCAAAGAAAAGTCGGCATCAATGCTCTCACTTGCAACTTCTTATGCAACCATTTCTGCACCAGGATTGACTCAACCCAAGTCACCGAGTCACCCGAGCTTCCAAGCTGGGTCAAGTTCGGCTTGACCCAGAGCTCCGCCACCGCAGATTCGGATGAGGATTTTGTGGTTCCTTCACTTGCTCACTGGGTTGAGGATCACAGGCTTCATGATCACGGCAAAATTGTTAAGCGAATGCTAAGCGAAGCTGCCGAAACCGACGTAGAAAAAATCAGCAAAATTCTCCAGAATCGGTACCCATCGCCTGATAATGTAGCTCAAGCTCTAAGTGGTTCTGGTTTTATTGCGTCTAGCAGTTTGGTTGAACAGCTTCTGAAGAGGTTTTGCAATGATTGGATCCCGGCCTTTGGAGTTTTCAAATGGGCAAAATTGCAAACAGAATATAGGCATTCTCCAGAACTATATGACTTCATGGTCGACATCTTAGGAAAATCGAAGGAGTTCCATTCTATGTGGGAGTTGGTAGAGGAAATGAATCAGTTAGGAGGTTATGTCACGTTGGTCACAATGAGTAAGGTCATGAGAAGGCTTGCAAGGGCTGGAAGGTACAACGAGGCGGTTGAGGCATTTAGGAATATGGTGCGGTTTGGTGTGAACAAAGATACCACAGCCATGGATGTACTAATGGATGCATTGGCGAAAGAGAATAGTGTTGAGCATGCCAGTGATGTTTTCTTGGAGTTCAAGGAAGTGATACCGGTAAATTCTCAATCTTTCAATATTTTGATACATGGATGGTGCAAAGCTAGGAAACTTGACCATGCCAAAAAGGCTATGGAGGATATGGAGAAACACGGGTTTCGGCCTGATGTGTTCTCCTATAATTGTTTTGTCGAAGCATATGGTCGAGAAAAGAATTTTCGCAAAGTGGATGGAATTCTTGATGAAATGAAAGAGAATGGTTGCATGCCTAATGTAGTGACTTACACCATTGTGATGCATGCTCTTGGGAAGGCAAGTCAGGTGAATGAAGCTTTGGAGGTTTATGAGAAGATGAAGAGGAATGACTGTGTTCCTGATGCCTCATTTTATAGCTCTTTGATATTCATTCTTGGTAAGGCCGGTAGGCTGAAAGATGCACACGAATTATTCGAGGACATGAAGAAGCAGGGAGTTATTCGGGATGTCTTGACGTACAATACCTTGATTTCTTGTTCTTGCATGCATTCGCAAGAAGAGACAGCTTTGAAGTTGCTTCAGAAAATGGAAGAGGATTCTTGCAAGCCAGATCTTAAGACCTATGCTCCTCTGTTGAAGATGTGCTGCAGAAAGAAGAGAATGAAGCTGCTGTACTTCTTGCTAGATCACATGTTCAGAAATGACATTAGCATAGAAGTAGGGACTTACTCGCTCCTGGTGAGCGAGTTATGTAAGGGCGGGAAACTTGAACAGGCTTGCTTGTTCTTTGAAGAGATGGTGTCAAAGGGAATGGTTCCGAAGGACTGCACATGCAAGATGCTGATGAAAGAACTTGAGGGCAAGAAGATGACAAAAGCAATGGAACACTATGAAAAGTTGATGTCAAAGGCAAAAGAGGAAAGAAACATTTAGCAAATCTTTCTGTAATGATTGTTCAGCTCAGGATGAATTGGTTCAGCTGTTCTATACGATGTTGTGTGTAAGTTTTGAATACATCTCCATCAGTGTAGGACCTCTCATCCCATCTAGTTTTTTTCCATCGATTTTGTTGGGATTAACTAGTTATAAAAAAATAAAAAACAAAGTAGTGAAATAGTGGAAGCAAACAAAAGAAAAATTCAACAATTACACACAGAATACCAAGATTTAAGTGGTTCGGCTTAATGTGAGCCTACGCCCACTGGCACGGTCGGTCTCAATAAATTCATTATCAACAAAGATGGAGTACAAGAAATCAATTATAAAATCTTCAATCCGAAAGTCCTAACAAGCTCATGGAATACTAACAAGAGGACCTCTCTCTCTGTAAATTTTTGGAAGCTCAAATGGTGAAAAGTTGAAAGATACAATGAAATAGTATGTATTTATACCGAAACGGCATGGAGCCCTTAAAATGAACATTTGCTCTAGCGAACATTGGGGTAGGTGCTCGCTCAAGCTAAGTGTCGAGTGAGTATGGATCGAACTCTCAGGTTGGCATTATGCTCGAGCTGACTGTTGAGCGGATATCGAGTGAACTCTTTGACTGTGTCCAGTAGCTAACTGTCAAACAACTGATAAGCGAACTCACTGTTTGAAGCTTCACTCAAGCAGCAAAGACATCGTTCATGCGAACAATATGTAGATGTACTTTTTCAACAGAAATCAAGACACCTCTCAACAGATTTTACGATAAAAGTAATTGTTTTATTAACTCACTCTTAGATGATGGATGTGATTGAATTTCGGGCATATGAGCAATAAATCGTTTTGTCCTAATAAGTAAACAAATCCTCAGAAGTGTGATGTGGGTCTAATTCGACTTTGAGAACTCTTGCTTTTCATGGTAGAAATTAGCTTTCTAATATCCAGTTTTCAAGAAACCTTGGGCGATAAATTACCAGTTCAATCGTTGTTAAAATTTACAAATCATGCTCCTCAAATAGAAATTGGAAGGGATATTCCCCTCTCAACCCAGTGGATTGGGCCTAGGCTAGATATTGAGACCCATCTAGGACTAAATCCTACCCTCTCATGACTTAGGAATCACCAAAAGAGCTTGCCCGCAAACTATGTTAGCAAAAATGAAATGCATCGCGAGAAACAAGTCAAAGGGGATAGACGGGACGCACTGACCTTGACACTCGCCTACAACACCTAGCATTGAAATACCTATGCCGGCAAGTGAATGGAAAGTATGGGCAACCCTTCATTCTCTAACGATGGGAACAAGAAGTGATTGCACCGATCGCCTACCTTCGAGACGCTACCTGAGGAGCCACACCGTATTAATGATGCTACCTTAGATGCCATGCCAAATTAAGGGCCATGACCGGGGCAATTGTGGGAGTGATGCAAACCCCTGACATAAGGTACAAGAATGTCCTCCAAAACCTTGTATAAAAGCAATACTTTGGGTACGAATGAATCTCTCTAAACCCTATTATTCTCCTACAATTCTCCTAAATGAATTATTGATTTTAGTATTGGAGGCTCCTCGGACTACCACCGAGCCCCCTTTGTCTTTGTGGTTGCAAGTAGAAACATTCTGACCCAGGTGTATGAGACACAACATTTACAAAAATGGTTAATGGGATTAGTGTGTTCAACGAATTGTCTGTCACGTTTTTATTACCATATTCCAAGCATGTGCCTACCACGATGAAAGGAACCAAAACAAGAAGTTTTCTATGAAAGAGCAAAACAAGCAACATAATTGTGTATCCGAGAATTTTAAGCTGCACAATTGGAAGATTTGAGCTCCTATAATTGTTTTCAGTAAGCAAATGATAGCTGACCGTATAAGCTTTTCAAAATTATGTACTACTTCGTCCAATTCCACTTTTAGCGTGACTTTGACGTACGTTGCACGACTTTACTTTCATATAGCCTCGTCTTGTGAACATCACATTAGCCTTCCAGAAGATGAGGCCATTTAATTCCCATGACCAAGCAAACTTAAACCACTGCTCATGCTAATTAGTATGCAAACCATGTAGACTGCTTATTCTCCTTGCAAACTTCCTAATTGTGGAGAAAAAAAATTATAGGTGCAAGTTCTACTGGTCCACTGGATCTTCCACCATATTTTTGGCCAGTCAAAATCAGTATACTTCCCGCAACATGTCGTTTTTGTAAAGAAAATAACAATTCCATCAATTTATATCACATTACTCTCACCAGATTTTTACATTTAGAGTTTGGATTGAGAAACACTCTCATCTCATCTGATCATTACAATTTTTTCAAATTCTTATACAAAATATAATAAACAATTCAACTTTTTCAAATTCCAAAACAATAATAATATTATAACAATATATTATTCAACTTTCAATTTCATCTAAAACAATCTCATTTCATCTAAAAAATAATACTGTTGAAAAATAGTATAATGATTGACAGAGCAATTGATTGAATTAAAGAACATATAATGAAGTAAAGGAACTTTCTTGTAAAGCTGGAGTTTTCAACTGTTTAACTTCTTTACCCTAAAAGCTGTCGAAGATCTAAGAGAAGGAATGGTTGTAAGGGGAAAATCAGAACTGTCTCACAAGTATGGCCTGATGTCTTTGGAAAACAGAGAAGCTAAGCTTTTACGTGACGGTAACCTCCTTGCCGTTGGCTGCTGCCACCCTAGTCTTTCCAGGAACTCCTCGATCAACCTACAAATTCAATGCAGACCAATAAGATAAAAGAGCAAAATGATAATTAACACGTAAAAATCAATAAAACTCACCGACTGCAAATGGCCTTCTGTGATGATGCCACATCACGATCTGGGAATGAATCCTCCAATCGGAAGCTCAACCAAACATAGAGATCCAACACCTTCAGTTTTTTTTTGTACCAGAAAAGAAATTTCAGTAGCAAACCCACCTTATATAATAATAAGAAAAATTGACTTCAGTAACATATCTTCTTTGAAGAAGCTAATGTGACAAAACCTATATGTTCAGCTTCTGAGTTTGACATAAGAATTCAATTAAAAAATTACGAACAAAATGACCATATAGTAAAAACATTTCCTCATTTTTAAACCTCTGAAAATTGGATTTATTTCCAACTAGAAACTAACATCAAATTTTGTTGTGGATCAGATCCTACAGTGATCCAAATTACACCTTAGCTACTAACTAGCTAAAGTGATCAGATCCTACAAATTAATAGATCGTAAATTCAAAGGGAGATAAGGAGGAATCAATTACTAGAAAGTCAGAAGAATAACATTCATTGAAAAACTGTCTTAGGAATCAAGGTCTCAACACCCTAAAAAAATCTACCATTCATTCCAAATGCTCCACATTAGACAAAGCGGGGAATACCTCTCAATCTTACTTCATTCTAACACAAAGCATCAACGAACAACAATCACATCTTGATCAAATTATATGCCGCTAAGATCTCGAGCTTATATGCCTTGAAAATAGGAAATACTTTATAATAGCAGTCCCTACATTATCTGATTATTCCAGACAGACAACATGTGCCCCACCTTTTTTTCTGTCGTGCAATGCGTGAAATCACAATCAACTCCAATGATTCTGTTTCCCAATAAAATTTAGGTACCTTTTGGATTCTAAAATTATTAATTACCAGGATTGAAATTTGGGATTTTAATATTGCAACCATTCTCTATTCTTTGGGTTCATTAGAAGTGGTGACTATAAAAACAAGCAATGCCTAATTAAGAAGATATAGGCATTTGCAAAGTTAATGAAATTCCAGATCATTTGTGATGTCTACTAGGCATTATTATTGTTTTCATGAGGACCCTCGGTCCCAAATCTGCTATTCTATTTTATTTATCAAAAAAATTATTTACTGTTTTCACAACATGCTACAATTAAGAAGATTCCATCAATTTTTGTTTATTGATAAAGAAAAGAAGAATTTATCAATGATTGGGATTTCTCGAACAATGAAATATGGAAATGAAACAAGTTTTCCTACCCAGGACCATAATGATACTCAAAAAACAAAAATTACCTTGTGTATGGATTCAAGCTCCTTGAGAGCAGTTTGTGTTTTTGGCACTTTCAGTGTTCCTGGTGTAAATATTTCTCGCAGCCGAACTATGCCTTTGTTTGCATAATTTTGTGCAAACTGGTGCATCATGGCAGATCGGAGTTATTCATAGTTTAAAAAGACATCAATACGATTTTTAATATTTTATCTTACCTGTGTAAGGCCTTGAGATGAAATATCATCAGCCATGTCAACTGGACTGCACAAAACAAAGTTACGGAACTGAAACTGAGTGACTAGCGATAAAATATAACTACTAACATGCTCAGTCCCACAAGTTTATAGTTCAAGGATATGTCCACCAAGTTAGGTAATCATATTCTAAAAATTTAGGGGCACACTAAAATCGAAAAAAATTTGGACCGTTTAACATGCGCAAAAGATAATACCTGATGCAAAACAGATACTTATCATGCAACCCCAGGGGCAACTCATCAAGAACAGCAGCAACTTTCTGATATAAAATTGTGTAATTAACATCCAAGAAAAATTTGATACAAGATATATACATATTTACGAATGTAAAATGCCCATGATTTTTGAGTATTTTAGTTGCCAAGAACAACATGATGTTCAGGATAAACACTTACCAATGTCTCTTCACAATCAGCAATAAAATAATTTTCAGATAATTTTGCGTTGTCCAGAAAATGCTTCTGCCAAAAATGCCTTTAAGTATCATAGTTGGGAATAAATTAATACCATAATGCAGAAAAAAAATCTGAATTTCAACAAGATTTTCCAAATTTAAACAATCAGAGCAATGGAAAATAAATTGGGGGTTCTTGAAGCAGAATAAAGTTTTCTTGGGAGCAAAATATTCGTCGTTGATAGATACCATCAATAATCCTTATCATCATTGAGACAAACATATTTAATAATTCTAGAAATTGTATTCTTCAATAAATAGACAGACAACATGATTAATTCATAAGAAACAAATAAATAGATGGATATAGAAGATACATAGGAACAGAAATGGTCATTGGAAACCTACCAATATCTGATGGAGACCATTTGTCTGGCATACACGTGAATACATAAACATGAGATCGAAGGTAGGGAATAATCCAGCACGCTGCATTCCAAGAGATTCTTCAATTAAGGAAGTAAAGGATGCAATATATAAAATGAAACTAAATCACATAACTATACTGCAAAGAACGTAGTGGTAGCAAAAGATGTGCAATAGACATTTCACCAAGATGGTTGAATAACCTCTAGAGTGGGCGAAGGGGATTCCAGTGAAGAATGAAGTAAGGGTAGATCCTCTGCATCTATACAAGTCACTTCACCAACAGGAAATCTTGATCCATACCGGCCAGCTCTCCCTACAAGAAAACCCAATTAGCAATCAAAAGCATTCATGGAGGACCCAAGGCACAGATCATATCCAAAGTTAAGGGAAAAAAAAAAATACCATTGTGGCGATACAGGTGATAACTATAGCATACAAATAGGTAAAGTGACCATTCGGTAAGCCCCTCTAGACTCACCCAAACTGCTCATTTCCTCTCTAATCTTGTAACGCCCCCAACTTCCCACGTACGGACACGTGAAAATCGAGGGATCGGGATGATGACAACACGGGTCACACGTCCCATCAATAAGTGCCAAGTGTGTGTTCATGCAACATGTGTACAACAATGCAATGTAGCGGATAATTAAAGTCAGTCAATTATGTATCAAAATTGTTTAAATATAAATTCACTTAAACACAAGCATATAAAAAAATATTACAATTATCCAATAACAACATCATAAAAACCAAAATACATAATTTCAAAAGCGGGAAAACAATTCCCAAGATATACAAGCAAAAGGCACTAATCCTTCCTCCGGTGGAGTCGCCTCCTCAATTTGCATCAAAGTCTACACTACCAAGAAACGGTACCGCAGATAAGTAATAATCCAAACAGCCCACAAGATAAAAATACATTCAAGCAACAACAATATGCATACACATGATGACAGATGCATGAGATCCGAAAATCATCTTTTCCCAAAAATAAGTAATTTTCCACGCACGCCAAAATCCCATTTGGCCCACATATCCAATTTTAACCATATGCACCATGATCTCCCCTAGGGACCATCCACACACCCTGGCTCCCTTCGCCACACTATGGGTAACGACCATGTGTGTGACTTCGTAACAAGCGATGCCCAGTTCCGCGCCCAAGCGTTTGTAGCCAAGCATCCTCTAGCCCCCGCTAGCAGAGGGGCCATGGAGTCGGCACGAGAGCGTTACCATCCCGTCCGATCCTGTTGTCGCCTAGCGGCGACCACGACAAGCCAAGGGACGTTACTAAGTATATTTCGCTCCCGAGTGACCAGAGGAGCTCCACCGAAATAATGCCCCATCTCAACTTGGAGTCGTGATACACACGCACCCAAAAACCCATTTAACACATGAAAACCTAGTTTTCATTTCCAACACATGAACATGTATGCAATATGCGAAAACCCAGTTTTCATTTTACAAACATGAACATGCGTGCACCATGCAATGTATATAACAAGACACAAAAATATCCAAAAAAACCCAACATCATCCAATCACACAAACAACTCTGTTCTCCATTCCAACCGACCTCAAACTCCTCGGACTTAGTCCGGCACAACCAACCAATTTCACAGAATATTTGTTAATGCAAAAATATATTTAAATATTAAAGGTTATTTGGAAAATATTTACAGCGCTTTAAAGGCAATATTTGAAAGATCACGCACCCGATTTAACTCCCAAAAGTTAGCTCGAAAATAAACCACCAAAAATTACAATTTTTAGAACTAAAAATGGGTTTCGATTTTTAGTTCCAAAAACAAGATGATTTAAGGTGAAATTTTCGGAATAAAGGGGCTGATTTTACTGAGGTAAAATGGAAAGTGGCTAGAAAGAAGGAGATTCACGGCAAGGCAAAAACCTACAAGAGCATAAAATGAAACCCACGTTGTCAGACCAAAACAGGGGCACGGTGAGGGGCCAAAACATAACACGGGTTGGGGAAGAAATGGAGGTGGCGCGATCGGAGGGTGTAAGGCTGGGATCTGCGCCTGAATGGTGGGGTTCGAAGGTGAAAATGGGCGGCTACACGGCTGGACAGCAGGGCAAAACAGGGGAGAATTTTCACAGAGAGAGAGAGAGAGAGAGAGAGAGAGAGGAGATTCATGGTTTCTGCAGGGGAAGAAATGAGTGGAAAGAAAAAAATAAAAGAAAGAAAAAAAACTGAGATTGGAGCTTACGGCAAGGACCAGACAAAAATGGAGGAAAGAGGTGAAGTGCTCACCGATTTTACAAAGGAGAAGAATCGGAAATGAAGAGAAGAAGAAGAATAAGATGGTGCGCAGCAAGAGGAGAAAAGAAGATAAAACAAAAGAAAAGAAGAGAAGTAGAAACAAGGAGAAGCAGCAGCGGCAGCCAAGATCAGAGGAAAGGAACGAAAATGAAGGAGAAAAGGAGGCAGGGCATGCGACTGGAGGAAGAAGAAAGAAAGAAGAAAAGCCCTTAGGGATAGGCGCAAAACGGCACCGTTTTGAGGGGTGAAAGGGGCTGGGTTCTTAAGGCAACGAGCTGGGTCCAAAATTGAAGGGGATTGGCCCAAAAACAAAGGGAAAATTAACTAAGAATAGCCTAGTCCGAAAATAGGAAGTCCACATAATAAAAAGGCACAATAAAAATAAATAAACGCCGCCAAGTAAAAACACTACAACTAAATATTAATAAAATAAAGTAACTAAAGCCCAACAATAAAATAAATTAAAGCAAAGAGCAATTTAAATGCAAAAAAATAATTAATATCAAGAAAGCACATTAAAATAAATTGCACAACCTAAAAATCATAAAATAAATCCAACGAATAATACATTAAATTTAAAACGAGAACTATTATTTATAATAATTTAAATAATTATTCATTAAAAATACACGTAAATATGGGTATCACAAACCTCACCTAATGGCTCACTTCAAGGGCAATCCCCACACTAATTCCAAACTTCCAGTGAGAAGAACACACGACAAGTGTAAAAGAAAGAATCCAACTTCTATATAGTACATCTTATATAACATAGCGGGCCTAACATCTAAATGATCTCAAGCTCTACATACTGTGAGCTCCTTTCAAAATGTGGATTACAAAACTACCTACCCACCTACATACCGGAGCTAATAATAAAAAGAAAGGCAAAAGTCTGGTGTGACACTGATGCCAAAACGTTACAGAATCACCAAAAGACAAAAGAAAATCCTTTCCCTGAAAGTTTTCCTCCCAACTTTTCACATTAATATTTATCCTAATAAAATGTTTACAGGTTTACTTGCAACCATACTAAAAGAACCAAAACAAAAATTTCAAACTTTAGGTGGGACTAAGCTACCTGCAATTTGCTTGATTTCAGGTACAGTAAGATCCCGCATTTCAAAACCATCAAACTTCTTCATAGTTGAAAATATGATCCTGGAAATGTTCAGATTGAGACCCATCCCAATGGCATCACTAGCCACAAGAACATCAAAGTCACTGCTTGCATCATTGAACATTGTTGCCTGCAGATCTGAAGAACATTTAAATCGCAGGAGAGAAGAAACAAATCGACAGAGAAGTGAGAGACAATATAGATTGATATTCAAAATAAAGTAGAAGGTTTGTGCGTGCGCAGAGAGAGAGAGAGAAGACGGATTTAAAAAGGGGGGAAAACCCTTTAAAAAGCAATAGGAAAAATCACACCCACTAAAAGAACTGACCAGTGTCAAATGAAAATTTTCATCTGTATATGGTAAACACATAATACACATAAGGGATATCTTTTTTAACCGCAGAAGAAAAATAGAATTTAAAAAAAAAAAAAGGAAATGCATGTGACATCAATTGAGAGAATACATCTGTTGCAATGAACTAGGCATAGTTATAATGAGACAAGATAGAGCTTTGAAGGCGCAGAGAGGAAGGCATACCTGTCTAGTCCGAGTCTCTGGTGGCAGTGAGCCATAAACTACAGAACAAGGATGCTTTCCCCCATTTTCAATTTTCCTCTACAGTTGTGGAGAAGATAAATATACACTTAGACAGGTTAATTTACTAAACAAACAATGGAGAAGTAATTACTGACCTTTAGTCTGTATATCTCTTTACGTGAAAAGGTTACAATACAATCGCCTGTTTGTATTTGAGAGAAGGATCCAAGAGGAACCTTAGACGGAACTAGAGGTGAAAGTCTCTCATAAAATTCAACCTATTAAAATGGCTTTCCACAGAATAATCAGTAACATCATACAGACACAACATAATTAGCATCGAACTGACAACCACATGATGGCAGGCTTGAATAACAAATTACCAGATTTTTTCTTCATTTCTTTCTGTGTGGATTGGGCACATCCATTATGAATCAGACAATAAAATTCAGAATAATAATCGCTGTATTACTATTTGTAAGACAAAACATAAAGTTCTGGGGATATTAGTTACACAAATACAATTTACAGCAATTGCAACTCGTTCAAGAAAAGCCACTATGTAAACCAAAAGGTGTTAGTCCCTAAACTTTGTTGCAGATGAACTTTTAGGATCATTTTAGTCCAAGGTGCTAGCGAACCAATTGAGTACGGTGATGGAAAAGCTAATCTCGAAACCGAAAAAGCATTTGTTATAGGTAAACAGATTTTGGATTTGGTTTTAATCGCTAATGAAGTGTTTGGATGGATGACTCAAATCTTGAGAACCAGAGTTACTTTGCAAACTAGATATGGAAAAAGCCTATGATCATGTAAATTGGAAGTTCTTGCTTTATCTACTTGCAAGATGTGGTTTTGGAGAGAAATGGTTGAATTGGGTAGAATTCTACATCTCATCTGTCTGCTTTTCTGTCTTGGTGAATGGTTCACCAGTGGGTTTTTTCAACTCATCCCGTGGCTTGAGACAGGGGGATCCGCTCTCTCTATTACTCTTTTTATTTGTCTTGGAAGCTCTTAGTAAAATGATTGTAGGCCGTGTGGAGGATGGTTTTCTCTATGGCTTTTCAGTGGGGAATGGTAATTATGGCTCTATCGTTATTTCTCACTTGTTGTTTGTAGATGATACTCTCATTTTCTGTGGACCTAATACCGGGCAGATCCAATCTTTGAGGACTACATCTCTGTTTCGAAGCTGTCTCAGGTTTGAGAGTTAACCTCTCAAAGTCTGAAATGGTACCGGTGGGGACCGCTCCCAATGTGGTGACTCTAGCCTCTCTCTTGGGATGTAAGGTATCTTCTCTACCCTTGAAGTATCTTAGCTTACACTTGGGCGCTTCCTTTAAATCAAAGCAGATTTGGAATGTAGTAATTGAGAAGGTGGAACGCAGACTAGCATCTTGGAAGAGGTTGTATTTGTCTAAAGGTGGTAGGCTCTCCTTGATTAAAAGTACTCTATCCAACTTACCCACTTATTTTTTGTCCTTGCTCCAGTTATCAGCAAAGGTTGCAAACTGTCTTGAGAAGCTACAACGCAACTTTTTGTGGAGTGGTTTGGGGGATGAGTTCAGATTCCATCTGGTTAATTGGTCGATGGTTTGTACTCCAACTTCAGGTGGTGGACTGGGAATTTGTAACTTGACGAAGTTCAACCAAGCTCTATTGGGTAAATGGTTATGACAGTATCAACATGAAACGGGGGCCTTGTGAAAGTCTGTTATAGATGTGCAGGTTGGGGAGACATGGGATGGTTGGTGTTCGAATAAGGTACGTGGCCCATATAGGGTGGGTCTGTGAAAATACATTAGGAAGAGTTGGGAGATGTTCAGGAGACATACACATTTTGTAGCGGGTGATGGTGTAACACCTCAATGGAGGGCCCAAACCACATGGCCTATACTCCAAAAGGACTAGTCAATGATACAATTGGAATCCCATTGGAACCTTATAGAGAGCAAGAACTTCTCCTTCACAAGAAATGTAGGATCTCATATACTACCTACCCTTAATCTTATCATATAGGGGTATCACAATCTACCCCTCTTAAATTCCCGATGTCCTCGTCGGGCCTGTCCGTTGTAGGTGGCACGGCTCAAGTCTCACATTTCTGGTTGGGATAGGCTCTGATACCATTTGTAACGCTTCAATGGAAGGATCAAACCACATGGCCTATACTCCAACAGGACTAGTCAATGATACAATTGGAGCCCCATTGAAACCTTATAAAGAGCAAGAACTTTTCCTTCCCAAGCAATGTGGGATCTCATATACCACCTACCCTTAATCTTATCATATATGGGTATCACAGATAGCTCGTGTCAGATTTTGGTATGACAACTGGTGCGGTTAATGAAGCATCAAAGATACTTTTCCTGCCATATTTGAGCTCGCACAAGTGAAGGATGCAGCAATAACGAACCTCTTAGTGTTTTCTAGTGGCTCCCCTCAATGAAATGTTATTTAGGGCAGCCCAAGACTGGAAGTTGAAGATGATCACAGAGTTCTATGCGGTACTGTATTCTGTATGTATGACTTAGGATACCATCGATAGGATGATTTGGAGTCCATCTAAGAAAGGCAAGTTCACTGTCAGATCATTTCACAAAGTTTTAATGAGCCCAGGCATGCACACATTTCCATGGAAGAGCATTTGGCAAACAAAAGCTCCTTCAAAAGCTGTTTTTTTTTTGTCTGAACAACAACATTAGGCAGAATTCTCACCACAGATAACTTAAGGAAACGTCGGATAATGGTGTTGGATTGGTGTTGCATCCAAAGTTTTGAATACCATACCGGAGGCCGTACCGGTCAAGGCATTAGGACGAAATATTTCGGTACCGGTACCATTTTGTATACCATTTTAGAATAGTCGATAAATGAATAAATTATATTCTAAAATAATAGTCTATATATGAATAAATTATATATAAATGCATATATATATAAATTATAAATAGCCTGGTCTGAATTGGAGATTAAAAAATGAACTTGTAGTTTGATGGGAAAAAAAAAAAAAGGTAAAGGCTGAAATATAGGCCGAAACGGCCGAAATTCTAACCTGTACGAAACAAGGGTCTTCTCTGTACTGGCTACCTGACCGGCACGGCATATTTCAGCCGTACCGGCCGGTACGGTAAGAAATTCAAAATCATGGTTGCATGTGCAAGAAAGATGGGAAATCGGTAAATCATCTGTTTCTACATTGTGAGATGGCGAGGAACATGTGGGATTACTTTTTCACAGGACTCAATTTATCATGGGTCATGCCTTTTAGTTTGGTGGATTTTCTAGCTAGCTGGAGAGGTCTCCATGGTAATTCACAAGTCGCAGTAATCTGAAAAATGGTCCTTATCTGCATGTGTGGTGTGTATGGTGGGAGCGAAATCATAGAAGCTTCGAAAACCATGAGAAGACAATGGAGGAGCTGAAAGTTTTTTTCTTTAAAACATTGTTCTCATGGGTGGGGGCCACTAAATGTCCATGACTTTTTACTATCAGTTGTAAACTCTAGTTAGGTATTTCTCATGTATACTCCTTGCATACTTGGACTTTGCCTACTCTTATGAATAAAATACCTTGATTACCGATTAAAAAAAAAATAGTCCAATACAGTTCAAAAGGAATCCATATAAAATTGAGAAAAGAAATTCCATAACAAAAACAACAAACTTCTAGTTAAACTTATCATAAAAAGAAATAACCCTTCAGTCTATCATCCACAAAGGTTCAGAAAATTTGCAAGATAGCAGCTTTGTGGTCAAATTAACAGAAAAGATAAAATAGAAAGAAAAGGTTTTTTTTTTTTGGGGGGGGGGGGGGGGGGACACAAAGTCATGTTGCATTTTTTTTTTTTTTCAATTTTCATTACTCTTTCAAATCATGAAACAAAGTGGATCTCATACCGGCATGATACAGTAGAACAATTCACTAAAAACGCCACCTAGAATAAGATATATCAAACTAAAGAAATAAAAAGATCCCATCCATGTACTGGAGAAGTAAAGTACCATTAGTATAATGTTTATGAACTAAAACAAGAATAACTTGATTAAAAATTACACAGAAATTACCTCAACCTCATCACCAGTCACTTTCAGTATTTCCTGGATAAGAGGAATAGCGGCTGCATCTCCACAAAGGTGAAGCTCATCAGCAGAGATTCCTAATAGAGCACGAGTAAATGAAAAACCCCTTGTCCTACACCCCAACATCTGTACTGCAAATGAATTCATGAGAGGGGGGAAAACAACGATATGCATATAATCTTAACAAAACAATCAATCGCTACAGGAATATATGAACTGCATAGCTTACAAAAAGAAATATCAAGTACCCAGCTTAAAAAAGAAGTCTATTGCATAAAGAAATGCCATTAGCTTGGGAATATAAAACATCGATAAATACAATCATCCAACAGCTTGGGGTTGTATGAACCAATATCATTTCACCAATAAGCTCCATCTTGGTCTTGTATTCAAGCATGTGATTGACTATCATGATATTCAAGGAATATAGTAAAATAAGCAAAGGATTTTTTCTTATATAACATGAAAACAAGGGTCCTTTTTTAACCAGAAAAAAAAAAAAAAAAAAAAAACACTTTTGTTAGAAAAGATGGTTAAGTTGCTTTTAAATGGCATCATACATACTTAAAATCCATGTCATGCAACCTTAGGCCAGACCCCAACCATCCCACAATTGGCTGATTCCCATCTACATACTATAGAATCTAAATCATATGCATTCAGGGGCACATTCACTAATTTCACATTAATTTTTTTATCGGTAACTAATTTCGTATTAATATATTATATGATTATCTCAGTTTAATAAACAGCAGACATTCTTATGAGCTTTCCAAATATGCAGAATGAAAGTCCCCATACAAACAATGGCATGCCTGAATTTCATCAACAACAGCACAATGGTAGTCTGAGGTTACATCAGCCATCTCAACTGTCACGGCCTTGTGCTTTGCACCATCAACTTCCTCTCTCTCTTGTCCTGTAATTAGATCACAAGGAACTTTTGCCTTGTTCAACCGTTTTGCCACCTCCCATGCCAACAATCTCAATGGACCACAGTATATGCCTGGAGTAACGATAAATACTTAAAACAATTTCTACTCGCAGCAATAATTCTCCCCTCCTTTGACTAAGAGGATTTAAAATAAGAAATTTACCCGACGAACTTGACTCGAGTTGCTTCAAAGCATGGTATGTTTTACCACTATTTGTCGGACCCATATGCAGGACAACCTTGCGACATTTCCTTCGTGCATTTGGGTACCATGTATGAGGACGACTGAAATAAATAAAAAAGCATCTGTGGTGAGGATTCTAAGCAGTGGTAAAAGAAACTATGGCATTCACAATTAGCATAAGCATTACAGCAAGAATCATCCAAGATCATAAGAATTTGAGCATGGGAGCAATATGCTTGCTGGATTTTTTTTCGTTTTTGATGAGTGACACTTGATGGAAAATTAGACAAATGCTGATCAAGTCCAAACTAATAAGGAGTGAATACACCAAGTAACAGTTTCACGTTCAACAGAAAGCTTCCCCCCTGCCACCACCCCAAAAAATGAAAAAGAGATACTCAAAAACCATCTGCACATGTATGCACAAACACATACGTGAGGACGCACACACACAGAGGATGTCCGATCAATTTTTCTAGCTGAAAATATTTTATAATAAAGTTCAACGCAAGTTGATACCTGAGCAAGGAGCTTATTTTTGGTAAATTCACAGTTTTGATTTCAGTGGTTTAAATTCTATAACATGACTAACCTAACTCTGAAGAATGTCAGATTTATCAGGAGATTTAAAGACCAGATAGTTGCAAGTCCATTATAGTTTCAAGCCCCATAATTTCTACCCATATAACCAAAATATAAACCAAAAACTAAAAATAGAATAGTTAGCCCTACCAAGAAACATGAGAATTCTACTTTAATAATGTAAAAATAAATCAAAAGAAAAGGTATGCTAATGCTAAAACAAAAGAAAAGGTCACAATATCCAAGCATCCAGACGTGTATTATGTAGTTTCAGTCAATGTAATTTTCACCAGATGAAGACAACACTACTTAAGTAACTGTGAGCCACATTTCTTACGTGAGATCTGTAAAGTCAAACTTTGTGGTACCAGTGCAACCGCTGTACTTTCTCATTGTGTCAGAAATGGTAGCTAAAGCTGCAATCCTCAATTCCATGGGCAGCCAAATGGGCTCCATATTTCCTGCTAAACATTGGGGAAAAAAGGGAGTGAGAGAACACCAAAACAATACAATTAATTTGAAACCCACAACTACAAACTCCACTGCATCCATTGAAACCCTTTAATTGATAGTGATATCAATACGAAGGGTGACGGATTCTCATACTAACAAATAGCACAAGTATTGATCCAAAAAGCAACCAACATGTCATGAGCAAAACAACGGAATTATGCACCTTACATGCACCACCTGATGAAACATTGAATATCTCTAAGTAATTAATGCACAGAGATAGATTAAATGAGCATATACTCAGACAAGTGATCTTCCAATTTCCATTTACAAGAAAACTTACGAAAGTAAAAACATAGATGATTGGGGCAATTTTATGGATAGTTCACATGTTCAGTGTATGTTTGTTATTTATACCTATTACAAAATAAGGGAATGGTAAAGAACCTATACAGCCTTAAAAGAACAAAATTTTGAAATCTGTGCTTTCTTTATCTTTTACTTCAACAACCATACATTCAACATCCCCCCCCCCCCCCTCTCTCTCCAGCTGACTCCGTGTAGCAGTAAGCTCAGAAAAAAATAAGCTACGCTCAACAAAGCTCACGATTATCAATTTCCTGGACTTCTTCACCTCTTAACCAAAACAAACTAAAAAGAATTTAACACGAAACAGAAGATATATCAAGGAAAATAAAGAGAGTTTCTAGAGGACGAACCGCGGAGAGTGCGAGAAATGCCCAGAGACAAAACTCTTCGACGAAGTAAAAACGAGGCCATTGTTTCTGGACTTGAAACAATAATTTCAAGCCTTTTTCTTTCTTTTTTGGAGACAATAATTTCAGAGGGAACCCAAGTACGAGAAATAGGGGTTAATGTAAGACATCGTGCTCGAAGGGAAACATGCGGTGCCCCCTCACTCCGCTCTCTCAGGGTTCGTAGACTTCGCTTCTGGCGCCATATTTCGGGGGAAACAGTCGGAGAGGGTAGGGACGGAGGGGAGTCGAAAACAGATGAACCGTGCTACGAGTTGTTTAGAGAAGAAATAATTTCCCAGTTCGGGCTGGTCTTAAGTCCAGCCCACTCAAATTACACTCCATCGAAACAAGATGGCCCAATTGAGAAGGCAGCAAGGCCTGTTCTACACGATGACCTCTTCGGGGCCTAGCATCCCAATTTCAAGGTAAAACAATTTTCAAAGGACAACTAATTTTGTTTATTAAATAGTTGTATCAAACTATTATGAATTTTAAATTTTACACCTTAATTTATCAAAATTGACACATTACATCCTCAAATTATTAAAAATCGACATTTTGAGAGTGAAAGTGTTCATTTTTAATAGTTGGATGGTGCAATATATCATTTTTAGTAAATTAGAGTGTAAAATACAAAACTCTTGATAGATTAACAATGCCAAGTGTATCTTTTTCTTAAATATCTCCTATGTTGAGGAAATTGTGCAGCAACTTGTGTGGTTTGTTTTCCAATTTCATTTTAGTGTAGACATGGAAATGCTTTAGTTTTAGGAAAATTTTATACACTACATTACTTTCACAGTATTTTTATTTTATTATGTAAGATGTGACACATTTATTATCATTAAATGATCTTTTATTAAATGATTCTTTATCATCAAATAATAATAAATATATCATATCTTATATAATAAGATAAAAATAAAATAAAAATACGATGCATAGCATTACTCTTTATTTTATATTATTGTGTCATGCATACATATGCACATGTTTGATCTACTGGCCGGTGTGGAGCTAGCTTCAGAACAAACCAAATTCTATGCCCTTATAAACACAATTAAGCCACAATGATTACATCGGTTGGGCTAATTAGATTAGATAGCATGGGGTTGGATTTCATTTAATGCAACTTTCACTGGTTGGTTGTACTGATCATGAGAATATGACAGTGACATTATGTTTGAAATAAGTTACAAAGCACAACCTTCGTCATATCCACCATGACCTTTGGCCCCACCTCTACTTTAATGCTAACTCAAGAGCTCTCATGGAGGACAAGACACTGAAACAGATAGACACCTCATGATTTGAAAGGCAATAAGGAAGGTGATTGTATAAAATGCCTTGAATTTGAAAATCATCACCTCCACAGAAAAATAATATGTTTTCGAAATGAATGGTGGAAGGTTTTCTGTACCAAACATCCCTCGGCCATGTCTACATCCAGCATTTACTCACATCATAAATGAATCCATTCTGACAAGAAACTTCCTTCTTGTTTCACTGCAGATTGATCCATCGTGCTGGCCCTCCTATATGTATAAGCTTTCCAAACATGTAGTTAACATGAGTTTTTATTCTTTGAATTAATTCTTGTCTGTTTTATGTAATTGAGATTCGATTCTAGCCTTTCTGGCTAGGTTTGTATCCAGCAAAAAGAGCTAGGCTTTGCCAATTCAACACTCAACCATCCATCCATCCTTTTCTCAATAAGGGACTTTGATCTGATGTCGATTTATAGCTAGAGTCTAAAAAATTAGGTAATTTTAGAACTTGAATTCATTGTAGGTGTATTCATGAGAATAAAATCATTCAATATAAATATAAAGTTTTATCCCATTTCATGTTAAATTGATATTCCACCCATCATGAACTCAGTAGGAGAATCTGGCCTATATATACTTGGTTGAATTGCTTTGGTGATAATTATGAGGTGAATCCAATGAGTTCAAATCAAGGGATATCATGGTGAAAAAAGGAGATTCCTTCCAATATTAATGAAAAAAAAATCAATTTTGTAAGTCTGTTTATTGACAAATTCATCGCATCGTTAAAAAATTATCGAGATTTTGATGTTTTTTTTTTAAAAATTATTCCAAATTATTCTCCTCTTAATGGGGACAGGTTGCAATAATATTGGTTCCAAAAATTCCTTGAAGTCCCTGACATAAAATTTTATTTCTCAATCAAAAGGGAGCATCGGGTCAAAATCTTTTTCTTCAATCCCAATTTTCTTTTTAAAAAGGAAAAAAAATTCATGTGGTCCTCACGTACAGTCATGGCCGGCTTGAATCTGGAGCATAAACCATCTCTGATCACGACAAGTGATCATCCAAATTATATGCTTGGAAATTAAATATACCCAACATGAATCAAGGTCAATTATGTGGGAATCGACACCTTATTTCTTCGATTTTTTAGCAATTATTTGACTTTTGTTTTTATTTCTATTTTATTGAGCTATAACATATAAACGACAGTTAGCAACTTTTAAAACCTTGATCTAGACCTTAAAATATTCCACTAGAGACCCTGTAATTTATTAGGCAATCAGTCCTCAGTCAACAAGTCAAAGAAGAAAATTCTGAGAAAACAAAAATATATTCTATTAGTAGTTATTTTTACATATTTTTTACACATTTCGTTAATGTAATTGTCTGTACGTATTACTTTTTTTAATATAAAATAATTACTTTAACCAATCACATCAGTAAAATATATAAAAAAGATGCAAAAATGTTGACTGTATGTAACAGATGTACTCTTCTAAAAATGACTAAGATCTAAAAGAGCATACATACTAATAAACAAGAAAATAATGCTCAAATCACTCTCATCCAACCAAATCAAATAAAAGTTTATAATTCAAAATATATAATAGAGTACTCAAATCATTCTCACCCACAATTCTTACGCGATCGTTGGTTGTGCTTAATTCCCCCCATAATATATAGTTGGGTCATGACATGTCCGTCCTACAATATCACATAAAAAATATTCCCTCCTTAAAACTTTGAGTGAAATATTAAGGAAAAAAATGACATAAAAAACTCCAATGTACATGATCATTATCATCAAATTATATACAGTACTAATGATAGCAGATCAGATATTATCTCACTCGAGAATTCCCAGCTTGTTTTTCATATTCAAGCAAACATTACAGCAACATCATTTAAATATTCTACTAGTTATAACAACCTTTTTCACCTTGGTCGTCATCCCTAACGTACTACTGGCTCAAGCACAACAACATGATCATCGTCATGCATGGTAAAACCTATATATATAAATATATATATATATTATATTGCTACCAAAACTCACATCCAAGCTTTTTTTACTCTTGTAATTTGATCATTTAGTTCTATGATTTAATGATCCGGTCTTTGTGGGATCGATGCATGCATGTCAAATATTTAGGGTTCAACATGCTGCATGATTCTGGGGAAAAAAATAAAAACACACAAACCCTAGAAGAAATATTAGCAGATGTATAAGTGCATGTGAGAGAGTGGTCCACATCAATAGATAGGCACATATATAATTCACTTTACTGTGGTAGATGCTAAAGAGAAGGACAGGTGAGCAAAGCTTTTGTCGCATTTTGAAAAACCAAAGGACCCCAAAACCATGCCTTGAAACAGATACAATACCTCTGTAAAGAAAAAGATCAAACAATGGGTCTCTCCAAGCCGGAAAAAGCTGGCAATAAAGTATCTGAGAGAAAAAAAAAAATGAAAAAAAAAAATTGCAGTTGACTGGCTTGCTGTTTCCTTTGACTGCATGCCTCCTAAATCATGTTTAGGCGCTAGCTTGCCCTATTGGATTCACCAAAGGTGGCTGGTTTCGGGGGGAAGAAAAAGTAAAAGCGACAAACAAATCTTCTTGGGAGTTCTTTTATGTTTTTGACCTACTTAATTAATTAATCATGACGTGTTTGTCTCTTATTCTGTGAAAGATGACCCATTAATGGTGCATGATTCATGATGTGTACCTTCATTAATCACGCGATCTTAATTAGTCATCCAGTAGTACTAGTACTTGTGCTGAAACATTACAGCTGTGGTTAGGATCTTTAAAAGACAAAAATCCATGCAGCTTGATGCTTTTCCGGAATATTATGTAATTTGAACGCATTCTCAGGGAATAAGTATTACTGCATGCTTGTTTTGTATTGTGTTTGAGAGGGCAAGAAAAGTTTTTATATTTTGAAATAAGAGAAATGTTGAATCTTCATCTTGATTGAGTTAAATAATGTATCGTGCTTTAAACAACATTTGAATTAAGTCGTCAATCGATATTTAAACTTACTTACAATGAGTCACATTAATTTATAATTATTTTTTTGTAGATTGAGTATAGATTTATATATATATATATATATATATGGAGAATAACTTATAACCGATTGAAGCGATCGATCTTCCCCAATTAATAACAGTTTCTAATAGAGGTGTGCCACGTAAACACCACATATTAGCAACCATATCATGACCACACTGTAGAGGTACAAAAAATTTTATGTCCCCCCCTCTCTCTCCCTCTGCTCGTTTTCTCTCTCTATCTTTTGGGTTTCCTCCGTTTGCAGGGTTAAGGGAAAGAACACCTTCGCTCTCCTTTTATGTATCCAATTCTCTCTAATCCGTGTACAAAACCATGGTCTGTGAGAAAGTATCAATGCAATCAAACCTTGATTGTTTCCTCCATTGCACAACCCCCGTTGTCGCATCCCAATCTCTTCCCAAGGTTTGTCCAATTCTTTTTCATTTCCTTTTTTCGGTTAATGAGTGTTTTCCTTCAATTTTCAGTTTTCTCTAAGGTTTTCAAGTGATCACTTTCATTTATAATGTTACATATATTATCATTATTATTTTTTGTTTGCAGATAAGGGTGTAACCAGTCCGGTTTTAGATAAAATTTAGGACGGAACCGGTATGTACCGGTTTTATATTTTTCAAAATCCATTACACACCAGTTGCATTTCTAAATCGGTACTCCAGATTTACTAGTTTCTGGTCCGGTTTGGTCCGATTTTTCGATTATAATGTACTATATTATATATTATATAATATAGTATATTATAATATATAATACTATAATGATAATATATTGTATTATATTATACTATATATTTTATAATTGTATTATAGACTATAATGATATAATATAATATAATGATATATTATAGTATATTATAATATATAGTGATATAGTATTAGTATAACGATTAATCAATAAATAAAATTATATAAGATTTTAAATTTTGATATTATATTAATTTGTAATTTATCATATAATACAAAGCTATTTTTTATATAGCTATATATTATATATAAATATTATATACAATAGAAAAAATTAAAAAAAATATATATATATATAAACCGATTCGATTCGGTTTTACAAAAAGAAAATTCAGAACTGGACCAATTTTGACCGGTTTTAAGATAAAACAGGTATCGGACCAAACCAAACTCGGGACAGGACTGATCCGACCAGTTTGGTCCAATTTATCAGTTTTTTTTTTTACACCCCTAATCGCAAATTGAGATTAGAAACCTTGATCGCCTATGGCATCTATGGGAGAGAGAAATAGTTGAATATTTCACCTTAGGGAGACTTTTGGAATTGTTATGATGAATAGAGTGCATACGGGCCGGAGTTCCGATCGTCTTGAACAACGACGAGGCCTTAATTCAGTACTATGTGCCTTATCTCTATACAAATCATATAAATTGCAGATATGAAGACGTCGATGAACAAGGAGGACGACGGATGACGGTGTGTGGCGGTCTGGAGGGCAACAATGCATTGAATCTGGATGGTGTTTGTGAGACTGACGATTTGAAGGGATCTCTTAGTCCGGAGGTGCAACGGTCTGAAAGGGTGCGCTGGTTTAGAGCTCTTGTGTGGGTATGAAGGTCAAAAGGCATGTGGAGGTGTGGGTAGAGTGGATGAGCGAGCTGTTTGTGTTTTTAGAAGAAAATAGATCATGAGTTTCTTTAATTTTGATTTTACCATCCTATGATGCAGCTCATGTGAATTCTATATGGATTGCTGATGTGTTATTAGTTTTTTTATGACCGTTAAACGCATGAGAGCGGAGCTTCTGTTTCAAAGAGTTTGTGATATCTTTATATATATAAAGTGGCTATCTAATGGAATTTTATTGGTTCAACGGTTTTTGTTGTTTTACCGTTAAAATTAACGCCGTTAGTTGCATGAATAAATTAAAGTAGCTCTCTCTCTCTTCTTAAAAATTCTTATTTTTTCAATTTCTCTCTTCCCAATCACTTATGAATAAATTCATAGTTATCAAAATTCATGCAGTATGCATCGATCCTAAAACTCATGCATTGATGATCATTTATTAGGAGGTATATTAGGTATATAAATATATATTCTATATAAATTTATATATGTGATTTAAAATTTCTATTCATTCCTTATATAAATAAAGAGAAATGTAAAATAATTAAGTTTAAATCTATTTACCAACTACATTTATGAATACAATTATTCTAATAAAATATTATTTATTTATCAATTTAAATTCATTATGAAACATTAAAATCAAATAATAATATCTTATAAAAACCTTAGTATTTTATTTCTTTATAAAAATTATATCACTTTTTAAAAATAATCGCTTTATTAAACTAAAAAAATACATTATTTTACTATTAACGGTTTGTCTCCTGTACTACACAGTTTTGGTTCAAGGTTTTTTTTTTTTTTTATACGTATTTGTTGTTTCTAACCGTACCCAAGAGCATATACAATAGTAAATAATAAGATTTTAATTTTAAATGTTTTAAAACCGATTTAAGTCTATCTTATTATTTGATGTTAAAAATTATATTTTTTTTCTAAAAGCATTACATTATTAATTAAAAAAATTTTCTTAATAAAAATAATATTTCTATATACTAGACGAACGCCCATTGGACGTTGCCCAACTAATAGTATATATATATATATATTGATAGTCAACTTGTAAAGACAAGGATGATAGACGTTGGCAAATTCTAGCTAGATACCATTTAAATCTTTTTTTTTTCGCAGCGAAAATAATTAGATTCCAAAACTCATAATGGATTGGTTGAATCCATGGCCGGCGGTGTTCCCTTTGATACCCACTCTGATATTGCACTACTAGTGTTCCGTTGAAAATTCTTCAGTTTTCAATTCAAGGCGGCTCTTCCCTCTTTGCATCCCTTGCAATTTGGATCATGTCGTATTCATTTCTCAAACGAACCCCATCACCCTCTAGATTTGAAAGAACTTTCCATTTTTCAAAAAATACTTTTTTTAATTTTTAATTTTTATTTATCTAACTCAATATAACTTACATTTTTTTTTCCCTAAATATCAAAACTTATTTTAAATTCTATTTTTTTCAGAATCCGTTAGTTTTTTAATAATTGAGTTTTATATGTTTTTATTAATTTACACATCATGGTATAATTCCATGACAATAAACACGTATGTCGTGTTAATTAGAAAATTTTAAAAAAAGTAGGTTTCACTAATAAATAATATTATTATTTTTTACACTTTTTTAATTTATGATCTACTTTTTTTCAAAAATTTGGACGAAACTTATCTATTTCAAGCTTAAATAAATTATTTCTCTTTATTTATAAGCATACAGCCAAACCAAATTAATCAAGAGGGCACAAAGGGCACAAACATTCTCTTCTGACAGATTCTCCCCCCCTCCTTACAATATTGACAGACACTTGATCAAGATGCGCATCCAAACATCCTTTCTTCATCATGAACTCGTTGAATCCAAACACATTCTAATGCCATCCATGAAATACTGCATCAAGGTTGTCAAAAGAGGTTGGGAAAGAGAAAAAAATAAATTATATTAATTTCCAAGATCATGTGTAGGTCCACATCTTTGTGCCCTTTAGATTATATCCAAATATACCAATATGGCCCCCCATTATTTCCTCTTGCTAGCTCTTTAGTCTTTGGTAGTACATGCTACAATTCCCAACTTTACAAGTTTCTTTTATTATTCAATGTTCACTTTATATTTTATTTGTCCTTTATTGCTTCAAATCATTCCCAAAGTCGACCCACATTACATGAAGCAAATTTAAATGTAGCCATCTACTTGTCCTAAACTCAATACGCACTATAAGAAAAAATAGAATAGAATTTGTGACGGATTATTTACGACGAGAACAACTATTTATTACGAAAATAGACTGATTATTTTAATAAAAATAGTTATTTTTGTAAGAAATATCTTATTACAAATAAGCATTTTTCTTATAACGACAAAAAAGGAAAATGACATGGTCATGACTAAATAATAATATTTTTTTTTCACCAAGGAAAATCATTTGATGCTGATTAGATAGGGTTGATGTGATCAAGAAGATCATGGAAGTCCACTGATCACTATACATGTACAGAAAATAGACACGAGGCAAAGCATTTTAATCGGTCTCCCATATTCTTAGCTGATCTTGTCCTCTGTGTATGTAGTTCAACCCCCCATGACCATGGAGAATATACCAATATGCAGGCGTACATACATTTTCTGAACGAGGGAGTTGTCACCTCCAAAGGATATTCTTCAAAGATTTTTTCTCAACACTTATCTATACGTACATCATGTGCAATATGATCCTGTCTACCAAGTGGTATTTTTCAGAAAGCCTTGAATTCCATAATAAAAAGTTTTATTTGCAAGCCTATGATCAATACATCACCACTGTCAATTAATATAAAAAAGTGTTAAGTATATATTTTAACTTTAATTTCAGATAATTTGAACTACTCGTAACACATGTGAGTTTTTTTACTCGAAAAAGACAGTAAAACCAGACAACCAAACTCTTGTATTTTTTTCTTATTATTTTAAATATAATGGGAGAAAATCTCAATCATCACTAGTTGGGACCAACTAGCCAAAAATTAAAATTGCAAGACATACACGTGGTTAGTGGTTGGCTAAGATGTCAATTTATGCCCCGTTTAGAGCATTCTCATTTATGCCTTAAAACACTATTATCTCTATAATTTAGAGAGTCAAGTTAACTTTTTGATAGAATAGGCACTTTATCCGGTTCTGTTTAAGGTATAGGTTTAGGATGTAAATAGTGACTCTATATATTTAGAGAGACCTATTCATCTCCTAAATGTTAAATTGAATTAAAATGAGTTAAATTCTTTATAAATAGTAATGAGTTGGGATGATGGAGTGAGTTTTGTAGAACCTACCTAATGTATATTTAGATGTATTTGAATGTTAAGATTATGAATTTATAAGTATTTATAAAAAATTGACAAATATGTCAATTTAGAATGTCATGAATAGTTTTGATCTATATATATATATATATATATATATATATGTTAATGTGGTGCCCCGGCCCCAACTTGGACAGGTCCGCCGTCAGCTCATTAATTTTTTGTCATTCACTAAACATATACAAAAGTTTGCCTAATCTATAGAAGAGACATACACATTGCTTCACAATACCTAAGTTGGTAGAGGGGGAAAAATGACAAAAATGAAGATCTTGAGCCATATAATGTATATGAATTATTCATGACTACTAAAGATTAAAAAAGAAAAACTTCACGAAAATGCAAAATCCCAAAGAACATAACAAGTTAAAGCCTCACAAAACCCAACACTGTACCCTCTCATGCAAACATTCTTTGTCCAACGGAAGAAGAAACAAAATAAAAGGAGAAATAAAAATAAAATCTTGTACTACAACATACACATACATTCCCTTTTATCTCTCTCTCTCTCTCTCTCTCTTTTTCCTTTCTTTAAACTGCTTTTACTTTGAAGGAAGACTGAACGGGAGGAAGGAGGGAGGACACAGGTGCACAGTAATAGGGTCGGTCTGCTACAGATCTCATCCTTACCTCCACTTTGCTGACCAAGGGCAGTCTTTGTCCGGCTGCCCGAGTCGTTTTAGGTGCAGAAGTTAATAGCCAAACGGCCTGCCCGTTGCCCGTTCATGCTTTGGCATGTCTTGTGCTTTGGAGTAAAATTAATAATCTAACAAAAATAATCAAAAATAAAAACAAAAAAGTCCACTGAACTCTCTCTCCATCTCTCTTCTGCACTTTATTCTGTTCAAATGCGATACTTTGCTGTTGTTACTCAGACCGAGACCCTTTCAAGGAGAGAGAGAAAGAGAACCTCATGCTATACTTCTATCCCTTACTCTCTCTCTCTGCCGCATTGTCTTGTTATGCTTCAGAATCTCATCTCACTCCCACGCATTAAAGCCTTGTCTCTCGTTCTCTCTCTTTCCAGTCGAGGTGATTTCGTATTGCCCCTGTTTTTGCTTCTTTGCGCCATAAAACTTTCATATGGTGCAGTTAATAGAGCCATAAGAAGGAAAACATAAAACCCTTTTGTTGCTTGGTCTTTTTGCTTGAGCTTTTGAGCTTATTTTGGTAGTTCTGGGAACCACACAGTCTACTGAGGTTCAACTGCGCTTGTTCTCGTTTCAAAGCTCAATATAGAGAAAACCCGGGAACTGGGGAAGGAGAATCTCCGGTACTAAGGTCCCATTCCTTGTATTCCTGACATCTTTGGTCGATTCTAAGTAAAACCCAGATATCCAGAATAGCAGAGAATACTAGGAGAGCTGTATGAAGTGGTAGTGAAACAATGAGAGATGGTAATTCCAAGAAAAGCAAGGTTTTTCACTTTCTTCTGCTAGAAAAGAAATCAATATTTGGGAAACTTATATAAAATTTGCTTCTGGCATCCCTTTCATTTCTAATCATTGGATGATGTCAGCTGATTCTCTGTTTTTTTGTTTGTCGAAGCTCTCGTGGTCAAAGAAAATGGTCAGGAAGTGGTTCAATATCAAGAGCAAAACTGAGGAGTTTCAAGCAGATGATGTTAATTGCCGTGGTGGGTATCTTTGTTCTCTCTGGATTATTAGTTGAATTTTTTTTGGATTTTGGGAGTTACTCATAACCTCAATGATATAATAGTAAAAGAACATGCTTTTTCCTCCCCCAGTATGCAATCTATTACATCATTATCGCCTGCCGGTTGGTTACTAAGAAAGCTGAAGAAAGGAACGAATATGTAGTTTGAACTTTAATATCCTCGTGGTTTTTAGAACTTGGCCAAATATTGAACTAGGCTCAACTGGATGGAGGCTTCTGTTTCCCGCATCATATGTAAATGAATGATCTCGAGGTGCTAAATTATACCTACGAAAAAAAATTCAAAATTCCGTATTTCTTTCTTCGTATTCTCAGCAACCAAACAAAGCATTAATTCTTTTTTATTTTGACCAGTCAATGGAATATTTCTTTTGATTTAATTAGTTTTTTTTTTTTTTCCAGCATCTAATACCGATTTAAGACATTCTTGTTTTTATATTTTCTTATTTTGATTTTATATCCAATTTGTTTTAAAAGTAGGGTCGATGCATTAACAATGATTCCTCTTTCAGGGGGTGATACGGAAACGGAATATAGGACCAGCTTCTCAGAGAGGGAGCCATGCACGATCAAAAAAAGCAAAACAGGTTTAGTTTAGTCAGAACACATTCGAGACTTCATATTCAATTTGTAAGCTGTTATCTTTCCATAATTCTTTTTCTCACTTCAATGCGCAGAAAAGTTTTGCCGGAACACAGAGCAGGTTCGGCGAAGAAGAATGAATCTCGACCATCCTCGAATAATAGATGTGCAGAACTATAGGTATCAATTTCTTTCCTTTACTTGCTATTTTACTTCTTATTACGATTGTTATTGTATTGATTTTGAGAGCTTGTCTTTTTAATTTTGGGGCAGCATATTCGTGACTACATGGAATGTGGCTGGAAGATCCCCAACAAGTAATTTGAATCTAGATGCCTGGCTGCATGCCTCACCTCCTGCTGACATTTATGTTCTTGGGTATGTTTTGGGTACTGCATATTTTCACCATGTGTTCTTGGGTATGCTTTGGGTACTATGAAATTAGCCATTGCTAATGGACGCCATTCTCTTCCTTGCACATCAGATTTCAAGAAATTGTTCCATTGAATGCCGGCAATGTTCTGGGTGCAGAAGACAACGGCCCTGCCAAAAAGTGGTTGGCTCTCATTCGAAAGAGTCTCAACAATCTTCCCGGGACCAGTGGAGGGGGTGGATGCTATACACCGTCTCCCATTCCGGAGCCAATTGTAGAAATAAATGCCGATTTTGAGGGATCTGCAAGGCAGAAGAACTCATCTTTCTTCCATCGTAGATCATTCCAGACAACCCACAGCTGGAGAGTTGACAATGAACCTTCGATTCCACATCCAAGACTTGATCGTCGATTCAGTGTTTGTGATAGGGTAATCTTTGGCCATCGGCCAAGTGACTATGACCCCAGTTTCAGATGGGGTCACAGGCCGAGTGATTATTCCAGACCGAGTGACTATTCCAGGGCCAGCGACTATTCCAGGCCTAGCGACTATTCTAGATGGGGTTCATCAGATGATGATAATGTGCCAGGGGATTCACCAAGTACTGTATTACATTCACCAATAGCTCATGGCGGATTGGCATCTAATGAAGATGGATATAGAATGCCAGGGCATTCAAGATACTGCTTAGTTTCAAGTAAACAGATGGTTGGCATATTTCTCACAATATGGGTGAGAAGTGAATTGAGGGATCATGTCCGGAACATGAAAGTTTCTTGTGTTGGCCGAGGATTGATGGGTTACCTTGGAAATAAGGTATCTCATTAGTTAATGGTGTTAGTTAGCATGTAAATCTGCTGTTACTTGCTAAGAAGAAATCAGTCAGTATTAACTGAAAAACGAGTACTATTTTGCTTTTATCTGCAGGGATCAATTTCAGTCAGTATGTCTTTACACCAAACAACATTCTGTTTCATCTGTAGCCATTTGACCTCAGGACAGAAGGAGGGTGATGAGCTAAGAAGGAACTCTGATGTCATGGAGATCCTTAGGAAGACAAGATTTCCCCGAGTTCATGGCTCTGGCGATGAGAAGTCCCCAGAATCCATCCTTGAGCATGAGTAAGATCCTTACTCATTCTCTATCTATTAGCTGCGATCTATCTATTGTTGTACCGTGAACAGATATTGTAGGGGGTGTTAAGGGAACATGCAGACTAGTGGGGAAAACAATATGAAAAATTTGACTGCTTGGTCCCATTGGAATTTCAATTTATGTATTATATTTTATAGAGACCGATAAAAAAAAATGTATTATACTTTATAGAGGATTTCTAAAAGCAAGTATACCAGTAGTATTCTGGTATAATTCAAATTAAGTCTTCCTTTTTTCACCTAAGCTTCCCCCTCTTGAAACCGGAGGAATTACATCAACTTGTATGCAGATCATATGGACAAAGCTTCTGTTTCTTGGTGGCTCACAACCCTATATAATTGTTATTGTTCTATAACAAATTTTCTTGAGGATTCTAATTACGTATCTTTTTTTCTTTATCCAGTCGAATTATTTGGCTTGGGGATTTGAATTATCGTATTGCCCTCTCTTACCGCTCTGCCACGGCACTTGTGGAGATGCAAAACTGGAGGGCATTGTTAGAGAATGACCAGGCATGTTCTCTCTGCCAGAGTCCTATCTGTTTCTTTTCTTTGTCATTTTTTTGTCTGTTATATTACTTATATGAAGAAGCTTTCCAGTCTAAAGTATTGATGGAATTCTTGGCAGTTACGTAGAGAGCAGAGACATGGTCGTGTTTTTGTGGGGTGGAACGAAGGGAGGATTTATTTTCCACCAACTTACAAGTATTCAACTAATTCAGACAGATATGCAGGGGATGATATGCATCCAAAGGAGAAACGTAGAACACCTGCTTGGTAACATGATCCCTCCTATACCTTGTGGGTAAAAAGTATGCATAACCGTAGCCCAAATGCAATATAGAGATATTGAAGAGATGGAAAATATACCAAAAAGAAGTTTTTTTTTTCTTTCTCGTATGAATTGTAGACTAATAATATAAAGAATAGAATGTGGGTTCTGGTGGTTCTTTTTTTCCCCCTGGGCATGGTGTTGATTTAGTTAATTTTGTGTGAAGGTGTGATCGAATTTTGTGGTATGGAGAAGGTCTCCAGCAATTATCTTATGTCCGTGGAGAATCTAGATTTTCGGATCATAGACCGGTTTATGGCATATTTTGGGCCGAGGTTGAGTCAAGCCATAGTCGGCTGAGGAAAAGCATGAGTTGCTCTAGTTCCAAGATTGAAGTGGAGGAGCTTCTGCCTAACTCACGTGGATATACTGAACTAAATTTTTTCTGAAGGAAAGAAGAATAATTAGGATCTACATTAATCCGTGCTCAAGTATGCTCTCTCTCTCTCTCTCTCTCACACACACACACACACACACACACCGACTATTTTACCTGTTTTTATAGTAGACACAAGTCCTTGGACTGCACTTACCCTAGTCATCCTGACATCTACCTGAAGAGGAGATATATTAATCTATATAATCGCAGATCTTTGCTCTTGCCCACGATTGAGAGATTACCATGGCCAATAACCTGTTGAAGAATATCACTTGTTTCTGCATATCAAGTATTCGCATCCTCAGTCAATCAGGTGGATACCCTTCTTTCAGTTCTTTCTATCTGTCTCTGATTTATATTGTCCTTAAAGCATCCTGGGTGGCTAGAAGTACAGAAATGTCTTGGTATGTAAGCCTTAGAATACTGATGACAGTAAGTTCCCAGGCTCTTGCAACCCAGCGGATGTATAATAAGCCTGGAGGATATACTTTGGTTGATATCCCACGAGGAGCCGAATCATGCCTATTTCCGAGAACATTCACTTTGCATGATTTGAAAGTGTTTTAGCATTTACATTCTCTCTTTTCTTTTGGAAGTTTTGTGGAGTAGTAGATCTCTTGTTCCTATTCTTACTTAGCATTTGGTCCCCAGTTGCAGGCGGGAATCACTTTGAAGAAATTCATCCTTGACTGGTGATGGAGACATTCCGTTGCCCACAAACCGAGAAAGGTTGGTCTCCCTCTACCTTTTTTTTTTCCCCTAACTTTTCTTGGTTTTGCTGAAGTTCACAGTTGTTTGTCTAATTTTACCTTTACTTTCTCTTAGCAGGTGTTAGTTCTGTAATTCTTTCGCCAACACATTGTAGCTTTGATCATCATTTCTTGTTAGCTAACTACGTAACAGTCCCAGTACGATGCATTTTCCATTACCTGATTGACAAGCACCCACCTTTCGGGCATCTCAAAGTCTTGCATACTGATCAGGTACTATATATGTGTTACCTGGTGCTTACTTCTATACTAAACTAAAATAAGTTGTCCATGTGCTTATGATCGAAACTTTTGTTTCTGCAGGATGATGAACTCAACCTAAAAAGAAGTGCCATGTGGGTAGATGACAATTTTTTTATTCTTGATTCTTTAGTTTGTTCAGGGAATATATATATAGATGGCTGATTAATGTAGGTGAAAGATCGTCAAAATAATCATTTGGGTACTAACTTTAAATGCACAAAGAAGTAAAGAAAGATCTGACGGATACTCAATGCTAAAGCGCTGTACAAAAAATGTAAAGGAAAAAAGAAATGAAGTTGATGATAGAAATCTGGAGCCTCTTGCAATCTCTGTTCTTGTCAATGATTCTAACGAAAAAGCTCGTTTTCTTGATACTGTCCCATCTCCACTTCTTTTGGCTTTTTCTTTTCACTCTTTGAGGAAAATGACAAACCAGCAAAGCACAAGACAGATTTACAGCTTTGGCAGTATCAGAAGCTATGATTTAGAGACTGCTCTTCAAGAGTCTTCTAACTCCACGTTTGTCTTTTGCTGTTTGCTCTAAACGGTACGCGCAATAATTTCTTTCACTTTAAGATACCCACGAAAACAGCGAAGGCAACAATACAATATGGTAAAAACTAAGAAAAAGGCGCAGTATAGGACGCAGGACTGGCTTAGCCTTCAAAAACTGTAAAATGTTGGGAGGTACGGCTTGTCAGCTGCTCTATTTGTTAACGCATGCGCATTCCCTCTGGCTTCTCCCTGCATTTCCACGTAGGAACAGAAGCATGGGAAACATTCTGACGTTTGTTTTTTTTGGGATTCCGATGTTAATGACCTGCTTGTATTTTACTTTGTTTATACTCAAAAGGGGTCTGCTACAGTCTGCACGACATTATAACATCATTAGATGGTGTCCGGCTTAATCCTACCTTTTTCTGATCTCATTCTGTTACAAGGGCGTCAGAAGAATCAGTACATGAAAATTTCTTTTCTTTTCACTTTTATTTAAAATCTTACTAGCTCTTATTGACAGGGTTCATGAATACCTGAAAGTTTATAATTTGTAATGATCTAGTATCTGAGCTGAGAGCTTCTAAGAGGGATGTTCTCGACGAACATTGTGTTTTTGTCAATTAACTCTGCGACTTGGTATTTTGAATCACCTACGCACAAGTTAATGCTCGAACTGCCATTATCTATAATTGAAGACAATTTGCATGTCTACTTTCAGAAAATGGAAAAAGAAGCTCTAGCTAGTCGGTATCCTCGCCAGTCGCTATATACCATGAGAAATAGACCCCTTTAAGAATTTTGTCAGCTTTTTCTTTTTATATACTTTTGAAGATACTAAAGCATGATTTTTTGTTTTTGTTTATCATTGAGGATTCTGCACGCATGGCGTGGGCGTGGATGCCAGTATACAATGATTGTAAGGCTTACTTCATAATTTCTCTAGCTTTTTCCAAATGTGGATGCAGCTGGCCGAGCAGATGCAGGAACCACCTCGGACTCGGAGAGTCAAACCCCTGAAGAGTGAAGCGTGAAATTTGTATGACCTCAAGTCCACAGATTCTGTCAAGGTAATCTTAAAATTCTTGTAGAATACCAATTTGAGGGACAACTATATAATTAAGTAAGTTGATCTTTACATTTGCAGTTCTGCGCATAATAAGTGGGTGATGTTCCTGATCTATCAATTGCTGATGCAACTAATTATCTAATTTTTTTTTCCTTTAAATAGGACATTTATATATAAACTAGCAGTTACAAAATACAAGTTTATTGGGGTGGGAGTTCCCTACAATCTTCCCAAAGCTAACACACATTACAACACAAAAGTAAAAAAATAAAGGGCGTGATCGGAGCCAAAAGATTGGCTCTCACCTGATTTTCACAAGGGAAGACCGCTTGGTGACGGTTTTTAAATAGTTTGATGAACAATTATTAAACTGCAACTAGAAGCCGTAGTACAAACGGTTGTGCTATAACGTGTTGGTTTGGCGGAAGGAACTATCACATCCACTTTCACTCGATCCTTAATTAGGGAAAACGGAAACATAGTATAGAATCAAAAAACTGTGACGAATCGTCGAAAATGGAGTGTTACTGGTGGTGGCGGTGAGGGCAGGCCACGCACCACATCTAGAGAGAGGAGACCAGCCGGATCTGGAAGACCTAATGCCGCAGATCTTGAAACTACCGCGCGTGGTGGCAAAGAGCCTTCCGAGGCACGGCGGCGCGTGAGAATCACGCGTAGTGTAAGTTGCACTTGAGGTGAACACGCCACACGTGAGGAGAACGCACTGCACAGTTGGGTTGATTTCTTCTACTAACTTGACGATCGGCACCAAGAGAAGTTGAAATAGAGACACGTGACCACTCTAGGTCGCTGAAAAGCAACAGATTGACAAAGATGAATGATTCTACAAGAAATAAACTAAAAAAGTAAGAAAAAAATAAAGATAAATAAAAATAAAAGCTATGGCCGGTGAGGAGGGGAGGTGGGTGGAGCAGAAGCACCAACCCTCCTCCACTTGGTGAACGAAAAAAATTTCTAGGTGGCGTGATGTAAACCCTGGAGAGAAATGCTATGTAGAGAGAGAAAACGAACCTTAACTGTCCTACTAACTAATTATCTAATTGTTAGTGAACTCTTGCTGATCATTTCAATATTGAAAAGAAATATTTATGTTTTCAAGGATACATGAACTCTGATGAACTAATCAAGCAGTTCCAAATGGGCGGAGAAGGTTTACTTTGAAAAGTGAATTTTTGCTTTTGTGTGCGCGCTGAAGAAAAAGAAAATAAAAAGTATAAAAGATAGACTGAATGAAGACCAAAGGTGGCAAACATAATCATTTGAGTAATTTTTAGTTTTAAGACCAAAATTAGAAGATGGAGTAGATAAGATTTTATATTAATTTGGTGTTCATCATTACAGATCGATGAAGTAATTCATTATGAAAGTCATGATGATCGACCCTGGAAGAATTTATGATGGTCTGCCAAGAATACCAAATTTATGATAAATCATTGATGGAGGCCTGAAACTTTTCGTTTTTTTAGCAAACAATTCAAGTTTTTTGTTTTTTAGCCAATGATTTATCTGAAAAGGGTTGTTTGTCTTACCCTTTTACAGATCTGGCAGTACTTATAATGGGAAGTCATGATTCAGAGGCTTTTTCTTTTGCACATATAATTGGTGCTCGATCCGCTCTTATTCTAAATATCTAATGGAGATTAATAAGTAAATAAGTATGATGGCTGGTGCTTTGCTTCCTAAATTACTGATACGTATTCAAGGCCATTACCTTAGCCTGACACCCCTTATCAGCTATATTTTATGATGTGCATATTAAATTCAGAACCGCTTCTAAGCGTTCCGGCTGGTTTTCCTAGAGAAGCAGCCCACCTATTATCAGTTCCCACATTAGACATCATACAAAATAGAGAATGGATGCACCCACACACAATCACAAACCACCACCCAGATCGACGCGGCTTACATATACAAGCTATTTGACGATGAAGTTATGCAGGAAAAGACTCGACATTAGTGCAGTTAGAGGATTTTTCCAATATGACCTTGATCTGAGCAACACCAGAGGAAACGAAGAGGGGAAGGGTAACCTGGAGTGGGGAGATGATTTTGCCATAAATCCCCCACCAAAAAATAAAAAAAACTTCTACGGAAAAGAATTAAAGTAAAAGCCCTTCACAAATTTATGAGATTTTGTAGTTCAGATTGAAGCTTTTTTGTACGAGACTCGGTCTCCTTCTCCTTTAAAATCATGACGACTTCCTTTTCATCTTCTCTGTTCTGTTTTTGCTTCATTTTCTTCTTTGTGAGCTTGTATTTACATCATTTGTAAAAGGAAAAGATAATCGATGGGACTGATATTGGAATGGGAAGAGAACGACCAAGTCTTGCTTCTACACTTGTGACATTGGAAGGGGAAGATAATCGATGGCATTTTCAGTTCTCGTAGCGCGCAAGACAATATACTTGTGATTTTCTCTTCTACATTTTAGCAAACACCTTGTATGCACACTGCGATATCCATCGCAGCAGATCTTCTACGTTTCCATCATCCTTTTCCTTGATACAAACAACCAACCTTCATACCTCCAACATAAACCCTAATACTTCAATCCGTCAAAATAGAAACAGAGAAATTGATAAATTTTCCAGGAGACCATCATCGTCATCTTCTTCTTTTTTCTTTTGTTAATCTAATCCAATTCCATTGTTTTGTTTACATTACTCATGTGTTTTTAGAAATTAAGAATTTGTTTCTCAGGGAAGGGTTTTTGTCAAGTATTGATCTTTTGTGTCCGGTGGTGGGTTTGGTTGCACGAGGTGGGAGGAGGAGGGGGCGAAGTGAATGACTGGAGATCGTATGTAGTGCGGTTTCACAGAAAGTAACATGTGCAGAGTACGTGGCAATCCACTATTGGACTGCTTTTTGTGGTTATAAGTCCAACCGGTGTTAAGGTTTTCTCTATTAAATTTTGGCATGGTAGTACTGGAAACCTCACATGATCTTTTTACATTAATTAGACCATTCGATTTGTTTAAAGATCAGGCCTCATGATCTGCCATTCGGATTATATCCAGAAAAGTTTTTTTTTTATTTCCTTTTTAAAAAAAAAAATTAAAGTCAGAACGCATGCATCATGGTAATGATCAGACTGATCATCACACGAAGAATGATCACCAGTGACGAAAACCGATCGAAATATGAAGGTATATATCTAACCATATTCTTTGAAAATTGAGGCTAGCTGTATTAATTGAAGTCAAGTCAATATCTGGTCTTACATGCCAGCTTTGAGATTGCAAGTTAGTGAGAAGTTTAAAAAAAAAAAAAAAAAGTTAGGGAGAAGTAAAACATGAAACAAAACCGTTGTAATTCTCAGAATCAATTAAGATTCTGTTGTGTTTAAAACACAAAACTGGAACCGCACAAGATCCATCAACAATCGCGCGTATGTACACAAAAATGCAAGCAGCTGACTGCATACAGCTGCATGTGCACCTAATCGATCTGCAATATTTGGCAAGTTAACTACTATAGCAGAGCATTTGGCTTAGCCTTCAGAGACAAACCCCGGCCGGACGAGCGTGTCTTTCCGATCGTCCCGTTATCAACTTTGTTGATTCCAAAGAAACTTGTTTCTCAAATCCATCCAAAGCAATCCGATCGTCTCGGCATTCAGCCGAGCAAAATGCATTTAGGTATCTGAACCATCAATGTTAATGTAATTCCATATATACCACACCGGTACTAATAAATTCACAAATGATTCTATATGAATGTGTACAGCTAGCGAAAGAAAGAGAAACAATACGCACGTAACTTAAGCTACGTTACCTAAGATGCATGCACATATACATATATAGCCACTATTAATTCATGATCAATCATGTACACTAAATTACAGAATATAACGATTAATACTCTAAAAAGAATCTAATCATTCTAATTCGATTACAATCTTATTCTACATTAGAATATTACTTAATTTATTATAATTATAGATATAGATCAGATTCTAATTTATACATTAATCTTTCCAATTAGAATCATGTATAAATAATTAGATCATGCAAATATATAAATATATTTAATTAAGACACAAAGCAAAGAAAAGATGGCTTGCACTTTTAATTAGTTAATCATCCAAACCTACATAAAATTCTCATGAATATATATAAATAAACATGTATATACGTGCAAATATATATATATATGCAGTACTGACACATGAAGTAGTCAATGAAATGAACCGCGTTCATGTTATAAAAGATGGATGGATGATCTTAATTAACTTCCAACTCAAAAAAAACTGATCGAGTAGTACTGAACGTCAAAGAACGGGGAGAGATCATTGTAATAACCTTACATTTGTCTCTTTAGACGTTGATTAGGCAAAGAGAAAACGAAATTCAAGAAATCAAGACTTGCGTATGTACCCATACATGTACACATCCTTCTCCACCAGGAGCTTCTTCTAGCTTCTTCTTGCATAGAGAACAAGCTTTAAGAAAATCCCCGAACCCTTCATCAGCGGCCTTCTTGTTCTTGGATCCTTTGTCGTCACAAATCGTCGGTGACCTAATAGGTCCCAACAAATATGATAGACGCTAATGTAAATAACTTTCTCTTCGGGTGAGAAATGAACCACAATGTTTGAGTAATTTTCCTGATAATCCATTGATAATTTTTGGGCTACTTAAATAAGCAAAGCCAAGTACAATAATGCCGGGCGTATCGGTAGGGTCGTACATTGATCGGTTCAGTGCCTTCCTTAAGTGTAATGTAGTGATCAACCTCGCGCACCGATGGTATACACGAAGGTTCCTGGAACACATCCTCGTACTCGTGCAATACCCACTGCAAGTCTTGTTGTTTTCATGTTGTATTTTCCCCCTGTGATGCGGCTTCTATGGTTGGAGGAAAGTGTTGAGTAGTGGAGTCTGGTCCACTTCGCTCGAGCGGCGGCCTTTTGCCACTCGAGCCAATCCAGGCAGATTCGAACGCTCGAAGGCCGCTCGAAAGTGAGCTCGAGCGATGTCTCAAGGAAGGGAAGTTCGCTTGAGCGAAGGCATTAGCCGCTCGAGCGAAATCAGGCAGAGTCGAACGCTCGACGTGCGCTCGACAGTTCGCTCGAGCGAATGCGGAAGAGAAGTTCGCTCGACGCGCGCTCGACACGCCGCTCGAGCGAATGTTCTATTTTTCTGCCAGAATTAGAGTTTCCGCCATGAAGAGTATAAATAGGCCATTTATACTCATTTGGCAGTGTGTGTGCCTCCAGAATTCGGTGAAGAACAATATTTCTCTTCCTCCATTGTATTGTGATCCCTCATATATATAAATCCTTTGCAACTCCCGTGGACGTAGGCAATTTGCCGAACCACGTAAATCTTGTGTTGTGTGTGATTGTTTTTTCTCTCCCATTTCATATATTTTCCACTACATTGTCATCAGTTTTCGTAACAGAAAGCTTACTGCAAACAAAGCATGGTCTCTTCGATAGTCTTTTGTTAAGCTGCCATGGAGACCTTCTGGGCTTCCGTCGTGCCCTAGTATTCAAAAAACTGGTGCACACGGTTGAACCATTTGGTTGGGTCATCCCTTGAAAATCGTGGGAATTCCAACTTTGTCATTTTGGAGGAGATGATCAGCTGACCCACATCGTTGCCTTCTCGGTGATAGTTGTCGTGGTTGGGGATCTCCTGATTTGTGATCAACATATTTGAAAGTCGATTGAAAGCTTCCTCCATTCGCTGTAGTCCTTCTTGAACTACACCGAATCCAGATTCCAAGTGCTCAATATGCTCTTTGTTAGTGCCCATAAGTAACCTGGCTCTGAGGCCAATGATAGGTCCCAACAAATATGATAGATGCTAACTGACTCGCTCCAAAATGAGCAGCACAAAAACTATCCCAAGTGCATAAAGATGTCACGTAATAATTAGGAATAAAAATTTCTAAATCGTCTCCTCAAGGAAAGTGTGCTTAAAATCAAACTCATACAATGGTAGATGATATTTACAAAGAGAAAATAAAATTGATGGTATGTACAATAAATGAAAAATAAAATTACTGAGATGAAGATTTTTAAAATAACATAATTCAACTAAAATGATAAAATAAAGAGATATGAAAAACGACTACAGTTTTAAGGATCCATCTAATAATTTAGAATATTATCTCCAATCAATCTACTTCAATTAAACTAGAAAGTCAATTCTGTCTAACTGAAAGATTTAACAGTTAAGGCCAATTAAATTAATCGCTAAAGATTAAGTATAAACAATTGATGATTAAAACATTCACAAATCTATTTGAATATCATAGGGATTCTTCAAGCATCCAATGAATCCGAAAATCACAATGGATCAAGATAAATATATAGATAGTCAAAGTTTCTAATAGTATAACCATTCAATTGATCAAACTCGCAATATAAACTCTATTGTTGATTGAAAACAATATCTAAATCATTATACTTCATCTCTAACCTTAGTACAATACAAAAAAAGTAAATAACATCAAATTAAACAAGTAGAAATTTAAATGCAAGAAAACTAAATGATATCAAATTAAGCATGTAGAAATTTAAATAAAAGCTTAAAGTTTCAAAAAAAATAAATGACATCAAATTAAATAAAAACTGAAATTAAAATAAACTGAAAAGAAAGGCTAAGGTGGAGGAGGAAGATTAGACAGCAACAATTAAAAAACTGCACTGCCTAGCTCCCTCTCCCCACCTGCGTTCTCTCAAGAGCTAGAAATAATAATACTAAAAACAAAGAGAAAAAAATATATCTCTCAAGAACTGAGAAGAAAATACTAATACTCCAAAGTAAAAAAAATCTTCCTAAGAGATGTAACACATCTCCCTTTTATTGACATTTCATATGTGCATTGGGCTAAAAAGCAAGAAAATAAAAACGTGGGTCCATGAACTCTACAGGCGTGCTTTCCCTGCTGTGTTGTTGTCCTTCCCGTTCCAACTGCGGCTTGTCATTTGTATTGATGTTATTCCGTCTGGGGCTCTGCAGCTACAACAAGTCCTTGCAGCATTTAATTTCATTCCATAGCCTCCCCTGCAGCAAGTTGTTGTCCTTGGCAGCATATAGTGCGTTGCCCAGCTTTGCAATAAGTTGTTATCCTTTGCTTCAGCATGAAGCCAAAAGCACAAGTCAAAAAGTCTTTCATTCCCAAATGGACGGTGCTAGAGATACCACTGGTGGCTCTCGTTGGGAGTCACCATTAGGCAAATTTTTTTTTTCAAATCATTTTTTAATACTTTTAAATATTTTAAGAAAATATAAAAAATTTATAGTAATATTAAAAAAAAATTTCTTAACCATTAAGAAAAAGAAAAAAAATAAAAAATGGCCAACGGTGGCCTTAGTGTTTTCCTTCCCAAATAGCCTAAACAATAGCTATGCTTAGCCTTGCTTTTTTGGACTTTTCCCCTTTTTATTTCACACGTATTGCAAGTTTTAATAGCTCTTGTGAAGTGGACCGCATGCAATTAGCCTAAAAAGAAATAGAAACTACAAAAATAATAGTGCCATAAACAAAAAATAAAAAATACAATATTAGAATATTAAAAATATATTGTGCATGTAAAGAATTATTATCCAATTAAATCACTGGTTATAAAATAAAACATAAATCATAATATTAACCAATTTAAATCACTACTCAAATTTATACCTATTAACCATATTTCCATCTAAATCCAATAATAATGTCATTAAGCAATTAAAATACATTGGTTTTAGATATATAAAATATGCAATATTTCAGCTCAAACACTAACGTAAATAACTTTCTCTTCGGGTGAGAAATGAACCACAATGTTTGAGTAATTTTTCTGATAATTTTTGGGCTGTTTAAATAAGCAAAGCCAAATACAATGATGCCGAAAATGAAGGAAAACTAGTAGCTTAGCAACCAGAACTCAAACACGTAAAATAGAGCATGCAAAACACGTTAAATACAGAGCATAACAAATGGAGATAACACACAATGAAAAATACGTAAATGGGAATAATGCAACAGAAACACGTAAAACTCTCAACGATAAATGACCCAGTCCACTCTAGTGATCTGCAACGGTCTTGATTCATGTCCACTTCAACCTAGGTATTTGGGATTTGGTTTTAGGTCTCTCTCTAAACAACGTGGCCTATCACGACCCCAGCCTCAGAACACTCTTGAGAGGTTGTACTTGCTTCTATTTCAGAAGAGGACGCAAGTTTGACTTCTTGGCAACAAGGTTAATTTGGAGCCGACTTCGGACGACCGGTGATTGTGCGCTTCTTCAGGCAAAGATCTTTAGGGGACTCGATGGGCTAGACATGGCTGAGCAGCCCCGTGTCTCCCTGGCTCGAAGGCTAAACAATGCAAGCATTGCGAGAGCGTTTTAATGGCATGATAGGTGCATGAAAAGAGTTAGGGTTTTGGAGCGGACGTTTTTAGGGTATGCGCTCTTCTTGTTGTTGTGGAAACGAAGAGAAATGAAAAACGGGGGAAGAGCGGCTTCCTAGGGCTGTATAAGCAACAAGAACGCAGTTCGACCTGCAGTATATATATAGTCGATCGGGTAATTTAGTCCTAATTAATACTCCCGCTGGCCTCGATATTAATTCTACGTACATTCTTCTAAGTTGTTCTAATTCTACGTACTTTATTTATAATTGTGTAAAATGCTGCATGTACCATCGAGAAATATCTAGTTAACGTCATATATACCAATTGGAAACCCTTAATTAATTATTTGACCGAATTGGATTCTTTTTTAATTTATTCATCGGTTCAATTTCCGAATTTTCTTAAATAAAAATGACTTAATTGTTAGCTAGCTTCAGAATTAAAAAAATTAGAAAGAAAAATCATTAATTAACAACTTTCGGGATCGGATTTGACCATATATATTAAATTTTAAAATGGGTGCATATAATATAGACATATTAATGAAGAGGCAAATTGCAAATATGTTTCAAATAGGGGGATAAATAATACTTTTGGTAGTTTAACGATCATATTAAATTATAAAATGGGTGCATGCTAATTTAGAGGGATAAATTAAAAATGTAATTTCCTCAAATTTCTCTTTTTTAACCATAAAAGCCTGTAGAAGCCCATTTAGGCATGATTTGTACGCTAAAATAATATTAGATATATGGTTTATGAATAATAGTGAAATGGTTTAAGTTAATATATTTTATAGAGTAGTTTTGGAAAATTAGAAAGAAAAAAATTGAATAAAAATATTATAAAGTTAAAATATTATTATAGTATTATTTTTTAATATTATTTTTGTTTTGATATTTGAAAAAATTAAATTGNAAGGCCGCTCGACAGTGAGCTCGAGCGATGTCTCAAGGAAGGGAAGTTCGCTCGAGCGAAATCAGGCAGAGTCGAACGCTCGACGTGCGCTCGAGCGAATGCGGAAGAGAAGTTCGCTCGACACGCCGCTCGAGCGAATGTTCTATTTTTCTGCCAGAATTAGGGTTTCCGCCATGAAGAGTATAAATAGGCCATTTATACTCATTTGGCAGTGTGTGTGCCTCCAGAATTCGGTGAAGAACATTATTTCTCTTCCTCCATTGTATTGTGATCCCTCATATATATAAATCATTTGCAACTCCCGTGGACGTAGGCAATTTGCCGAACCACGTAAATCTTGTGTTGTGTGTGATTGTTTTTTCTCTCCCATTTCATATATTTTCCACTACATTGTCATCAGTTTTCGTAACAGAAAGCTTACTGCAAACAAAGCATGGTCTCTTCGATAGTCTTTTGTTAAGCTGCCATGGAGACCTTCTGGGCTTCCGTCGTGCCCTAGTATTCAAAAAACTGGTGCACACGGTTGAACCATTTGGTTGGGTCATCCCTTGAAAATCGTGGGAATTCCAACTTTGTCATTTTGGAGGAGATGATCAGCTGACCCACATCGTTGCCTTCTCGGTGATAGTTGTCGTGGTTGGGGATCTCCTGATTTGTGATCAACATATTTGAAAGTCGATTGAAAGCTTCCTCCATTCGCTGTAGTCCTTCTTGAACTACACCGAATCCAGATTCCAAGTGCTCAATATGCTCTTTGTTAGTGCCCATAAGTAACCTGGCTCTGAGGCCAATGATAGGTCCCAACAAATATGATAGATGCTAACTGACTCGCTCCAAAATGAGCAGCACAAAAACTATCCCAAGTGCATAAAGATGTCACGTAATAATTAGGAATAAAAATTTCTAAATCGTCTCCTCAAGGAAAGTGTGCTTAAAATCAAACTCATACAATGGTAGATGATATTTACAAAGAGAAAATAAAATTGATGGTATGTACAATAAATGAAAAATAAAATTACTGAGATGAAGATTTTTAAAATAACATAATTCAACTAAAATGATAAAATAAAGAGATATGAAAAACGACTACAGTTTTAAGGATCCATCTAATAATTTAGAATATTATCTCCAATCAATCTACTTCAATTAAACTAGAAAGTCAATTCTGTCTAACTGAAAGATTTAACAGTTAAGGCCAATTAAATTAATCGCTAAAGATTAAGTATAAACAATTGATGATTAAAACATTCACAAATCTATTTGAATATCATAGGGATTCTTCAAGCATCCAATGAATTCGAAAATCACAATGGATCAAGATAAATATATAGATAGTCAAAGTTTCTAATAGTATAACCATTCAATTGATCAAACTCGCAATATAAACTCTATTGTTGATTGAAAACAATATCTAAATCATTATACTTCATCTCTAACCTTAGTACAATACAAAAAAAGTAAATAACATCAAATTAAACAAGTAGAAATTTAAATGCAAGAAAACTAAATGATATCAAATTAAGCATGTAGAAATTTAAATAAAAGCTTAAAGTTTCAAAAAAAATAAATGACATCAAATTAAATAAAAACTGAAATTAAAATAAACTGAAAAGAAAGGCTAAGGTGGAGGAGGAAGATTAGACAGCAACAATTAAAAAACTGCACTGCCTAGCTCCCTCTCCCCACCTGCGTTCTCTCAAGAGCTAGAAATAATAATACTAAAAACAAAGAGAAAAAAATATATCTCTCAAGAACTGAGAAGAAAATACTAATACTCCAAAGTAAAAAAAATCTTCCTAAGAGATGTAACACATCTCCCTTTTATTGACATTTCATATGTGCATTGGGCTAAAAAGCAAGAAAATAAAAACGTGGGTCCATGAACTCTACAGGCGTGCTTTCCCTGCTGTGTTGTTGTCCTTCCCGTTCCAACTGCGGCTTGTCATTTGTATTGATGTTATTCCGTCTGGGGCTCTGCAGCTACAACAAGTCCTTGCAGCATTTAATTTCATTCCATAGCCTCCCCTGCAGCAAGTTGTTGTCCTTGGCAGCATATAGTGCGTTGCCCAGCTTTGCAATAAGTTGTTATCCTTTGCTTCAGCATGAAGCCAAAAGCACAAGTCAAAAAGTCTTTCATTCCCAAATGGACGGTGCTAGAGATACCACTGGTGGCTCTCGTTGGGAGTCACCATTAGGCAAATTTTTTTTTTCAAATCATTTTTTAATACTTTTAAATATTTTAAGAAAATATAAAAAATTTATAGTAATATTAAAAAAAAATTTCTTAACCATTAAGAAAAAGAAAAAAAATAAAAAATGGCCAACGGTGGCCTTAGTGTTTTCCTTCCCAAATAGCCTAAACAATAGCTATGCTTAGCCTTGCTTTTTTGGACTTTTCCCCTTTTTATTTCACACGTATTGCAAGTTTTAATAGCTCTTGTGAAGTGGACCGCATGCAATTAGCCTAAAAAGAAATAGAAACTACAAAAATAATAGTGCCATAAACAAAAAATAAAAAATACAATATTAGAATATTAAAAATATATTGTGCATGTAAAGAATTATTATCCAATTAAATCACTGGTTATAAAATAAAACATAAATCATAATATTAACCAATTTAAATCACTACTCAAATTTATACCTATTAACCATATTTCCATCTAAATCCAATAATAATGTCATTAAGCAATTAAAATACATTGGTTTTAGATATATAAAATATGCAATATTTCAGCTCAAACACTAACGTAAATAACTTTCTCTTCGGGTGAGAAATGAACCACAATGTTTGAGTAATTTTTCTGATAATTTTTGGGCTGTTTAAATAAGCAAAGCCAAATACAATGATGCCGAAAATGAAGGAAAACTAGTAGCTTAGCAACCAGAACTCAAACACGTAAAATAGAGCATGCAAAACACGTTAAATACAGAGCATAACAAATGGAGATAACACACAATGAAAAATACGTAAATGGGAATAATGCAACAGAAACACGTAAAACTCTCAACGATAAATGACCCAGTCCACTCTAGTGATCTGCAACGGTCTTGATTCATGTCCACTTCAACCTAGGTATTTGGGATTTGGTTTTAGGTCTCTCTCTAAACAACGTGGCCTATCACGACCCCAGCCTCAGAACACTCTTGAGAGGTTGTACTTGCTTCTATTTCAGAAGAGGACGCAAGTTTGACTTCTTGGCAACAAGGTTAATTTGGAGCCGACTTCGGACGACCGGTGATTGTGCGCTTCTTCAGGCAAAGATCTTTAGGGGACTCGATGGGCTAGACATGGCTGAGCAGCCCCGTGTCTCCCTGGCTCGAAGGCTAAACAATGCAAGCATTGCGAGAGCGTTTTAATGGCATGATAGGTGCATGAAAAGAGTTAGGGTTTTGGAGCGGACGTTTTTAGGGTATGCGCTCTTCTTGTTGTTGTGGAAACGAAGAGAAATGAAAAACGGGGGAAGAGCGGCTTCCTAGGGCTGTATAAGCAACAAGAACGCAGTTCGACCTGCAGTATATATATAGTCGATCGGGTAATTTAGTCCTAATTAATACTCCCGCTGGCCTCGATATTAATTCTACGTACATTCTTCTAAGTTGTTCTAATTCTACGTACTTTATTTATAATTGTGTAAAATGCTGCATGTACCATCGAGAAATATCTAGTTAACGTCATATATACCAATTGGAAACCCTTAATTAATTATTTGACCGAATTGGATTCTTTTTTAATTTATTCATCGGTTCAATTTCCGAATTTTCTTAAATAAAAATGACTTAATTGTTAGCTAGCTTCAGAATTAAAAAAATTAGAAAGAAAAATCATTAATTAACAACTTTCGGGATCGGATTTGACCATATATATTAAATTTTAAAATGGGTGCATATAATATAGACATATTAATGAAGAGGCAAATTGCAAATATGTTTCAAATAGGGGGATAAATAATACTTTTGGTAGTTTAACGATCATATTAAATTATAAAATGGGTGCATGCTAATTTAGAGGGATAAATTAAAAATGTAATTTCCTCAAATTTCTCTTTTTTAACCATAAAAGCCTGTAGAAGCCCATTTAGGCATGATTTGTACGCTAAAATAATATTAGATATATGGTTTATGAATAATAATGAAATGGTTTAAGTTAATATATTTTATAGAGTAGTTTTGGAAAATTAGAAAGAAAAAAATTGAATAAAAATATTATAAAGTTAAAATATTATTATAGTATTATTTTTTAATATTATTTTTGTTTTGATATTTGAAAAAATTAAATTGTTTTTTATGTTTTGTTTGAAATTTGGAAAAGTTATACTGATCGGTTAGGTAATGATGAAATGAAAAATTTAAAAATTTGAAATTAAAAATTATTTGTATTTATAGTATTTAGATTTTGAGATTAAATGTGATAAGATGGAAGGATTTTGCCTTCCAAACCAGAATTAGCACGTACGGCCAGCCTTTTGGCAAAGGACTTGATCCCCGGTTGCCATGCATGCATCAAGTCTGCCGCAATTTGCTGCCCACGTATGAATTAATTATGATCTTCTAAGTTCTTTGAATGTTATTTTTCAAATAGTTTCAAAGGATCGGAATCAAACAAATGGACACAATATTTGAGAATCATATATACTAACAATATTTTCCTAAAAAATTATTGAGAATGCACCACGTACATGAGTTTAGGTGCGTGCTACAAGAAAAATTAGTTGTGAATAATCTTTTTGTTATAATAAATTTGTCACAAAAGCTTGTTTTTCTTATAGTGGCGGTTAAAGATGCATGAAAAATATTTTGAGTCTAAATTATTATTTATTAATGTCTCATTCTGCATGATTTAATCCATTAATAATATTTTTTTAGGCTTAATTACTTTGTTTGCATGGCTCCAAGTTCGAACAACCAACGTATAGCATATTAGAGACGGCCGGGCAATGGCGCCGGCCCTGTGAATACGACATGCATCTCAAGTCCCTTAAAACTGCTATTTGAATCTGGAAGAAAATTTTAAGAACAATTAATCACTCGACAACGGCGTTGCATAATTCTAAAGAGATGGCCTTAACGCGTCTAAACTACGTACGTTACCTATACTCTAAAATAATTAGTTAATATAATATATTAATTGGAGTCTCATTAGATCATTATAAAGAGTAGAAATTTCTCTTTTTCAAATAATGTGATATCACATATATATACCATCTATACTTATATCACTTATCAGAATGGAACATGAAGTTTTAATTGAACATTTTGCTTGTATATATATAAGTCATATGTACATATGATCATGACTTCATGTTACGAGCGCGACCCTGCTAGATTTTGAGCTGAGTTGAAATGAGTTAAGCTATTTATAAATAGTAATGAGTTGTGAAGATGGAGTAAATTTTATAGAGCCCACCTAAGATGAGTTTTAAATGTGTTTGGATATTAAGATGAATTTAAAAATATTTATGAGAAGTTGAAAAAGTTTGTGGGTCCCACATGTAAAAAAGTTTTGAGTTATGTGATGTTGTGATTTAAGAATTGGGTATTTGGATGTTAGACTCAATTTAAAATTAGACTGAACTAAATTGATCTTAGCATCTTCCAAATTCCAAACCAACCGCCCTAATGGATAAAAACACAATTTATTGTTTGACTTATTACAATCCTTAAAATTGTTAAAATATAAAAAAATATTATTATTTATTATCATTTTAACTAATTATAACCTCTTAATGATCATTAGTTATTTTTTACTCATTTATCAATTATTTAATATCTCATCAAATAAGTCTAGATATAACTTTGGGGCTTCAGCCCAAGTTTGAAGAAGTCTCCAAAGTTTTTAATTTTTTATGAGCTTTATTAAGGCAAACGAATTTATAAAAAAAGACTAAATACTCTTTTATGGTTTTGCTCCCAAATTTAACAGTTTGGTTCCGCCCTCGCATAGAAATGACAAAAGTATAATGATTGAAAATTTAGATAACATTTTGATCATCTTATTAAAATAAATTAAATTTGGGTACATTTCTAAAAAAAAGTTATTTATAATATTATATTTTAATATATTAGTGATATAGAAAAATGTGTAGATTTGTGTCGTTAAGCAATATATAGCATTCTAATTCTTTTATATATATATATATAGTTGTAATAGATTAAATTTAATTTATTACTTTAAACAATAAACGTGCACAAAACTCCAAATTCGCTGTCTTTCTGCGTCGCGTGCTTGTCTATATTTTACTTCCCGGATGAGCATCGCCGCGTCCACTAACCAAAACGCATGCCCTAGCTGGACGAAACCTCGCATGCACACAAACACGTAAACACCTTGAGGTGGACCTCGGGCAGGGCCCTCATTGCCGAGTCCGACAGATGATTTCCTTCTACAGTTTTCATGGAGAGATCAATTTTACCCAGCAATATCCGGACTCCGAAGTACTTCACAGATTTCTATCCGCCGCATATATAATCAATTACCATGCATGCAGAACAATGCCATTGATTTCGAGCTAGCTGGCACTGATTTTTGCTCCGTATTTTCGTACTACGTGATGAACACATCGAACAGAGGCTAGGGATTGATACGTACGTCGTGACTCGTGACGCGGGTGTTTCAAGTAGTAGCTAGCAGGCCACGTCGATTTGTCACGTAGGACACTGGTCACTTTGCATGTAAATTAACGTGCCAAGCCAAATGCCCTTGCATGTCTAAGCCGTAGCAGTATAAATACGTGATCCCCGTCTCTGCCATCTATACCATTTAAGGAAGCTAAAACCAGAACTATCATGGTGACCAAAGCCAAGATTCCTTTGTTCCTGTTCCTTTCAGCTCTTTTCCTCGCCTTAGTATGCTCATCTCTCGCTCTCGAGACTGAGGACCTAAGTAATGAACTCAACCCTCATCATGACCCTGAAAGCCATAGGCGGGAGTTCCAGCAGTGCCAGGAGCGGTGCCAACGTGAAGAGCGTGGACAGAGACAGGCGCAACAGTGTCAGCGGCGCTGCGAGGAGCAATTGAGGGAGCGTGAAAGGGAAAGAGAGCGTGAGGAGGTTGTCAGCCCACGGGACCCACGACAACAATATGAGCAGTGCCGGGAAACCTGCGAGAAGCAGGACCCTCGACAACAGCCACAATGCGAGACAAGATGCGAGCGGCAATTTCAAGAACAACAAGAACGAGAAAGAAGGGAGCGCCGAGGCGGCAGAGACGACGATGACGAGGAGAATCCGCGAGACCCACGAGAACAGTATCGCCAATGCCAAGAGCACTGCCGGAGGCAAGGGCAAGGACAGCGTCAACAGCAGCAATGCCAAAGCAGGTGCGAGGAGCGCTTCGAAGAGGACCAAAGAAGGCAAGAAGAAAGGGAGCGCCGACGCGGCAGAGACGACGATGACGAGGAGAATCCGCGTGACCCACGAGAACAGTATCGCCAATGCCAGGAGCACTGCCGGAGGCAAGGGCAAGGACAGCGTCAACAGCAGCAATGCCAAAGCAGTTGCGAGGAGCGGTTAGAAGAGGAGCAAAGAAGGCAAGAAGAAAGGGAGCGCCGACGCGGCAGAGACGAAGACGACCAGAATCCGCGAGACCCAGAACAGCTGTATGAGCAGTGTCAGCAACAGTGTGAAAGGCAACGAAGGGGTCAGGAGCAACAACTATGCCGGAGAAGGTGTGAGCAACGGAGACAGCAAGAAGAAAGAGAGCGCCAACGCGGCAGAGACCGACAAGATCCCCAACAACAGTACCACAGATGCCAACGCCGATGCCAGATACAAGAGCAACGCCCGGAAAGGCAAAGGCAATGCCAGCAACGATGCGAACGACAATACAAGGAGCAGCAAGGCAGAGAACGGGGACCAGATCAGGCAAGCCCGCGAAGAGAAAGCAGAGGCCGGGAAGAGGAGCAACAGAGGCACAATCCCTACTACTTTCACTCCCAGGGACTCAGGTCGAGACATGAGTCCGAGGAAGGTAAAGTTAAATATCTTGAGAGGTTCACGGAGAGAACCGAGCTCCTTCGTGGCATTGAGAATTACCGTGTGGTCATCTTGGAAGCAAATCCTAATACCTTCATGCTCCCATATCACAAAGATGCGGAATCGGTTATCGTAGTCACAAGAGGTAAAAAAAAATCTCTACCATATATCTTACTTATTAATATGAAAACGACTTAAGTATTAAATAGATCATTGAACTTACTAATCTTTACTATATAGTTTTGTTAATTTACTGATCTTTAATATATAGTTTTGTTTTTTGTTGAATTTTCAGAGTTAAAAGGATACGGATACCTCCTAATGTTTAGGATATAATGATTTTTTATACTTGTAGTGATGATATATTATAATTCTTCCATTTGGAGACATTTGAGTTGCATGTTTTTGGAAAATAAAAAAAAAAAATACAGGAAGGGCGACCCTCACCTTAGTATCTCAAGAGAGAAGGGAGTCGTTCAACCTCGAGTATGGAGATGTTATTAGGGTTCCTGCGGGTGCTACCGAGTATGTGATTAACCAAGACAGTAACGAGAGGCTAGAGATGGTGAAACTCCTCCAGCCCGTCAACAATCCTGGCCAATTCAGGGTATGTACTAGCATATTTTCTGCTCCTTATTTCTGCTCCTCTTGGTCTTCTCACAATTCCTTTAATCATTTTTGGTACTCAAGTTTGAGTTTGTTGTACTGCAGGAATACTATGCAGCTGGTGCTCAAAGTACTGAATCATATCTCAGGGTATTCAGCAATGATATTCTCGTGGCAGCTTTAAATGTAGGCTTCTTCTTTTTCATTCTCTAGACCCAAACCTAAAAAAAAAACAGAGAAAAAACTTGGTTGACCTACTAAAATTGGACATCATGATCTTGACAGGCTCCAAGGGACAGGCTAGAGAGGTTCTTCGACCAGCAGGAGCAGAGGGAAGGAGTAATCATCAGAGCCTCACAAGAGAAGCTCAGGGTATTGAGCCAACACGCCATGTCTGCCGGCCAGAGGCCATGGGGCCGCCGCTCCTCTGGGGGTCCTATCAGTCTAAAAAGCCAAAGGCCGTCCTACTCGAATCAGTTCGGGCAGTTCTTCGAGGCTTGCCCCGAGGAGCACAGGCAACTGCAAGAGATGGATGTCCTCGTCAATTACGCCGAAATCAAACGAGTAAGGCAAATGACCTTAAATAACATGGTACCGTTAGTTATTCTCCGCTTTCTTTACCCTGATACTCGAGAAAAATTATTGGTTGTTTATGCAGGGAGCTATGCTGGTGCCCCACTACAATTCTAAAGCCACAGTTGTAGTGTATGTGGTAGAAGGGACTGGACGCTTTGAAATGGCCTGCCCACATGATGTTTCAAGCCAGAGCTACGAGTACCAAGGGAGAAGAGAACAAGAGGAGGAAGAGAGCAGTACTGGGCAATTCCAGAAGGTAACAGCTCGTTTGGCACGTGGAGATATATTTGTAATCCCGGCAGGGCATCCGATTGCGATAGCTGCCTCTCAGAATGAGAATCTGCGCTTAGTAGGCTTCGGCATTAATGGCGAGAACAACCAGAGAAACTTCCTTGCCGGTGAGTGTCAGCTTTTGAAAGCAACACAAATAGAAGCTCATGAATTACATGCATGCATGCTACATCTATATAATTTAGAAGACTGAATAATATTGTTTGTTATTTGTTATATATGCAGGGCAAAACAACATAATTAACCAGTTAGAGAGAGAAGCAAAGGAGCTGTCGTTCAACATGCCACGAGAAGAGATAGAAGAGATATTTGAAAGCCAGATGGAATCTTATTTTGTGCCCATGAAAAGGCAGAGCCGACGTGGCCAAGGGAGAGACCACCCATTGGCATCAATTTTGGACTTAGCAGGTTTCTTCTAAGTAGCTAGCTAGCAAGTATGTTCCAAGTCCATATCATGCGGAGGAGATCATGGAGAGCAATGCTTTGATGTTTTATTATGTAATAATGTCTTAATAATCTAAGATAGTAGAGATGGATGCGTAAGTGAGGCGCTGTGTTAATTAAAGTTTGTAAGCAACCTTATGGAGTGAAGTACTTTTGTATCATGCGGATGATGATCATGAGTATGCATATAAATAAAACAAAGTTTGTGTTTTGCTTAACTATTTTTCCACACTCAGTTAGCTTTGATTTCAAAGTATATATCCCCACTGGCTACCTGAAGTACTGTTCTCAAGTTTGCATGCACAGATGGAATATCCACCCTAAAATGTTTCAAAATTAATATATATATATATAATCGAATGCCTTCTTCGATGATTTATATAAATTTGATAACTAGATCTGTTGGGCATGCAGGGTAAAACAGTTTCGAGGAATGCTCATGATCTAGGTGAGCGACCACACTAACTAGGTTAATACGTAAGATCTGATTGTTTACTGGGAATATATCGGCAGATCATCATGCGTCTCATGAAGATGATGGATAGATATTAAAATTGGTTGATCACCACCGTTGTGGAAAATACTGGAAAAGAAATTTGCATGGGATATCTCGTCATACAATGTGTAGTTTAAACTAATTATGGAAATTGCAAAGGCTCTCAGTCCTTTCCTGTCCTAAAATTCAGCTTATAGCTAGCGCCATCACATGATTTGCCGAACTCTTTAACACCCGTCTTTGTGGTGGATCTTTTAAAAAATAATTTTAATAGAAATAGATGAGAATTACAATTTTTTTTAAAAATTTCTTTTCCTTTCATGCTAAGATATAAAAGACTTTATGTTTATAAATAAAACTTGTTTTATTAATTGAAAAGATTACAGTAGAAAATATTAAATTTCATAATTAAGTCTCTCGTATAAATAACATGCCTAGACTTTCGTACTCTTCCCTTTAGGCTGTATCCGTCCTACAACGTCATGCTCATCTTGTCCCTCGGAAGGCATACATAAAAATTAAAATGAGTCGATAACTCGTAAGTATTACTCCATACAGTTAAAATATAATAACATAGATTTTCAGTCATGCATTTATCACTCCATACATATTTATCATGCATGATCATGTAGTTCATTTTAAAATATTGCGAGGTGGAGTTTTTCTTCAAAAATATTTTTTTTTCTTAAAACAGTTCCTCACGCCTCGCTGCCTTCATTTATTAAAGAGTCTATTCATGCGTACATCTTTTTATACATATATGCATTCTTTGTTAACATGCATGCATTCTTTTCTAATCACTTTCATTGGTCATTGCACACTGTTACGCCCCGTATGCTGGGGTTAGTGGTCTTTTGGACCTGATTCCGCCCGTGGCCACGGGTTGGGAATCAATTCTGTCAAGGTGCAGCATTGGATGCACTACCAGTACTACTTACCCTGCATTGCAATCTGTCCAGTCCAATCCTTTGGTACCTTTTCCTTTTCCGTTCATGTGGCCGTTACGTATCTTCATGCATTAAGCATCTATTCATTCAGTCCTTTATTTTAGTTCAGTCATTTCATTCCTTTACAGTCCATTCATTCATTGCAGTCCTTACAGTTTTTTAGTTCATTTCATTCATAAAGTTATTTTAAAAAAATAGTTTTCTTTCTTTTCATAAAAGTCATTTTAAAAGCAGTTTTCTTTCATTTGCATCGTTTAAAAATAACGTTAGTTTGTGCATCTTTTAAAGCTTCGGTTTGTTTCCTTTCGTGAACATACATACAATACGTACTATTTATAGAATCCATCAACATGCCTACACATACATACTTTGGGAGCGTAAAAATGGGCTGCCAATGAGGGCCGTTACTTACTTTTACTTAAAACTTATGTTTAGCTTTCTTGTTCGTAAAGCATGTTTCGTAGATAAAAGTGTCAGTTCGTAAGGTATTTTAAAGAAAAAGCGTTTCGTTTTCATTTTCATTTATTTAAGAAAACTCTAGAAGAGTATGAACGCAATACTTACCAGGACTTCATGCCATATTCAATCCATGCAGTCCATTTGTGTGCGTGTCAGATAGAAACCTACATGCATACACATAACCTTACGTCATTATCTATCTAATGCATAAGTAACTATTCTAAAAATAGAACTATGTCTCACTTGGATCACTCTACATTCATCCCTGAGCTCTTACGTGCCGTTTAATATGCTAAAACCTTTTGAGTCTTATTCCTTAAAGTGAACTTCCATAATTTACCTTAGGGTTAAGACACTAACTTTCGTCTTATTCTTCTATCAACCACATGTCGACGCATAACTCAGACTGATTAAGTCACGCATCTCAATCATAGATAACTTACCCATCATCTACGTATTCTAGCCTATGCTAAATCCTCATTTACATCCATACACGCCACATGGCTTAAAGCCAACTCTGAGACTAAAACACCTTATAACCATGCTCAGGACAGATTACCCATTACATATGGTAAACCTATCCGACACACGTGTCTCGCCAGAGGCACATGTATCTTATCCCTTTTATCACCTAAGACCAACTTATAATTCTAATGAACGCCCGCTTGTATGAACAAACTCCATACTCCGATACTAACTTGCTCAGACCCAGTCTATAGGACTCTTCCTACTTCCTGGCCCTGTACAAGTTCATCCCAACACTCAACAAGAGGATTGCATCAACAAATGCACATCTCTCACTTCACATAGCTCGAGACCAACCCCGAGTTATGGCACAACGCCCGTTATGCTTCCGATGCATTACTCTAATACTTTTTCACCACTTAACACATACTCTCAGTCATAAGTCAACCACAATGTGACACCGGTCACCTTGGACTACAGGCCACGTCACAGCTGCTTCGAGACACTGTTACACAGTTCTTAACGCTATACGTACAACACTCTACACAGCTCGACTATGCAACCATTCCGTTCTTCGCGACACGCCATATGGTGCATCGCTACACAACATAGAGCACACGCCACATGTACTCCCTTCACAACAGTATGCCGCATCACAACTACGGCACTCCTCACACCCATACTTCACAGCAAACTACACAATCAAGCCCAACACTTCACAACTATGCAGCGAACTCCGCAATACTAACAGTACAGTCCACAACATATCAACTAGCTAACATTTAATATAAATAATGAGGGATAGAGGGTTATACCATCAATGGGATAACCGTGCGTCACTCATTGCCTGTCACGATCAAGGCATCAGAGGAATTGTATGTGGCAGTTAACACCGCGTACAGTGGCTGTTAGCCACATACAGTGGTTGTCCACCACGTAAAATGGCGGGTTGAGTTTGATAATATCTAGGCATGGTCTTGGAAAGGCTCAAGGTGGTCTCATGGTGGTCTGAGGTGGCAGAGCATGGCAACATAACGCCGTGAACAATGCATCCAAGAGAGAGTGAGGTGGAGGAAAGCTATGGAATTTCGTGGGAAGCTAGGGGGAGGTAGATGGAGGTTGGTGGAAGTGTTTGGTGGCAGAGGAGGTGGAGCACGACGGCACTAAGGCCGTTGGTGGTAGATCTAAGCTAAGAGAGACCCATTTCGGGTAGAGAGAGAGAGGGGCTCGTGGGGGAGGTGGAGGGGTGCTGGTAGTTCCTTGGTGGCTAGGGAACATGGTGGTGCTGCTTGGTGGCTCAGCTAGCCACACATGGTGGCGCTAGGAGCTGCGTACGGTGAAGCCGTGCATGAATAATCTCATGCGTGAGGTAGCCCAGTGGAGAGAGAGAGAGAGAGAGGAGGCTATGGAAGGGAAGCTCATGAGGTGGTGAAGCTGTTGGTGGTGTTCGGTGGCCATTTTGGCCATGTACGCGACACTAGGAGGAGGAAATTGGTTTGAAACCCATTTTGTTTAGCTGCCGTGGGAGGAGGAGGAAGCTGTCATGGGTCTCACCATCGGTGTGGTTGAACTCGCCGGTAGGAGAGGGAGCTGCCGGTGATGGAGATGAGGTTGGGTGGTCGGTGGTGGCGTCGGCTGGAATAGATAAAGGCTACGGTAGAGAAAAGGAGATAGAGGGATGAAGGAAAAGTGAGGGAGAAAGGCTAGAAGCTTGGATATTTAATCCAAACCTTTCGTTTCGGGATCTTCAAAACGATCTATCGATGAATTTAAATACTTATTTGAAAATGTGTAAGTGTTTTATTGAGATTAATTAAGATAGAATATTATTTTATAAACTAAAGTTTATAAAATAATATTCCTTCATCATTATTTTAAAATGATGAAGTCTCGTTCTCAAAGAGGATAAAACTATTTAAATTAATTTAGAATTTTCAACGTAAAGTTAAATCTCGTAATATTTTTAAATGATTAAAATATTTAATTTAAATAATTTTTCACAATTATAATATTTTAGAGCTCATCAAAATATTATAATTATGTTATTTTAAAAACAAGTTTAGTTCAATAACACTGAAAATATCACATATAAATATTTTTAGAATATTTAAAATACTCTTAAGTTTTAAAATATTTATCTTACTTTAAAATCCGCTTAATATCTTTTAAACCAGAAAATTGAAGCTCGGCACGTAAATTGAAACTCATAATTAAAGAAGAATAAATGAGCAGGTTAACAACCTCAAAGTTGGTCTATTTTTGTTTAAATTCTTTCATCTAGATCTATTCAGTATACTGTAGTTAATAACCACTCTTTTTTCTTATAGGTGGCAGGCTACGCAAACTATATAATCTCATCTAGTTGATTATTAAAGATTTTTAAATTTTTACATAAAATACAATAGATAATTCAATATTTTTAAATTTTTAAATAAAAATTATATTATAATAATATTTTATTCAATTTTTAACTTCCATCTCATTTAATCTATATAACCAAATAATGCCTTAATCTTTTTCTTTCTTCTTTTCCATTGGATTAGTGCTCAGGTACTCATCTAAAATTTTTTAATAATTTCTTTTTCAAATATCAATTAAATATAAAATACTTTTCAATTTCAAATATTTAACTTTTTTAACTAATCATTACAACATTTTCAAACTTCTAAACAAAACATAAAAATAATTTAGTTTTTTTTTTCAAATTGTAAAATAAAAATTACATTTAAACAGTTTTTTTATTTTATAATATTTTTATTCAATTTTTTTACTCTAATTTCTTAAAATCTAATAAAATATCTTAACTCAAACCATTTCATTATTATTTTCAAGATTATCATCCAATCTCATTACGGAAACATATACATCATTAAACACCATATCTTTAATTAAGAACGCGATGATCTCTCTTTCTTAAAATCTTGGAAGTTGCGATATTTAATAGAGTAATGTAAGATAAGTCTTGCGTGCTAATCTAAGTAAAAATAAAAAATAAAATAATAAGAGAAATTTGAAATCCACGATTCCACACGAAGAAAATCAACATTTTTAATTCTAGACTATATTTTTTTGAAAAAGATACATAATTTGTACATCTTAAAACTGTTTTTAACATTACTGAGTTCAGTAAGGTTGGTGTCTCAATAATTAACCCTAGAGTTAGGCTAGATATGTTTTATTTCTTAAATATGTTCACAAATATTGTACAAATGATAGTTTTCACACGCTCGTCATTAGAAAGCTCTCTGCTGCCTGAGATTTAGCTTACGCCCCCATCCAATTTTGTGTTTAAAATTGGAAAAAATTTAGTTGTAAGTATAATTGTGTACTAATCTGTACACTAATTTAATGTGATTGGTCAAAAAATAGATTTTATTGAAAACAATGTTAATTTAAATTTTAAGTATGAAGAAATCAGTATTGGTACGTAGATTAGTACATAACTTTACTTGTATGTAACAAAACTATTAAAATAGAGGAAGAGTAATGGGAGAGACTAGAGAGGTGAACATGATGGTCCGGGTCTATAGATTTGACAGGCCGGCCCACCAGCCCAACACAACTAAACCAGTCAGCGGATTTCCTCAAATTCCTAAAGTAGCCTTCTCTTCCAACAAAATCCCCACAACCGCCCTCCCTAAACTTGTCCCCCAAGGTGATGCTAATACACCCATACGAATACCAGTTACGGAACAGGGTGTGATATCGATTCGAAGAGTGTAGATCCGGATCAACAACAGGAAGAAGAATGGAATGCGTGTTTGGGCTGGTTGGCGAGGGGTTTGCCGTGGTGGCGGCGGACACTTCAGCTGTGCACAGCATACTGGTGCACAAGTCCAACGAGGACAAGATCATGGTCCTCGACTCTCACAAGCTCATCGCCGCTAGCGGCGAGCCTGGCGACAGGTCTCACTTCCCTTCCTATGATATCTGCTAAATAAATCATTATTAAAACTTTGCTCTTTTTCCTTGCTGTTTTATGTTCGTTTCTGAATATTCTCTCTTTTTCAGAGTTCAATTCACGGAGTACATACAGAAGAACGTGGCGCTCTATCAGTTCCGCAATGGGATTCCTTTGACTACCGCCGCCGCGGCCAACTTTACCCGAGGCGAGCTCGCCACTGCCTTGCGTAAGGTATATGCTTTTCTATTAATATTATACTCAGTTTCAGTTTTATCATCTTTTCTAGGGTTTTTTTGGGAGGTTTAATCTTTCTCATGGTTGGTATTCAAGTGGGTTTTTTTTTGGTTTATTGAAAGGTATAATTAATTAGATTTTGTGATAAATGCAGCTAGGAAAAACAAAAAAGGATTTGATGTTTAGAAATCGGATATTTGCGCTTGGTATATTGAGTTTCTCTTAGACACAAACCACTACGTGTTTGGGCCTGCTAAGCTGAGCTTCTTCTTGCGTTATGCCTCTACTGTGGTGTTTGGATTGGACAGCCATAACGAAATTAAGGTCATATTTTGGATCGTAAATGAGGATTCTTCTATGAATAGATATATTGTTATGAACCTACTTGAGAAGTAGATAGAGAACACAGAATTGATGGTGAAGAACACAGAAATGGAAAATGTATGAATGAGAAGAAATAGTAAAATGAGATAAATGGCAGAAATATAGACTCAGATAAAATGGCTACGCCTTGGGAAGTTCGAGGCTCCCAATTCCTCCAAAATAAAACTAACAACAGTTCCATATAATTTTCCCCGATCCCTCAACAAGGCTACCTCCCCCTACATATACTGGGAAACAATTCCCTTAAACGACAACCTTCAAACTAAGGCCATGGGCCACTAACAATAGCAACTAATTAAAATATCAGATAACAACTAAATTGGTCATCAAGCCCAGCCCACTTTAATGGGATTCATAACAAACCATCCAGCCCGGCCCACTTAATGGGATTCATAACAAACGGGACTCTTTAAAGAACCTTGTCCTCAAGGTTCACAACAACAGAGATAATAGAATTGGACTTTGGGAACTACTGGAATACACTTGATGCATAGGATAGTGCATCAAAGCAACTGAGAACCGTAAGCATTCAGGTGGTATTTTCACCCTCTTGGGGATTTGATTTGACATAGCGATGGTTGAAAGTGCCGCCATTGTCCCTGTCAACCTTATGCTAATCTTTCAAGTGGACCACCAGAGAAGGACTATCACCCTTACCAACCATATTCTCATGCGCGAAACTAGAGATTGCTGAGGAAAGTTCCTGAGAGGTAAACAGGCTGCATGTGGATGAGTATTTCTCATGTAAACCCAACAATTCTTTAAAATTTTTAGCACCAGCACCAATAAAGTCTATGGCCCGTGTGTTCATTGTGCCAAACTTTACATGCTTGTAGGAGTTATAAAGCCCTTCACCAAAGGTATCAGTTACAAAAAAATTAATGCCATCAACCGTCATGTTATCTTTAACCTCAGAGGTAGTAACATTGATGAATAGACCCTGATCTGGAGAACATGAAAGCTCACAGAAAATATTCAAAAAGTTCCTCAAGCATGCTGGACAGCCCATAAGAAATGGTATTGCCTGCTGATCTTGTGCCCTCAATGTATCAAACTGAGCCTCTGTACAACAAACATTTCCACTTATTGCTGGGCACAAGCTTTGAATCTTGGAAGGAAGTAAATCATCCTGATCAGGAGCAATATCAGAAGGTTCAATCTCCCTTGTGAGAGGAAGAATGTCCATGTGGTCAGGTATTGGAAGGTCTCGGCACCCTATTTCCATGAGAAGTATAGATTTCCCACACCCATTTAATCCAAGCAATCCATAATATCTGCCAGAGTTAAGCTCAAGTTCAAATTGGATTATGAGATCATGCCCATGAAACTTAACAAATAAGAATTCCAACTGGATTCTTGCTCCTTCAATACAGCAGCCCAAGAGTTTGACCACCATAAAATCCACTACTGGCCTAAAATTCACACGCATTAGAGCATGAGAAACATTTTCCCCGACTTGCTTGTCTGTTGGGTCAAGGAGCCTTTTCCATTGCCCTGCTCCAAACCAGTCCACATGTGCCTGAAAAAATGTCCCATGCTGATTGCTCCAAAAATGAACACTACCAGTATTGTCTGCACTAACAAGGACCCCACACCGCAAAGAGAGTAATGACCATACACAAAGTTCAGGTCTACCCTCTGAACCTCCAAGCCCAGCTGTAATCTTATACATCTCAAGACCAGCCAATTGGCGTGTAGTTGCAGCTGCATCGTTTTCTCCATTAAATCCGAAGGGTCTTTTAACTCTATACATGTTAAGATAAGTAGCCAACATCCCTTCAAGCATCTCGTCAAACAGCTTGGGCGCTATTCCTTCCCTCCCACCGTATTCCTTCAACTGCCCAAAGGCATACTCCTCAATTGCATCAACCATAAAGAGCACCTTGTAGCCCTTCTTCTTAAGCCTCAACTGCTCGATTTGGTACCAGTAGCCCATGAAGATCCAGACCATCACACCAAATTTAGTGCCTCCTATTAGAGAAGGGTAAATCTGAAATCCTGCCAAGTAATCACAGTCCTTAGTCTCTTTATGGATCATATCGAGCACAAAATGGATGAGCTCTGCGCCTTCGGTGTAAGGCTCTTTAGCCAAGAAATCCACAAACTCCACCTCCCAAACCTTGGCTGTGAAGGTTCGATTGAAAGTGGGCTTGAGATGTGAGAATATACAGATGCCGAAATTCATCTTCTGGACGGAATATGCCTGGGCGAAGGGCTCCTTTCGGTTCAAAAAATACCCAACGGTGAGAGGAGGCCACTCAAGGGCATGGGTCTCCCATGGGGGATGCCATACGAGGCGTAGAAAAATATCCTTGCATCTACGATCAAGAAGCCTCTTAGAATCGTGGTTGATGGGGTGCATCTCGGTGATCAAGTGCTTCGTCTTTGTGAGATTGATATATAACGGCGTGTTAATGGAGGAGAAACATGAAATACGGATAGAGAAATCTGAGGGTTGAGACAATACGATGATCTTGTCGAAAGAATCTTCTATACCAGAGGAAAGAGGAATTTCTTTAGGAACAGATACCGTGGGCACTGCCATTATCTTCTCCAATTCGACTTCCTTTTCTTTTCGTTCCTCTACTAGTTCATCTTCATCTGTCGATTCATTTACCATCTGCAGTACTGAGTTTTGTATTTCTTTGGTTCAAGCCCAGCCCACTTTAATGGGATTCATAACAAACCATCCAGCCCGGCCCACTTAATGGGATTCATAACATATATTGATTATCAATTATAGGTCGTCATAAGGATTCTAAATGTAGATAATTGCCCTTATCATGAAGATCATGGCCGTTTTCTTTTAGAGTAACCATTTAAGATCTTAATTTGAGGCGTTTGTAGTACCCTTTTCTGGTGGAGACTATTAGTTACTGAACTGCATTGTTTGTAATACGAGTCTGGACTTTGCTTATGGAGTCTGACACTTTAATACAGGATATGGAAAATTGGTTATACTTTACCCCATGGGTCGATTGTAATTGATTTTATTGGCATGTCTTTTCTTGACTTGTATCACTAAACTAGCATGCATGGGCGATTCTTATTGCTCCCTTTTGAAAAGGGTCTTATAAAATTGAGGCTATCTTCTTAGCCAATAGTGGTATAAAGTTGCCAGTGAAATTTGTTCTAATTTTATCTTTAGCTTTGTAAAAAAAAAAAAAAAAAAAGATATTATATTTGAGGATGTTTAACAAAGCACTTCTTGAGTAATGGCTTTGGAGATTTCATTTAGAGAGAGATGCTTTATGGAAGAATGTTGTTGCTGGAAAATATGGGAGTGGGTGGGGGGGTTGCAGTTCTTGTGAATTTAGAGGAGCGTATAGGATGACTTTATGGAAGTTCATTAGGAAAGGTTGGGGGAAGTTTTTGAAACATATTACATTTAAGGTGGGGGAAGGGAAGAGGATTCTTTTTTGGCATGATATTTGGTGTGGGGAATCAGCTCTCAAATCTGATTTTCCCTCTCTTTTTAGGATTGCAAGGGATCAAAATGCTGCTGTGGCAGATTATTTCCAACATACGTATAATAATATTCTATGGAATGTTGATTTTATCAGAGAGGTAACTGACTGGGAAGTGAATGATGTTGCTGACTTTTTGGGAAGAATTTATAATTCAAAAGTGATGCAGGGAAGAGAGGTCTTTCCAAGTGATTATAAAATCTTGGTAATAAAATCTCTTATTAATTTAAAAAAAAAAAAACTGATGTTGATGCTAGTTGCCTTTCCAAGTGAACTTAGATTCAGACATAGATAGTTTAATTCATTTGAGGTAGAGTTATACTAGGCATGCTTAGAAGTAATATTTTTGTGGATGTTTGTGTGTGCGCACGTATGTTAGAGAGAGGAGATTTCTTTTCTTTTTTTGGGGAAGGGCCCTAGGGTTTGTAACAAGCCTAGTAAGGCTCAAGTCACATTTAGGCCTATACTCCAAAAGGACTAATCAAGATTACAATTGGAGTCCTACTTGAACTTCTCATTTCCAAGTAATGTAGGATCTCATTTATCCTCATCTTATTCACAATTCGTCTTATTACAATCTCTTCCCTTTAGGGCTGTAATCGAACTAAACCGAGCTAGGCTTTGGCTTGCCGAGGTTGGCTTGACTCAAAATACTCGAGCTTAAGCCTAAGCTCGAGATCTTTATTTATTCTTTGTTCTAGCTTGACTCGGTAAGTTAAATTTCCAACTCGAGTTCATCCCAAAAACGAGCTCAAGCTCAGGGAAAATTGTTTATTTTTTTTATTTTTTGAATAAGATTTAATAATTAATCAATTAAGTAACCGATAAAAAATTTAATATTGAATTTGTACAACTAACAAGTAGAACTTCTATTGAATTATAAGATTTTAAAAATTTATAAATAATTAATATCCAATTAGTTGATATTTATCCATAATAACAATATATTAATATGCCTACAGAAATAATTAATAAATACACATAATGTGATAGTATATATCTATTTCATATATGGTTCCCACATACTAGCATATGAAATTATTAAATCTTATCGACTAATTATTATACAAATTATAAAATATAGCTATGAAGTATATTTAATATATATAAACCTAAGTAATTAGGTTACATATTATATATTTAATTATATAAGTGTTATGCTTATATTATTAGCCAATACATATATATACATATACTTATGTATATATTTATCAATATATGAATGAATTTTAATTAAGTTGAGCTAACGAGCGAGCCTTAACGTGTTTTAGCGGAGTTGAGTCGAGTTTTGTCAAGTATGTGTCATTTACTGATCTAGTGGGTATCTGCTTTCACGGTCAAATTTTGTTTTTTTACGAAATCTTTAACCGGATGAGTACCGAGCGAGCTATCAAACAGACTGGTTCATTCACAGCGTTGCTCCCCTTTAAGTCCCGTACTTCTAGTTGGGATTGGCTCTAATACCTTTGCAACTACTTAAAAGAAGGTCCAAATCACATTTAGGCCCCTACTCCAAGAGGACTAATCAAGTTTACACTTGTTAGTTCCTTGAAATCATTATAAAAGATTTGAACTTCTCTCTCTCCCAAGCAATATGGGATTTCACCTTCCTATACACAATCTAAGGTATATAGGATTTCATGGGAATGATTGTTCAGCTTAAGTTATATGTTTTTGCTACTTGGATAGGGTTGCTGTTTCCTTTTAGTTAGTCCTTCAGAGCCACGGTTGCCAATGTTAATGCCACTACATGAGGTCATAAGCACAATTATTAGGTGGTTGATACTTCTGAATAAAGGACTTGATATAATTGTAAAATTTGTTTTTTCAGAACCCATATTCTGTGAATATCCTTCTGGCTGGCTACGACAAGGAGACAGGCCCAGCTCTTTACTACATCGACTATATTGCCACACTACACAAAGTTGACAAGGGTGCATTTGGTTATGGGTCCTATTTTTCCCTCTCCACAATGGACAGACACTACCACAGCCACATGTCGGTAGAAGAAGCGATCGACTTGGTTGATAAGTGCATCGTGGAGATTCGATCCCGGCTGGTTGTGGCGCCACCGAATTTCGTCATCAAGATTGTTGACAAGGATGGAGCAAGGGAGTATGCCTGGCGTGAAACCGTAAAGGATTCCATCGCTTCTTCAGCTTGAATCCTCTCTCCTTATCAATTTCTTTCCCGTTTCTTTTTTATGGAGTATCTCTCCAAAAACTGTCTTGACATTCTCGTACCGGTTGATAGTTGTATGGCTGGATAATTAATGCAACAGTTCAACTCTTTTGTTTTTCTTTCTATAAGCGAGACTCATTTGACAATGCCATTATTTGCTTCTCACAAGATTATATATTACACACTTCAGCTATTCGTATCTTACTGCGATGATGTCACATTGTCTATCAATTATTGAATTTAGTATTTTTTAAAACAAGAGTTGGTGGATGGTGTGAGAGTGGGAAGAAAGTGGATGGGGATGTATTCTATGGTATAATTTTTCTCTCTAATACTGTCATGAAGTTCGGTTTATTTTGCAGCAGATAAGAAGTGTTGTTCTCATTGCAAAACCTTTGAAGAGGAATATATTATGAGAATTACTACAAACACAAAAAGATTACATAAAGTAAACCCACAAAGTAATGTGGTTTTATGAAATTCGTTAGATTTATTTTATAATAAAAATAACTTTACAATCTGACGTATCACATCAAGTTACATCAGTTTGTGAGTTTACTTTTGTGTAATTCCTTTATGGTTTAAGTATTTTCCATATATTATATGGTACATAACACACCTTGTTTTCTTATTCATTTTGTTGAAATCTTAGGAGTCTGTTCACTCGAGGCTTTTCTAAATCAGGGTTGAAGAATAAGCAAACCTCTTTATTGAAGGAAATCTGCTACTTGTAAATTAAGAATGGCAGGATTAATGGTATCATTCAATCCAGTTAATAATCTCTTGGGACCAGAACTAAGTGTACCATCCATTGGCTGGAGGGAGAATTTTTATAGAGAGAAGAATAGGGTTTATTGAGAGAAAAAATGAAGAGGATGTTTAACAACGACAACAATAATTGATGTGTCTATTTATTTAACAACAAACAAAACCTTCAGTATTACACCATCTTTAGAGAACCATCAGTGTTGTGCTCTTCGGGTGCATGGGGCATCTTTTAAAGAATGCAATTCAACGAGACAGTTGATAATTGATGTGTCTATTTATTAAAACTTCGTTAAAAGAACACTTCCCTATATATAATTATCTCACCCAGCAGGAGTTATATGTAGCCTAGCAAAAAATTTCTCAAAAAACCATGATTTTATGAGAGAAAATCTCCCTTTTAATTTGAACATATTTTATACCAAAAAACAAGTTCTTTACAAAATAACTTTAATCCAATCCCTTGCATTGATTTTCATGATTCTTACAAAATCAAGAATTTAAATAACTTTCAGAAAGACCATAAAAAAACTTTAATCCCATAACAAGATTTATATGGACTGTACCACTTTTTCAAAATTTTAACAAAAACGTAAGAAACTTTTTCTCAATCCAAACATAATTTACACTAGTCTCTCTACTTCTACAAAATTCTTCGAAATACACACACACACATACATACATACATATATATATATATGTATGTATGTATCTAATAATAAGAGGTAGAGATTGCAGATTTAATTATTATAATTTTTATATACAGGCACACTCATTCAAAAAAAAGTGAGGACCGCTATTAAAATAATAATTGTTTCATATAAGTGTCAAATTTACTTACTTTTTTCAAATTGAATATGCGAGATCTACACAATCCAAGATTGAAAATATTATTTCTAGTCTAATACTACATGGATGCTATAGAAAAACATATATTAAGATATAAAACTATGTATGGAATAGAAAAACATATATTAAGATATAAAACTATGTATGGAAGAAATGGATAAAGAAAAGTATTGCAAACATTCACGCTTTTAAAGTGAACGAGTACTTTTATTCTAGTACATTTACACCACACATTACTTATGAGTATAATTTGATTTAAAAGATAAATTTTAACATTATCTTACCCATAAAATTTTACTATTTAGGTGATATGGGTGGTGTGCTCTACACTCCGGTTTGAAAATATAATAACTCAAAATAAATATCTTAAAATGAGATTATAGATGAGAGAAATTCTGACTATACTTAAGAAAAACATATAAAAAAGCTTAATTCGTCACGTGTCAATTATTGATATGTTAAAAATTATAAAATTTAAAATTTAAATTTAAATTTAAAAAAAATGATAAAATGAGTTTTATACATAAAATTATAAATAAAATTGTAAGTACATATAATACTAATCTTATACATGGTTTATACCCATAGAGATAGAGTTTAAAAATGGTTTTTGAGGTAAAATTTCAATATATAAATATATATATTCTATATATAAAATAAAAAGTCTAGTTACAAACATAATTACGCACTAATATGTGTAATGTAATTATTTAAAAAATAAATTTTATTAAAAATAATATTAATTTAAATTTTAAATATAAAAAAATTAATATTCATACGTAAATTAATAAGCAATTTAATACGGATCAAAATTCTATATAAAAACCTCAATTAAAAAAGCAAGAGTGCTTTTGGTCCCCTTTTTGTCGGACGATTTTATCCCTCTCGATTTCTCTGTTCTGTTCTTGATTTATTTGAATCTTTGCTTTCTGTTTCAGTCCCTCGACGTTTCTCTTATTTACTTTTGTGCCCCCTTTTTTTTTTTTTTTTTTTTGTTGATTCGTCTTCTCGTGTTCTTGCATTTTTACGTTTCTACCCCTATTTGATTGCAAGTGTACATTTTTGCCATCGCTTTGTTGATTTTCACTTTCCTTCTCTGTCCTTCTGTTATGTTGCTTTTGTACGTTTTGGCCCCTGTTCTGTTTTGCTTTTTTTCCTTTTTGCCCTTGTTTGTTCATCAGTACGTTTTCCATTCCATTGCTTTTTGGTCTTGAATTAGCTTCTTTTACGTTTCCTTGTTCTGACAGTGTGTAGCTTCTGTTCTTCTATTCTTGTTGCTGGGCTTTATTAATTTTTTTTTCATTGAGAATGAAATTGGTATATTTTGCATTTGGTTTTACACTTCTAGTTCTTGCACAATGCGTTAGTGTGATGTTTTGTTAGGAGAGTAGGTTTATTGGCCGGCTGATGGGAGAGTTGAAGGCTGCATTTTTCGATTCTCGAATTTTGCTGGCAAGAAGAGGAACATCAAATGTGAAGCATTGAAGAAAAGCTTTCATTAGCTTCTGGGTACTTTCTATACATTCATGTTTCCTCACATTTTGTTGTATTTTTGTTCTTCATCTTTGTCGTTCTCTATGTCATTGTTTCTTTCTCTATTTTCCTGTTTTCTATGTTGGTCGTGCTAAGGAATCTCGAAGGTGAAGTGAAGAAGAATTGAAGGTGAAGCGCCCAAAAAAAGCTTTCATTCGTTTTTGGGTACTTCTTATACATTCATGTTTTCTCACATTTTATTTTGTTTTTATTTTTCATTTTTGTCATTCTCTTTGTCACTGTTTCTTTCTCTATTTTCCATTTCCTTTTTCTATTTTGATCTTGTTGAGAAATCTTGAAGGTGAAGCGTCGAAGAGGAATTTCAGAGGTTAGGATTTTCGATTGTGTAATAACTGTTTTGATTGTCCCAAAAAACATTTACATCGTACTTGTGTTTAGTTAATGTAAAATGATCTTAGATTACACTTGGAAGTAGTTTTCTGTGACTATGCTAAATTTGGATTGACAATATGACAAGATATGATACTTTGTGGATTGAATCTGTAGCAAGATGGTTTTAAGAAACAAAAATTCTATATACAGTCATTTTTGTGTATTCTTTTACACACTCTATTGATTTGATTGGTTGCGTATTCAAAAAAATTGATATAGTTAATTATATCAATAGAGTGTATAAGAAATATACAAAAGTGACTGTATGCAGCACTACTCAGTATGAAATTGTTGGGTCATAGTTCAAATGTTTCTTATTTTGAATTGTTTCATGAATGATAATACTAGACAAGATGTGATACTTTTTATGAATCTTTGGCCATTAAAACCTCATTTATTTTTACAGATAAGATGAGATGAAACGAGTTGAAATAAAAATTATAAATTGAATAAAATATTATAATAATATATTTTTAATATTATTTTATTTAAAATTTTGAAAAATTTATGATTATATGAAAATGGTTGTAAAAACAAACGAGGCCTTAAATGTAATAACTACTGATTTTGGCATATTTTTTTGGACTTGTTAGGATGGATTATTTTCAGTGCATAGCATTATAGGGTTTCAAATGACATAATTTAGTTTTTATTCTAGAAGATAAGATTATTATTCCGTCCTCTATGATCCACAGGTAGACATAGTTATCTATTGAGTGTCAATAATTATTTTGAATTAAAGACTTTGGCCAAGAAAGAAAAACATATTTTTGAACGTTACTCTTCAGTCTTCAACCAACTTATATATTGAGGTTCGGTTTGATAGTAAGACGAGAATTTTGAGTTTTAAGATATATTATTATTGTTTTAAAATTTAAAAAAGTTGAATTATTTATTATATTTTATATAAAAATTTAAAAAAATTATAATGATGACATAAAAATTTTAAGTTTAAGATGAAAATTTCTAACTGCCAAATCGAACACCGATTACCATTCAATTCAATCAATTTCAAATTTTTATTCCAAGTTTTGATGCTACTCTACGTTATCTTATTTTCAACCACATTTTCATTACTGTTTGTAGATGTGATTTCCAGAAATTTTTTTCGCATAATTGGGAAACGACGCTTCTAACTTAAGAAACAAGTTCGCAACAGTTTCAAGCACACCAATATCGCTGACCTCACTTCACTACCATTATACTGTTGTTCATCTTGTGGACCAAACCATACATAGTACATTCTCTTTATATGATTCTTCTCCCAGGGGTAGAAAAAGCATAAATAATCTCTAAGATTGTAATGATTTATCAACTTCGTCTCTCCTTCTCCCCTCTTTTTATTCTTTCAGTTCGGGCTATAGCATTCTTTTCGTCTCCCTTAATCTGCATTCAGCGCTTTTCGTTTTCGCTTTGATAGCTTGTTGGGACTGAGCTTTGATCGAAGGTGGGTTCTCTCTATCCCTGTCATCGGAAACCTCCTCACCATCTTTTCGGTTCTCACTTGTAACCTAACCCTCAATGTGCCTAAGTATTTATGGCACCACTTTCTTTTCTTTCTGATTTTTTATATATGTTGATGTGTCCGTATGTGTTTTTGTTGTTTACAACGTTATTTTGGGTTTTAATTGTTCCTTAGGTTTTGGGATTTGATGTTTGGTTTGTTGAACTTACGATAAGGAATGCCTATCTGGTGGATGACTGTTTGCTAAACTGTCTTTTTGGCTGTACCTATAATTGGTATGCTTTTCAGCAGCCTAGTAATACGTCTCTTTGGGTTCTGCTGCTTCTGACTGCGGATTCACTGGTTACTCCAAATCTTTTCTTACTGTTGATTTTTCTCAAGTTTGATTTTTTTTTTCCCCATTTGTTGCCAATGTAGTCTCAGAGATTGGGCGTTAAACTACTTAATATTTGAAATTTCATTCTTTTTGGGGTATTGTGAGTAGTATTGAAACTCACAGCTTGTTCTTTTTTTTGGTCTCTGCTTAGCGATGGATTCCTCTGGCGATAAGTGGGGTGATGAATGCTCTACTATTGGAGACAAAGGAGAAATAGGATTTATCGATTACAAGGATGATGAATCCGTGTGTAGTTACAATTCAATTGAAGAGGGTCCTATTGTTATTTCTGCCCCATTCCCCCTCGTAGGGGGGCAGCCTCAATCAGTTTCTGTAGCAGAAACTGCAGCAGATTCTGTTACTATCAAGAATACTACTGGTGATCCCGTGAATCTTTGGTCTGTTACAATTTTCGCCTCAAATCCCGAGAACTCTTTTAAACTATCTCTGATGAAGCCTCCATCAGCAAATGAAACCTCTAAAGGCTATGTAGATTTTTTCTCCTTGGAAGACAGGATGCTTCAGCCTGGAGAGACTTTGACTGTATGGGTCTCTTGCAAACCAGAGAAAATTGGCTTGCACACTACGGTTGTATATTTTGACGTGGAGAGTGAAAGGATAGAACGAGTAGTTTTTATCTTGGTTGATGATAAGATCTCACAGTCTCTGGCTTCTTCGAGGCCATATTCAAGAGGTAGAAGAAAGAAACAGGTTGTTGTCGATAGTGCATTTGTTGCAGGTGTGCGTCCTGCGAGGAAGATAGACCGGTATGCCAAAAACAGACTTCCTCGATATGACATTCCAAAGGACGTTAGAGCATTGCTTCAAAGCAAACAGATACCCGATGCTGTCAACGAAGGTCTTACACCAGAGAATTACACTTATTTCTTCGAAAATCTAATAATGATGGAAGAAATACAATTGGAGGTAAGTCTCTATTTGTGAAGGAAAGAACGTGGATAATGATTAAAGTAGATTATTGTTTTGATTTGTGGTAAATTTTCTGAATTCCGGCTTCAGGAAGACATGAGGAGTTATGACATGGAATGTGTCACTCTGAGGAAGAGGGGAAAACAATTTTTGTCTCTGGTGGTCCCAGGCCTTGCTGAGAGACGGCCTTCACTTGTCCAAGGGGATCATATTTTTGTCAAGCTTTCCTCTGAATATGGAAATGACACAACTTCTACATATCAGGTTTGTCTCTACTTGCTCGTGATACTTTACTTTTTGTCATGATAATGGTTATTAGTTTCAGTTTGTATGGTTCCAACTTTTACCTATAATTAATGTGTCATACTAGTTCCCATAATGTTGAGGCGTTATTGTAATTAACTGAGGCGTTCTTATCTACTTGTCATTAAGAAGAAAATCTGTTGGAGTTCTGGCAAAAACATTAGCAAATTATCCACTTCAGGCATGTTGTGCAGATAAGAAGATATTATGGAAGTTAGGCTTAGTTGCGTGCGCTCGGTATCCGTCTCATCGGTTTTCTGGACTTCAAAGAATTTTATTTTATGTTTTGTTGAAACTGTCATTATCGCATATTTTTCAACCATCAAGTGGTTTTATTTTTGGCCATAGGACACAATTGGAGGTTTCTTGCCTCCTTGGGTGTGTTACGTGTTTGGCAGTTAACAGTCCAGTGTGAATACTTATCTTTAGACAATTGTTTCATATCTATGAACGGATTAGGCATGCTTCCATCCATAATTGTTAAGTGCCTTGTGTTTTACATGTTACTCATCATGATGTTTAATATAGATTTCTTGTTACCTACTAGTGTTATTTTTTCCAATGCTTAATGCGGTGTCTCACAGGGTTATATCCACCGTGTTGAGGCTGATGAAGTTTATCTGAAGTTTGACTCAGATTTGCACTCTCACCATAGAGATGGGAATCTCTATAATGTACAGTTTACGTACAATCGAATCAACATGAGAAGATTATATCAAGCCATCGAAGCTGCAGCAGAATTAGAGATGGAGTTCCTATTTCCATCTGAGTGCTTTAATGGGAGGCTGATTGAAACCACTCCACTGGTGCCTATATCTTGTAATCTTAATCCTGAACAGATGTGTTCAATTGAGATGGTCCTTGGCTGTAAAGGAATGCCACCGTATGTGATTCACGGGCCTCCAGGTACCGGTAAGACTATGACACTAGTGGAAACAATCCTTCAGGTATACACGACTCGGAAGGATGCTCGGATTCTTGTTTGCGCACCTTCAAATAGTGCAGCAGACCACATTCTAGAGAAAATCCTTGGGGAAAAGACTGCTCACCTTCAGGAGAATGAAATATTCAGGCTCAATGCATCTAGCCGTCCATACGAGGATATCACACCTAATATTATCCGCTTCTGCTTCTTTGATGAGCATATCTTCAAATGTCCTCCCCTTGGTGCCCTCCTGCTATATAGGATCATCATATCAACTTACATGGGCGCCTCTCTTCTACATGCAGAAGGTGTCAAGCGAGGCCACTTCACTCATATTTTCTTGGATGAGGCTGGCCAAGCTTCAGAACCGGAAACCATGATTCCTATATCTAAACACTGTAAGCGAAATACAGTTGTTGTTCTTGCTGGAGACCCATTGCAATTAGGTCCAGTAATATACTCAAAAGAAGCAGGTAGTTTTGGATTGGGGAAATCCTACTTGGAAAGATTGTTTGAATCTGACTTTTACTCCAATGGGGATGAAAATTATGTGACGAAATTGGTTAGAAACTACCGATGTCACCCAGAAATTCTATATCTCCCGTCAACACTGTTCTATAATGGAGAATTAATTGCATGTAAAGATGATGTAAGTTCCTTTGTGGATGAGGGGAATCTCCTTCCTAACAAGGCATTCCCTGTTCTTTTCTTTGGTATCCAAGGTTGTGATGAGAGGGAAGGAAATAATCCGTCATGGTTTAACCGCATCGAGGCAAGCAAGGTAGTAGAGGTCGTAAGGCGACTGACTGCAAGTGGGAATTTGAGTGAGGAACACATTGGGGTAATAACACCTTATAGGCAGCAAGTGCTCAAACTAAAAAAAGCCTTTGATAGTTTGGACATGACTGATATTAAGGTTGGAAGTGTTGAACAATTTCAAGGACAAGAAAGGCAAGTCATTATTATATCCACTGTCCGGTCGACGATCAAACACAATGAATTTGACAAGACATATTGTTTGGGGTTTTTGAGCAATCCAAGAAGGTTTAATGTGGCTATTACTCGTGCTATTTCTTTGCTAGTCATAATTGGGAATCCATACATCATCAGCAAGGTAATTCTTTTTCTCTTCCAAGCTCTTATTTAAGACCAATGGAGCCAAATAGAAGGTAGCCTATACAATGCTAAATGAAACCCGGTAATGACAATGTCTTCTGAAGGATTGCATCTCTGTCCGATCCAAACTCTGTACACACAAGCTGTTATGGGTTTTTTTTAATTTTTTTGCCACTTTTCTGATAAAAGCTACAAAAAAACTGGGATTTCATTGTAAGTAAAAATGAGGATGGTTAGCAGTCATGAACAAACCTTTGGATATGATTTAAGACCAAAATCTGATGCGTAAAACTTACTTACTTTAGTATTTTGGGATTCGTTTTATGGAGTAACCAAATCAATTGAGTTTCAACCCCAACAAAGCTAAGAGATGGTTGTTTACATTGCTAATGCTCAGTTGTCTGCATTTCTTGGCAGGACTTGAACTGGAACAAGTTATTATGGCGTTGTGTAGACAACAACTCTTATGAGGGTTGTGCTCTTCCTGATAGGGAGGAGTTTGTTGATGAGGACCCCGTACAGAAGGATTGCTTGAATTGTGATGAAGAAAATGCTCTCCCCCCTCAAGGAGCTGAATGGGGCCAAGAGTCTTGGCAAGAAGAATATTCTAAACCTGCTAAAGAGGAAGATGAATGGTCTGATGGTTGGAAGTAAATCTGCTTAACATCAAGGGTGAGAAATCAACTGGCATGCCTTTTTTGCCACTGCACACCGGGACTATCTTATATCTTTGTAGAAGTGGTCTTGCATATATCATACAATCATCAATGTTACGTTAAAACATATATTGCTTTTTGTATGCCGTGAAGCCATGGTTAACATGCAGAAATGCCTGGTAAGATCAAGACTTCATTTAGTTCAGAGTTGCATCTTTGAAAGTTGATAAATTATTTTCTTTGCTTCAAGAAAAATCACTTTGTTTTAAAGCCCAGTATGCTACCGCGTGCTCAGATTGTGGTGCAAAAACAAAAGTAGGTGGACTTCCAACATATTATTGTTTGTATGGATTCTGAAAGACAAATTTTTTGTGGCTAAAATTCCACCAGTATATCTAAAGATAGAGCTGAAATATCTCATATCAATTGTTGACGTACATTTAAGGAGTGAAAGTACTTATGCTAACTAGCTTGATGACCTGGGTATTGGGTATAGGCAACTACACGAACTTTTGCCTACAATCCGTTTAATGCCAATGTGGGCCAAGCTAAACATAAGATGTACAATGAGTATAGATGAGTAGAGGTATGAACAAGGGAAATTAGTACACCAGATGGAAACCAGCTGTAGCTGCTGGAGAGTGGTTCTGTGGCTGATGAAATTGTATCCGGTTCTACAGCTGAAGAGTTCCTTGCTGGGGGTGTTGCCTCAGCAAACTCAGGTGGTGAGCTTGTCGTTGCGGATGAATTCTTCCCAGGCTCCAGTGGAGATGTAACATTATTAGCATCTGCAATAGAGCAATTCGAAACTTGGGAGTTCAGAGATCAGACCGTCTATCGAATTATGACGAAATGCTCCTATCTTATATTGGAACCTCAGTCTGCTTTGGTTCCATTATAAGGTTGTGATTGGAGACAAGTCAGTTTTGCCATATATGAGTAGAGTTATGTTAATGTTTAACTTTAGACGATAAGATTAGATTAGGTTTGGATGTAGAGATGAGAATTTTTAGTTTGATATGAAAATTGAATAAAATATTATTTTTTTAATATTATTATTTTGGAATTTGAAAAAATTGAATTGGGATTTGAAAAAGTCAAATTGTTTATTATATTTTAAATGTAAATTTGAAAAAGATGTAATTATGAGATGAGATGAGATGAGAATTTTATATTTGAAAAAACTTCCAAACCTAAGATTATATTTGGATGCTGACGTGATTTCAAATGATTTGTAAATACTTGTGAAAATATAATAAATAATTTGTGAATAGTAACGACAGACTACTTAACTTATCAATCAAAGTCTATATTAAAGTGGCCGCATCTATGCCATGCAAAAACTCTTCTGTGAAAACATGCACTTCGCCCTATTCTCTTAACAATTTTAGGCTATCCCCGAACAATTTGAGCATTAATGATTGCTATAAATATAATTTCTGATTACACTTGCGTGACTAGGACAAAAAGTTCGGATGAATCAAACCATTCAAAGCAATCGATGTAGCCACATGAAACGTTGCGTGGCAAATGTGTCATTCAAATATAACTGTGAATTGAGCGAAATACAGAAAATTGCAAGAGTTTTTTATTAGGTGAGTGCGCTAAGCCTTGATACCTGAACCGGAAGGATTTGTATGCCCAGAACTTGTTGGGCTTCGGAGAGGAGGCAATACCGGTGACCCTGTTTCATTATTATGTAAAGAAAGATATTATCTTTGATGTTATTTTCCCTGTAAATAAAGAAACACGAACATCCTCGCAAATCTATCCAAGATACACGCAAAAACTTCCATGGAAAGTAAAGTTTGAGTCAAGGAAAGCTCAAGATTCAAGAAACCAATTAGGGCTGGGTTTGGTTTTCGAACCTGAGCAAAGTGACTCCAAAGATCCAGTCCTGTTAGAACTGTCCTCTCTGGTTAGCGGACAGACCAAAGGTAGAGAGAGCACCCTGGTGCCATTGACCGGAAACCCCAGAATGGATGACTCCCGGACAAGGTAGCAGAGGCAAATTCCATTGTTGCTAGAGTTTAAAGACGATGAGAAGGTGTTGCAACAGTTGTCGGAGGGCGTTCCAGAGAGGTTGTTTGGCGGAGATGAGATGTAGGGCAAGCATGGGGAGAAAAGAACAAGCTCCTGGGTGCAGCTCGAAGGAGGTGGGCCGGCAGCAGCGACAGCAAGGACGAGGGTGATAAGCGGCATTGCGAAGGCGGCGATCACGGATGTGGCCCATGTGGGGAATTTTGATATCTTTGGGAAAAGTCTGAGAGTCATTTGGTGAGTGAGAGAGAGAGAGAGAAGTATTTGGGATCTGGTGATCAGAACGGGTGGGTGGGTGGGTGGGTGGCGGGAGAGCTGTTGTTAAAAAAATGGCCAGAATTCCGAGAAGGTCCTTTGGTTTCCGAGTTATTTACGTCAATTTTCCGTGTAGTTCAATGACAGTTTCACACAATTACACAAAGGCCTTCTAGTTCTAGTTCTAGTTCTAGTTCAGCTCCATTTTCAAAACTGCCCCTTACTCTTTTCCTTACCCTTCCATCGCTCCTTGGGAACAGTTTGGTCCAATTTTAGTTGAAGTTGAACATATTTATAAAAAATTATATTCATCATTCTCATACCACACATTATATAATTTTTTAATTTTAATTTTTTTTAATCAAATGTATGATGTATGAATGATTAGTAGAAAAACTCAATTAGTTTAAAAAGAATAAATATAAAAATTAAAAATAAATATAATGTGTAGTATATAGAAATGATGAGTAGAAAAGCTCTTCTAGTTATCTCCTGCACTGAACAAGTTTAGCCCTAGCAGCTGATGTACCCAATTTTGGGCATGTTTGGGATTGCGGTAGAGGCTTTTAATAGAAAAATTAGTTTGTCTAGATAATACATATTAAAACATTTTTAATATCAAAAAAGTTAAAAAGTCAAACGTGTTTTCTTGGATGGTACGAAACGTAATTTGAATTTTAAAAATATTGTTAATGGACGAAAATAGCCATACAATGTTAAGATAATTATAACTTTTAAACTTTCAAGAATATGGTTATAATTTTTAAAAATTCAAATACTCATCATTTCTATCTCGGATTATATTTTCTTAGTTTGTTTTCAAGCAAATGTAACATATATGAAAGTGTTTTAAACATATAGTTACCAAACAATAAATAACCTTTTAGAGAGATATTATCCATCATCCCACACCACACTTTACATATTTTAATATGAATTTTTATTTTATTTTATTATTATTAAACTAATTGAGTTGTTCTAGTTATAATCCATACACCTAGGGGTGTAAATCAATCCAGTTAGGTCCATCATTTTTCCCAGACCAGACAAGTAGCTATCAGTCCGTTCGGTTTGATCTAATTATTTTTTTATTTTTTTCTTCTTTTTTTTCCAAATAAAATAATAATAATAATTTATTTAAATTACTAAATTAAAATTAAGTGAATTATTAATGTAGATTATGTAACTAACTCATTAAAAAAATATTTTATATGGTCAATGATAATAAATTAAATAAAAATTATATCATTAATTTATATAATTGCTACATAAAAATAATGTATTAAATTATTAAAATTATTTTTAAAATATATATAGGAGTTTGCTCCAGCCTAGTCCAAAATTTATGGACTCTACCAAACCGAATGATTTCCATAATTTATGGGACCGAGACCGTGGTGCCCCCTATTTTTAGGATACATAGAAGAGTTTATTCTTATTTAGGGATTATATCAAGTTTTAGCTCATTTCCTGAATCTTTTTACTTTATTTTTGAATTCCTCTCTTTGACGATCAAACAATTGTGACTTGTGAGATCAATTAAGAAAGTTTGTCTTTCTTTAGATCAGAAAATGTTATCCGATGATCCAGTATAAAAGTTTTTGTTGGGTGTTTCTTTTCTTGGAGTGAACTGATGAGGACAGTCGCAGGTGGATGGCTCATTTCGTTCGCCAGAGTGGCATGCTGCTCGTTTAACTTCTCACACCATCACCTGGGAAGAGTTTGCAAAGAAGCAGAAGGTAATTTGTTGAGTATTGCTGATATGCTTATTGAAGTGGTTGGTTAACTTCCTTGACTATGCTTAATATATACCTCATTGTGTTCATGAATTCTTTTTCTCTCTGATTACATGCTCTCCTATGTATGTGCTAATTCTTCTTCTGTTGATTTGTGTGGGAATTTTTAATTTGAAGACGAAAATGCAATGAAGTCAAGTTCAGTATACTAAATTGGCTGAATATTTCATGATGAGGGTTCTAAGTCCATATAAAAAGCAGAGCAGAGGGAGGGAGATGCACCAAATCCTGTACTGCAACCTTGACCTTGGTATAAAAGTGCAGCTCTCAGATTTTCTGCATGGTAATGAATACCAATGTCTAGGATGACTAGCATCATGGGCCATGGCATGCAAAATGGTATATATGCTGATTACATTGATTCAAATGAAGTTTTAATATTTTCAATTTTTTTAATTTTAATTATTTTTAACTTGTTTTTAACTTTTTGTAGCGGCCGGGGTGACTAGTTCTCATTTGTAAGCTTTTGATTGGTTGATATGGCATTCTAATATCTATATCCCGTTAGAACTATAACTATCAAACGTTTGAATGATACGTGGGTTACATTAAAATAAGTACTATATTATATGTGGGCTACGTCAAATCTCTTAGCACGAAAGCTTGTTAACCGTTGATGCTAGTCATATTATAAAATCTTTGCTTGGAAATTATATGTGGGCTACATTATAATAAATAAGTACTATATTATATGTGGGGCTACATTAAATCTCTTAGCACGAAACCTTTTTTACAGTTGATTGAGCTAAGGAAGTAAGAGGACATCTATGGTAGTGAAATACTGAAATATTATAAATTTCACGTATTGGTCCTCTTAAACCAAAAGCCCTTTATTGTCTGTAAAATTATGGTACTAAAAAATGAAGAAAGCAAAAAAGAGTGCGGAAAGATTAGGAATGAGCATAAATCTGAAAATCCTACTCCGACCCTCACCCTGCTCCGACTCTTAACTTTTAATGGAGAAAAAACTCCGATTCCGACAAGTCAGGAGGCCAAACTATCCCAAGACCTAGGTGGCCCCCATACAAGGGGTGCAAATGGAACCCCTAACACGCATGTGCAAGTGGGTGTGTGGGGGCGTGCATATATGTGCATGTGTGGGCCTGTGTGTTTGTGTATGTTTGTAAGTGCACGTGTGTGCTTGTGTGAGTGCATGTTTGTGTGTGTGTGGGGGTGCGGCTGCGGCTGCGGGTGGTGGGTATATTGTTTCTTACTTATTAGTAAAGCTCGCTCACCATTTCTCTCACCATTATAAAAAACTTTAATAATTTAATATAATGTATTAAAACATATTAATTTATGAAATCCTTTTGTAAGTCAGGCATTTCTCTTATTTATATAACAGACTAAATTAATTAGAATGAGTTACAAAAGATAAAAGATAGCTTTCTCTTTGAAAAAGATGAGTTTTCAATTAAGAATAGTGCATCACAAATTTATCTTTTTTTTTTTTAAGAATGGATAGAATTTGCCTACTTTAAATTATTATATAGCATTATTTATTAAAAAATAAAATAATTATATTTAAAAATCTTTATACCACACACCATCGACATTACCTATTTAATTTAATATTCATGTCGTTTTCATTTGCTACTCATCATTTCCATACACTACACTTATTTTTATTTTTTTAAGTTTTATTCTTCTTGAACTAATTGAATTCTTCTACACATCATCCGTACATCACATATTTGGTAAGAGAAAAAATAAAAAAATATGTATAGTGTGTAGTATGAAGATGATCAATAGAATTTTTCTTTAATTATATCAAAGTTGAGTCATAGCATGTCCGATTTGAACTAAAAATAAACTGAAGCTTATAAACTTGGTCGGTGGACCTTTAAATCTTTATTTCCACTAACACATGCATGTGTATTACAAAGAATACATTCTTCACATAAATAAACAATCACCCAATATGGCTCTCAAATATCTATCCCAAGGAGCCCAAATAATAGTGCACACCCTCACATTAAAAGAACACTCATCAAACAATGTCAAAGCGCAAACGTACTGCAAGCTACCAGTAATAGTTCAAAACAGAAACTCCTAACACAAGTAGCAGAAAGGATGGTGAGAGACTGTGAGAAGGCATGGCAGCCGATGGGATCAGAACCGGGCGGCTTCCAGTGGTTGCAGTTGGAGCATCAGAATCCACTGTTGGAGATGGCGAATTTAAGAGCGGGGTCGTGTCAGATTGTGGTGCCTGAGCAGGTGATATGGGTTCCGGGACTGAAGAAGCTGCACGCTCAAGAAAGCAAAATGAATTGGCATTAACATCAAGTATAACTAACACCAAAAATGGAAACCATTACACATATGCCTTTTCATAGTAGTAATATTACCTTTAGGACTAGGAGTTGGAGAGAGTCCAGGGGAAGGTGTTGGCTCAAGCGAGACAGGACCTGCAAATGAATTTGAAACATGTGAGTATGACATCCCAAAATTTCATTAACAATCAGTAAAAACAGGGATATTTCCAATTTCCAAATAAATGAAAGGTACCTGGAGCAGACATAGGTGCGCCAAAGGCTGCAAATGTAAGCAAAGCTTGCATTAGAATCTCGATATACAGCTAATTAAATTCCTATGATATGTTCATCATGAAGTTTTTACCTTTGCATTGGAGGGGAACTCCAGGCATATTACAAGCACTTGGGAGAGAGATGGCCAGGGACTGATTAACAGGTACCAAAGGAACATTTCCGGTTACAATGAGGCAAAAACAGTCCTTGCTGCCACTTGTGAGGGACTTGAGCGAATTGCAGCAGTCTGCACTTGGTGAGTTACCATTTGCAGTGCTATTTGTTACAAAGCTCAGGCAAGGGGTGAAGGTTGAAATCATTGAGGTGTTGCATGGGGTACCAATCTGGCCATAAACAGGAATAATCAAGACCACAACCATGGCCAGTATAGGAACAATGCGTGAACAGGGATAAAACAACTCCATCTGAAGTTTCTTCTAACTTTGATGTTGAGTATAGGAATCAGGGAAACCAAAGTACTGATGTGTTGAGAAAATAAAGCACAGAAAACTTGAAGACTTCGGGACTTTGATGTATTGGGGAGAGAAGGGTTAGGGAATTTATAGATAGATTTGAGGAGGTCTTCACTACTGGTCAGGCCAGGTAAGAGAAGTGGAGGGAAATTAGGTGAACTTGAAGTTGGTCTTGGAGTTCAACTACTTTAACTAATCTCTGTGAAATAAGTAGCAGCTTGCTTGAAGTAGGTGGTATTGGCGGCTTTTTGTTCCATCTGTGTGGTTTAGCCTCTCTTGACGTGCATTTCCGAACCAATTTTTGTGCTGCCTATCATTAAACAATTCCGGAAGTTAGAATTTTCTTTAACGATTCAGTCAATAGGGACCCATGCATGTCTCGGTTTGCTGATGATGAATACCGTTATTATTAACGACTCCCCCCATTAAACTTTTCAAGAATATTTACGAGTCGGTCTCAATTAAATAATACAGTGTCCTCCTGATCAGACTTGTAAATATAATTTTTCTTCCAGAAATGGGTGGAAACTAAAATACTGATCCCTGCAACTCTCATAGGAAGCTTGCCGCCTGATGAACCACAACACCTCCCCTGGACCTATACTGGAACAACCTGCGGACCTTACAACAACACCTGCTGAGCTACAGGAAGTAGATTTCTATTTTAGTTTATAGAGATTGACGATACATAGATACAGATTTTGGAACTATAAGATTGTCTTTAGCATTATAAACCATCATCTCAATTCTTATGGCCATACCATTCTATCTACAAAATAAAACAAGTTTCAATCTAACATTCAACAATTCCAGATTTTAATTTCTACTGAAAGATTGACAGAACCCAGAGTCGCTACCAACTTCTAATCTAACGGAGGCATATAATTTCAATGGCCTGGTGATCTGTGCTGACTAAATGAAGATTATTCTTCACCAGATAAGCTTAAGAACTCACTCGAGCATATGTAGACGTTAGAGGGGGTGGGGCAAATAATGTCATCAACTTGGAGCATTCGAGATTACCATCAGCATTACAATTGCCATAAAGAACGTTTCTTACACTCGAGACAAACTATGGAGGAACAGAGACTCGTACGAGATACTTTTAAACAGAACACGACATCAAGACTACCACTGTCCCTATCTGCATATCTAATGACAGAAAAAAACTGTATCTACAACCAAGCCACCTCCCAACAAATTCTCTGCATACTAATGGAATATTATAATGGAATCAGAAATAAAACGCAGCTCGAAAACTTCTAACTCCATTTTATGATTTTATTGAGAAGGGACTTGCAGGAGAGTAGACCTTTTCGTTCCATACTGCTGCACTTAGAGCTTCACATTTCTATCAAAAATCCAACTGAACGGAATGGTGGGAGCTTGCTTGGCCTTTCCTTGAGCTCTCTCCTCTAGCCTTCTAATTCTTGGAGGTAACCCACAAACATAATCCTGTGCTTTTTGCCCCTCGGCTGAAAGTCCAGTTAGCTTCTCCACTTTCCATCTGCCGACCAAAAATTCCAATATATCGGCATAGTCCTTGGCAGTGTAAACCCCTAGCCGCTGTGCAACAGCTGAAAAGTGCTCAAAAAGATTATCATCACGGCCATCATACATCAGGTGGGCTGGCATGGAGATTTTCTTCCTCATCATGTCAGCAAATGCCAAGACAGCTCCATCAGGATCAATCTCCAATAGCTTTTCAACTATCTTGGTGTAGGCGGTTTCATGGCGTTTCTCGTCTGATGCAATTGTGCCACATATTTGTGCCAAATTCATGTCCCCATGCTCCTTGGCAAGCCTGGCAGTGTTCCCATGGGAGATAAAGGTTGCCCTTTCTTGGAAAGCGGTATAGATGAATCCAAGGTAGGGACTATTTTCTGTTCGAGGATCCTATGAGGAAACAAAGAAAATCAAAGTCAAGGATCAAGCAGGGATGGTGAGAGATTTAACAAAAAGAAATCTATTAAAACAACTAGATCAGCTACTTATTTTTTGGATGACCTCGACTTTAAAAAGAAACTAGTTTGGAGATGATGCCTTGTCCTGAAGGAAGAACTCATATTTTGCTTTTAAAACATGATTTTAAGAGGTAAATTACAGGAAAATTGCATGAATTAAATACGATTCAAAGTACTCATCAAGCTTCAAAAGATGGAACAATAAACCAGAAAAGGTAAAAACAGACATGGAGTGAGCATGCTTGTGATTGTGTGTGAAAGTTTTACATACATTTATGCATAAAAACAAGCGTTGATCTGTGGAAGTTTCAGATTTTGGCTTCCAACACACACCAAACACCAAATCCTAGCATGAATAGCCAAGCATCCACCAACTACGTGTCATGCAAAGGATCTAACAACTAAATGTATTCTACAAGTCTACATGTGGAACTATGAGTGGTGGTCTGTGCGTCCGCAATTGCAAAGATTTGAGAGAAGACTCCTCAATATATGTGGCAAGGACCTCACCATTCCTGACCCAATCAAATACTGAATTGTCTTCTCAATTTGCCTCATGTCTACTCGTCCAGTAAGGTAGAGATACTTATTGAGTAGGTCCCCATGCCTGTTTTCTTCAGCTGTCCATGCCCTTGTCCAAATTGCCCAAGAAGTAAGGCTTGCACCTGTTTCATCCCGAACTCCATCCAAGGTATTAAGCATGGTTTGATAAGTTGGAAGGGCTTCTTCTGTAATCATATCCCCAACCAAAACAACAAGGTAATCATCTGGAATCTCCTTTGCCCTCTCCCTTAATTCCTTGACTTGATCGTGAAAACCATCAGAGGCAGGGTCTGGCAGGAAATCCTGTGGTTGCCAACACTTCTCAACTGGCTTCAGGTGAACTAAAATATTCTGTTCAGCCCAATCCTCCATGGATTTAAATATCTCAATTTTTTGCGGTGGCATCGAGTGGGTGACTTGAACATGAACCTCTCGAGGTGGCGTAAAAGGCTTCTTTGGATTGTCAACCTCCCTGTGCATTAGATGGAAGAATTTGATATTAGATTGTCTTACCAACCAAAATGTAAACAGTTCAGAATGTGCTTGTCACATGAATGGTACACCAGTTTACAATGACCTAACAGAAGACAACACCTGTGCAATGTCATTATCTGAAGTTCATTCATGCCCCATCACATTCAGTACATGAACTAAGGCATGGAGACATAGTTACAGTATATGCCCAGGACCCTAGTCATTAGTTCAACCACATTTGATATGTACATTCAAGTAATGCAGATATGTTTAAAAGCTTATTTAGTACTGAGAAGGACAAAAAGTGGATTGGGCACATCACTACCTCCCAACACTTTTCTCCTCCATATGACAGCATTACAGGAACTAAGGAAGTTGAGCTATCAGATGATCTACAAGAAAATGCACTGAGTTTGACAAAAGCTTTGGAGAAGTAATGGGTAAAATAAATTGTTTGATTGCATACTTTTTTTCTAACAGATTGCCAATAAAGGATAGGGAAGGTTCTGATTCCCAGACTAAGCCGTTTGATGCAATTCTTCAAACAAGAAATTAGTTAGACCCCTAAAAGAACTTCATTTTGGAAGGATTCATCGCATAACATCCATCAAAGGATTGCTCCTAAATAAAAAAAGGTTGGATAGAAAATAAGTAATAATTGCCAAAGTCAATTGACCAACAGTATATGTGGTTTATAATGAACTGAAAAATATTTATTTTTTGGATTGGCAGTGTTTCCGGGAACAGCGTTCCAACTAATCCCAACTATTCAAAACCCAAAGGAACAAGGAAACCAATTTCCAATTAAAACAGATTAAGATCCTAAAAGAATATCTAGGGTTATGTGATGCGTGAGAAGTATACAGAGAAACATGAAATGACAGGGTAAAATGATTTTCAGCAGAACAGGAGAAGAACATACTGTTATATCCATGGGAACGATATAGATGATTAAGCTAATTCCACAAAGGACTGCAGATGACTAAATGTCAAATTAACATTAAAACCAAGAAAAATGATAATAGAAGTACTGAATTTAAATCATAAAATAAAGGATAAAAGGAACCAAAAATGGAGAGAAAGAAAAATGTCCCAAAGAAAAACTCTATATTCCAATGTAAGAAGAAGTGTCACCAGCACGCCTCCATAGATTGAGATGCTAGAACACATTCTTTTGATGACGTGGAACCTTACCATGGTAGGGCCCTTCGGAACCCTAGGGAATAAACCCCAAATACACGACCCTCCCATCATAACCACATATCGGGTAATCCAAGGGAACTCCTAATACGGCATTACATCCTAGATGTCTAAGTGTACATCTCACCTCAAGCCCACCCTTTGACCACTACACAGCTTAGTACCATGCTGGGCGAGAGACAAAAACAAATTAATAGAAAAATTATTGAAAATGTATCAGATCATGTTAAACCATCAAAAATTAAGAAGTGATCTGGTAGGAAACATTTTAAGCCCCAATAATGGTGTTATGCCAGTGAGTATATTGACTTACACACAAGTATCACCATTATGAAATTGAAACATGGCATGCACGAAAATAAACCGATGGCCAAAAAGTTAAACAATATGAGCTACAGCTGCAAGCTATGATGGAAGGCAATGATTTTCCTCATATAAAGATATGGTAAAAAGAAGGGGAGATGAGGAAGAAACGAGGAACCTGTGCATAATATATACTCTCACCAGCTTGAATATTCAAATCCAGAGGAAATTAATATTACACAGATAAAACCAAAAAAATACGCATAAGAAATTCAGATGATTATAAATAAGCATCTCGGCAGGGTTCTTTTCTAAAGTCCTAAAGAGAAACAAAAATAAGGGTAGAAGTAACACGCTGTCTAGTGTGTGTGTGTGTGTTTTTTTTTTCTTTTTTTTTTTTTTTTGGGGGGGGGGGGGCCAACAAAGTCCAACCATGGGCAACTATAGACATGCATCAAGTAAGCTTCCAGCTGAAGCTAAAACCGCTCAAAGCCAAAACTGCTCAAAGCCAAAACTGCTCAAAGCCAAAACTGCTCAAAGCCAAAGCATGATAAAACAACAGCTGGGCAATCATGCATCCATTAAATTAAACAAATAAATCTAAACTTAAAAACGACCTCAAATTCTAAATGATATAGTCCTTAAAAATGAATCCACTCATCAGGGGAAAACTAAAAGTTTAGGTATGTAAATTTTTCTCAGCATGCGTTTCCAACAAGTTTTCCACCAAAGATGAATGAGACATCAGAAAACCTACACATTCATTAACACACACTGCCAACAGAAACAAACCAAAAAGAGGAAAAAAACTAAAGATGATAAAAACTCTAACCAAAAGTCTCAATACAATAAAGAAGAAATTAATGCAAAACAAAATAGATGTTCCACCAAATAATAAAATTAATTAATATAATAAAAATCCTAAGCACCTCCAACTAAGTGAAAAAGATAATCATATAACAAATAGGCATCAAAATCACAAACCACATAGAAAACTAGGTAATGCAAGAGTATATGCAAACCACGAAACAGCGCAAAATGAAAATCAAGGTCCATGATACAATTAGATCCGGTCTTGAAAATGTTTGAAGGAAGTGCTTTAAAAAATGAAAGCACACAGGAAAATATTTGATAAGGTTTCTTTGCCAGTATCATTGTTTCTTAGATAAGAATACAGAAAAATTGCAGATAAAACAAACATTTGAGTCTTGTAGAGAAATAAATTATCAGAGCGACTTCTAAAAAACAGCTTTAAAAATACATGATAGAATACATTTTCCGCATCATTTATAGTTTTCTCTTGCTTCCCTGGCTTTTGGAGACCACACCAAGCATAGATCAAGAAGAACTAGCAAGATCATTCACAACAAAATATAGAATCATCAGCCGTATAAGAAGAATGAGCAGAAATAACAAAACCACGATCTCCACATATTATAGCAAAACCATTGAGAAACTACCACATACAGCACACGTACAAGAACAGAAAGATTTCATACATTTCATATTGATTGGTGAAATGTAATTAGAGCCATCAATAAAGTCTTAAAAATAGAAGCTTGAAAGCTCAACGACTGTACCAACTAAATCTATCTCAATGATCTCTTGTATCAATGAGTTCAATCTAGAATAAATAAATAAATAAATAAAAAGGGGCCAAAATGGAATCAACAAAAGCTAGAAAGAAGGGAAATATTAAAAAACATAGAAATATCTCGAAGATCACCAATAATCACTTGAGAAACAAATGCCCCTGTAGGGTAATTAAAAATTAGAGATGAGGCAGAAGAGGCATCATCTCACATTCAAAGCAAATAATTCTTGATCCGTAAAAACGAATAATAAGATCAGAAGATACGCATAGCAGGTGCGAGCCAAAATTACAGGTTAAAAAGAACAAACAAAGACCCAGATCCATAAACAGCTCTACAACATTACACTATACGAAGATCCATTGATTATTCCACAGATATGAATGCGTGAGTCTTAAGAAAAACCCAGAAACTGAAGGAAAAAGCACTCACTTGGAGCCAGAGCTAAGGGTTGAGGCCATGAAGAACTTGGGAGATCTGAGGCTGGACTTCTGTGGGAGAGCAAAAGAAGGTAGCTTTGGAGGTTGAGAAGTGAAAAAACAGAGTTTGAGAGCCATCGTAATTGGTATCTCTTAGCTTCTCCCTTTCCGTTTTCTTTCTCCACAGAACACAGAGAGAGAGAGAGAGAGAGATGCGACAATTTATAAGGAGAGAAGGGCAGGGAAGCCGTCCAAAGAACAATAAATTTTTTTTGAGAGGTAAAGAACAATAAATAAACGAAATAGGTAAAACAATAATAGAAGGAAAGGAGAACCACCTCTAGCGGCTAAATGCATGGGATATGTATAAAAAGCTAGCAAAATGCCATTGTTTTTACATAAAACTACACTATCACCCTTTTGAATTTATTTCTAGATGCTGTACTTTGTATCCTTGTTATATTATCTATTACCATCTAGTCCTATCGGATTATTATTGGGACCATCCTATCTAAATATTTGTGTTATGATAGATGAATATGCAAAAATGACACCTTGAAAATAAATGACATTTCTAAAATATTTCTAAGTAGATTAGAAGTTGTGGGTTTAAATTAATTTCTTAACTAATATTTATATATGTTACATATAAAAAAATTTATATTATTAAAAAAATTATTACCGACAAGTCTTAAATACGACAAAAAACTAGTACACAATAATTCATCATGTTTGACCAATGTGAGTGACAGGAGTTTGTACGTACATTAATATACCTTTGTACGTACGTAGGGGCGGTGGCCAGATATTATTAATTCCCAACCTAGGTTGACAAGTATGCAATCCAGGGCTCTAGAAAATGAGCACTGAATCTGGGGGTAAAGCAGTAAAAGAGAAAATAACTTAATGGAGAAGTTATAGCTTTCCTTTTCTTTGTTGTTACTTATATTGTTTTGACATTAATTAATTAACGAAGCAGAAATAATAACGAGGGTAGGCGAGCAGAAGAGGAGAGAGATCTATGAGGATGAGGAGGGTCCTGCCGACTTCGCTTAGACATATATGCAGGCCAGCCTGGGTTTGTCATTATTAAATTTGTGTTGGTGAACAAGAAAGATCATATCCCACTTGTCACGCTTTCTGCCTTGCATGGTTTCCACTTTGGAAAGCAGCATTGTTCACTCGGCCTCTATGATCTGTTTGCATGCATGCATATATGTACCGCTCTCTCGATCTCCGCCTGGTGCAGTACTGGACGTACAGCTGCCATGCACGAGGAACCCTGCTGACCTTCTAAATATCAAGCTTGTCTTCTTCCTTCCATGTTGACCATTTTCGATCGCCCCTCCTGAGCATGAACAGTGCTGTAACTGTATCGTGCAAGATTAGGTAATATTCGTCGTGTAAATTTTTAGGCTATCGGGGCCATTAATTATTCAAGTCCTACTTTCCCATAATATTTTTAAATTAAACTCGATCGAGAATATATCTATTATATATATAAATGGTAATGCTAAATAAACAGTATTTTCATCTAGTATTTTCATTTCTAATTTTGCCCTTAATTTTATTTTATAATTTTGCTCTTAATTTTATTTCAAAATTTCGATCCGTTTGGTTTTATTTGTGTATTGGGATAACTATTTTAGTCCTTTTACATTCCTGGCCGTTTGATTTTTTTTTATTTTGTTTCCAATTTTACCCCTTAATTCTATTGTTTGCTTTATGTGCTTGCTGTCGTTTTGTTTCACTGCCTAAATGTTATTGTCTTTTTACATTTAAGATTTATCACTTAGTCTGACAGAGTCAATCAGACTCAAATTTAAAACTTAATATTTGCATTTTGTTTTATTTGTGCTATGTATTGGGGGAAAATTTCTCCTAGGAGTTCAGCCCAACCTAGGTGGGGATGCCATCCAACCCAAGACCAAGTCTAGGCCTATCCAACTCTAGGCCACATAACTATAGGCACTCCCCAACTTAGGAGGACTCAGGTCAAGCTGACAGGCTGGGTGGGCCAAGACCAAAGAGGCACTCGGCGCCTTTATGGTCAGGGAATGAGTAGCATGCCACCTCAATGGGACAATACGATCTGACCTCTCCCCCCTTCAGGCCAAGTCACATTTATAGGGCTCTGGCAGAGGCCACTCGAGAGGAGGGCAGAGGATGGAGCTACCTTAGAGACATGTGTAAGTGTCCCCCTCAAGCACCAAAGGAAGGTAGGTTGAACGATACTCTGAGATTTTTCCTCTAAACGAAGCTGACTTAAGCATCAGAGGCTCCATCCGGCAACCCACCGGGCTGCTAGAGTGGAGAGGGGTTTTGTGTGTGCAGGTAAGTGAAGACACGAGCTCCCGAGTAGTTTAGCCCAAAGGCATATGAAACACGTCATTAACACTGTATTCTCAAAAAAAAAAAAAAATCTTTGTATGCTTTGAATTGGTGCTACTCGTGAATCTCAACAGTTGTAGATATGCTTCTTATTCTTTCTTCTCTCAATGTTGTATGAATGAATTTTTTACAGTATAATCACATCATATGCATATCCATCATAGCAAAAAAAACTAAAACAACATAAAAACCATATTTACATATTTGCATCAGATCAAGTGGATCAGTAGTTCACATAAAATAACCCCAACAAAATCAAACAAATCCATACGAATATGCATGACACCCAAAAAAACCCAATCACAGTGAATAAAATCTTCAGATTTTCATAACTTCAGCAGGAAAATCTTCCGATTTCTTCGCACTTTAGGAGAGAGGAAGTCAATCAATAAAGACATGTACTGAGAACCAATGTTTTGAATTCCGTTCCGTTCCGGTCAGAATGGCTAGAATTTTTCGTTCTGGTGTAGTATCCAGTACACTCCACCACCCCATTTCATTTCACTTCAAGTTACGGTCATTCCCGTCTCGTTTCGGCCATTTCGGTCAAATTCAAGTCATTTCGGCTAAAATTGAGCGTTTTGGCCTCCATTTGATTTTGGACTGCTTTTGTAATTTTCTTTTAACTTAGATGGCATTTTTGTAAATTTTAAATTCAAATGGTATTTAATTAATTCTAAAATATAAATATATTTATATAATTTTAATTTTTTATAACTTTAAATATGTTCCATCATTCTCTATTTTTTTAAATATCATTATTTTTAATAATTTATCTAGTTTTAATTTTTTTTTTCTTTATTTTTGTGTCTTAACTCAAATTTGTAATTTTTTTCAACATATATTCATTTTATAAATATTTAATTCTTATATATATACACATATACATGATATACACTTACATATATATATATATATATATATTTATTTATTTTATTAGTTGTTAGTTTATATATACATATAAATATTTATATATAATATATAATTTAATCCCGAAACGGTCGAAACATACCGGTACCGAAATATTTCGTTCCAATGCCTTAATCGAAATAGTCATCGAAATGATATTCAAAACTTTACTGAGAACACAAAAAAAAAACCCAATTAACGTGAAAAAAAAATAAAAAATAGAAAACATCTTGCAAAAATTTTGAAAAAAAAAATGTGACCTTTCAGAAGATATGTCGGTGGGATTGTTCATGGTGGTTCCATAGAAGCACAAAGGTGGTGGAGAACCCGTGAGGGAGAGGGCATGTGAGGGAGAGGGCTCGTGGGTGATGATGAGCAGTCATAGGTGGCGGATCAAAGAGAAGGAAGAATAAATATCAATCGGGAAAAAAAAAAAAAAAAAACAACAACAACAACAATGAGAAGACTCATACGCCGAATAACAAGAAAAAAAATAGAAGAAATCAAATCATAACTAATGAGATCTGTAAAGAAACAAAAAAAAATAAACATGAATCAAAATCAGAAAAAACCTAGGAACACACATCGCAAAAAAAAAAAAAAAATTTCTATAGATGTGAAAAATAGAAAGTGAATATACATGAAATGCAAGGAAAAAAAATTTTCTACAAATCTGAAAGCTAGATCAACCCAAACGCAAGAAAAATAAAAATTCTACTAATCTAAAAACTAGATCAACTCAGAAGGCAAGAAAAAAAATTTTCTACAGATGAAACGTGTAGAAAGCGAATATACATGAAACGCGAGAAAAATGAATTCTAACATATCTGAAAACTAGATCACCTCAAAAGTAAGAAAAAAAAAGTTTCTACAGATGAGACGTGTAGAAAGCAAATATACATGAAATGCAAGGAAAAAAAATTTCTATAGATCTGAAAACTAGATCAACTCAGACTTAAGAAAAAAAATTCTACAAATCTAAAAACGAGATCAATTCAGACACAAGAAAAAAAAAATTCTACAAATAAGACGTGTAGAAAGGCAATATACATCAAAGGCAAAGAAAAAAAAAATTCTTCTACAAATTTGAAAAATAAAAAGCCAATATATGTCAAACGCAAACAAAAAAATTTTTTTTAAACAAAAATCACAAAGCTAATATAGATTAAATTGAACAAAAAAAAAAATTGCATATTTAAAAACGGCAACCTCAAATTTGTAAGGTTTAAAAAAAATGTGCAAGGAACTAATAAAGATAGAGAGACGCCTGATTTGGATAGTGGGTTGAATTGAGATGAAAGTTTAAAATATTATTTTTTAATATTATTATTAATTTGAGATTTGAAAAAGTTGAATTGAGATTTGAAAAAGTTAAATTATTTATTATATTTTGTGTTGGAAGTTGGAAAAATTGTAATGATTAGATGAGACGAGTTGAGTTGAGTTGGGTTAGGCTTGGTAACCAAACGCTGCCTAAAACACATAGAGAAAGAGAGAGAGAGAGATGAAGAAAATGGGAAGCGGAGTGAGGAGATGAAGCCGTAAGGATGAGAGAGAGAGAGACAGAGATGAAAAACGTGGAAGGAGGCAGAATGGGGAGATGAAGGCATAAGGATGGTTTTATAGTGTACAGGTGGAGTTAGGGTTTTTATTAATTGAAATGGTGCCGTTTTGTATTTGGGAGTGGGCGGGCTGGGCCTGTTTGTGCATAAAACGGTGCCATTTTTATTCTTGGGTTATTGGGCTTCATGGCTTATTCTGGGCCTAGATGAATTAGGCCTTTTTTCTCAAATGATGAAAAAAAAAATACATTGTTATATATTTGTTTAGTTAGCTATTAGCAAGTTGTTTATTTTAATTTTTTTCACTTAATATATTAATTTTACATAAAATTTTATTAAGAATTTAAAATATAAAAAAATAAAATTTAAAATGTTGTAAAATTTTATTGTTTTAATTTATACATTAATAATTATTGTAAATTTAATAATAATGTTTATAAAAACAATTTCAAGTTAGTGTTGTCCCTTGAAAAAATATAAAAGATAATGCCTGAGTTAGGGCTGGCCGCGCGATACGGGAAAATGCGAAAAAAAATTTCATAAACGAGCTAAATTAAAATATAGAAGAAAAAAAAACAGTTTAACATTTTTTTGAACATTTGATGTTATTGCAAATAATTAGGAGATACAAAAATGTTAGATGAAAATATTGTTCCTCTAATATTCGCATTTATATATAATAGATATTTATACTATATTTTGTTTTTTATATATTAAAAATATAAAAAAGAAAATATAATAACATTTTGAACATTAGTTTATGCGAATTAGTAAGATTGCATTATTATGTCTGCATGGGAATAACTGGCATGAAAATCTTGAGAGTTCTCTGACTCATCACCATATAATGCATTTGCAATAGCCTGCATGAAAATGTTAGCTGCAAAGCTAATCTCTTCTTTGAATGTCTTTGACTGATATGGATATCGTATATTTTTTATGTTATTGTCATTTTGACTTCCTTGGTTATTAATGCTACAATTTCCATTATTTCTAGATAGAATGGAAGGTTTCTACAAATTAGCTACAAATTAAAAAACAATATTTGTTGGTTTGTTTTTTTTTTTTTTCGGTTTCAAATGAAAAAAAAGAAAACACATTACTATATGTTTGTTTACTTAGCTATTAGCACATAATTCATTTAAATTTTTTCACTTAAGATATGAATTTTACATAAAATTGTATTAAGAATTTAAAATATAAAAAAAATTAAAATGTTGTAAAATTTTATTTGTCTTAATTTATACATTAATAATTATTGCAAATTTAATAATAATGTTTATAAAAAATTTTCAATTTAGTTATGTCCTATAGAAAAATATAAAAGAGGATGCATGAGTTGGGGCTAACCGTGCAATAAGGAAAAATAATTCATAAATGGGCTAAATTGAAATATAATAAAGCAACTGTTCTTGATTATAATGAAAAGTTATTGTGCTACAATTGCAAATATATGAGCATCGGACAACTACGGTAAGTATTTTATCTTATCATTTTAAATTATTATTTTTTACATGATAAATATAAAACAATAATTATAAAAATTACTCAATAATAACATTCTCATTAATTATAATTGTCGTGTCTATCTGGAAATAGACGACGATACTGAATGCATGGCAGTTGTTGCCAAATTTGGACTAATGGCAGAATAAATACTAAATTTGCAACTGTTGATCTCTTTGAACACAAAGACGAGATAAAAAAACGTGTTTATAAATTTATTTAAAAAACTTATTACATTATATTATATATTTTTTCATTATTACAGGAGCACCTACCGTATTTAGCAAACATTGCAAATGCAATTTTAGAAAATGAATAAATTATACACTTATGCACAAAAATGAATAAATATGGACAATTACGTCAAAATAAGCTCAACGTTCTCTTCACCGAATCTATAAATTAAGTTACATTATAAATACTTTAAATCTCTTTTTATTAAACTTTTCACTTTTATTATTGTATCTTTAAATAGGACATTGACTTATGTATAAAGTTTATGTTTATTTCTTTACTTTTAGATTTATATAAACTTCTCATTGTTGTAATTATATACTTAAATAGAATGGTCACTTATATCTAAAGTTCATGTTTATTTTCTTTATTTCTATCATTTGACCATACATACAATGCATATTGCCCTTACTATATATATATATATAATAGAGTAAATGTCCAAGGAACATTTGCCTATTATATATATAGAGTAAATGTCCATATATATAATAGGCAAATGTTCCTTGGACATTTACTCTATTATATATATATATATATATATATATATATATATGTTTATATATGTATGCAGTATGTATATGGGGTGTGTGTTTTGAAAGTTTTGTTTATTTGTATAATGTATGTATATGGGGTATATATATATATATATATATATCATAAATGATTATTACAGTCGTGAATATGTAAGCGTCAATATCCAAGTAAATTATGCCTCCACTAGACAAACGTCCCTTGGATGTTTACTCTATTTATATATATATATATATATATAATATATTTATATACGTACATGTATGCAGTATGTATATGGAGTACGTGTTTTTATATATATAAAAAATGATAGTTGCAGTCATGAATGTATAAGCGCCATATAATTATTTAAAAAAAATTAAATAAATATGAGACCCATATGAAAAAAAATTAATTTTTTAATAATGAATCTTACTATTTTTTAAAACGACTGTACTATATTTATACACTCTATAACTATATATATCATTACTATATATATATATATATTGCCACTTGCGTGTACGTGTGAGCAAAATGATCAGGTACTAGTTTGTAATTAATTCCGTATGAAAGAATTATGCCTTGGGTAGTGAACTATTTGTTGGCTTCCGTATGGAATTTGGATGTAAGGATTCGCATCAAATGACGCATGACAACCACCAGCCTATAGTTTTTAACGTCTCCCACTCTATTAGGCCTAGGAAATAACGAAGTATTTAAGCAAGAGTATTGTCATGACTACACTTTCTTTCATTTTCTCTCTCTTTGTTTTATTAAGCCTTTTTAAATGGTAAAAAGGCTTATATAGACAGATCTTATATAAATATATATAATATTTTAAAACAGAAAATGGTTCCAGAGAACATGCTCGTCCTACGTCGAACAAAGGCAGCTTTCACGTTTCTTTCGAGCAATTTATTCCATGAAAGTAAATTTTTATATTATATGTTAGATATAATTTATAATAAAAATAATTTTATAATCTAATATATTATATAAAATCACATTAATTTAAAATTGTATTTTTATAATATCTTTTTATAATTAAAATATTTATCTTAAATATCCAACACGAAGCTTAAAATGTTTTTAGCGCACACTATATAGTATATTTTTATCAAAATAAAGCACATTTAAATATGAACACGTCATTAATTTAAAAAAAAAAATCACACATCGAGAATTAATACTCTTTTATTTATAGGTTTAAAGCCTAATTATATATAATAGACTATCCAATCTAAGTGAAAGAATTGTGGGTGCTTTTGGAGCTTTGCGAGAGCTCTCTCCTCTAGCCTTCTTATTCTTTGGGCTTATCCACACACATAGTCCTGGGCCTCTTGTTCCTCACTCGAAAGTCCAGTTAACTTTTCCCTGTTCCATGTTGCAACCAGATGTTAAAGTATTTTTCTGTAGGGTTCGGCTTACCTCCAGTGCGTCGTTAACAGGACATCTCCTGTTCTAATAACTAAACATTGACATGTGTATTATCGTCTAACAAACGGTACTGAAGATTCAAACTGAGTTTTAAAACTCTATTTTTCAAGCATCTTGCATAACTTTTATATTGACCAACAACTTGAACAAAATATATATGACAGATTATATATAAAATCACAAAAATCCCACCAACAAAATTACCCCCAAAGAAGGAATATATACTTGTTTATATATTTATATATAACTCACTACTATATGAGCATAATTATAAAAATATTGATATTTTAAGAATTTCACATGATATTTCCAGTTATTAAAATTATATACTTACATTTGTACTATTGTCTCAAATTTCCAAGACTATTAGGTAGTATTGTAATCAATCGAGTTCGAGCTAAGTGGTGCTGGCCAAACTTGGCTCGACTATTAAAAAGATCAAATTCGAGCTCAACTCAAACTCAAATAAAGATTTTTTTTAATATTCAAACTCAACTTGAATAAGATATTTTCATGTTCCCAACTTGAGATTGATTAAAAATTACGCAAAGTGCTAGATTTGACTAGTTTATCACTTCTTTTTTTTTAAAAAAAAAATGAGTTTAATAAATAAAAAATAAAGAAAAATAAAATAACATATATTTTATAATATTTTAGTCACATTAATATAAAGGTAGATAAATATTTGTTTCTTGCAGTCACAATATTTTACAAAACAGAATTAAATGTCGACAAGACTATATGACTATTTGGCTAATCTTATACAACTCTAATCAATTAAACTTACATAAAATAACAATATTTTATAATATTTTATAATTATGCTCATTAAATAATCAATTATATATATACATGTATATATTCCTTAAGGGAGCCGATTCTCAAAAAATAAAATTTTAAAACCCAGGAGTTATCTCCACCGTTTGTTGAAAAAGAATATACAAGTCAATGCTGTGTTATTAGAACAGGAGATGTCCTGTTAATGATAAACTGGAGGTAAGCCGAACCCTTTTCTGTAATTCCTGGTCGAGTACATGACTCCAATGTAAGAGCACTCTTAATAATTCTTTTATCTTATTTTTTAAAATATATCATTAAAATTTATTTTTTTAATTTTATATATTGACTTTTACAGTAAGTTATATATCAGTATATCTATTTTTTCTTCATATCATTTAAATAATATTTTTTTATTTTTTTAAACATTTCCTTTCTATCAATAAATTTGTAATATCTATATATTTTTTTATATTTACAATATATTATTATATATAATGTAATATAATTCAGTCCTATAAACACAAAATAAAATTATGTAAGTTAAATAAAAATAAAAAATAAAGTCAAATATGAAAAAATTAGATAAATAATATTTCCAATAGGTTTTTAGAAAAAAATAAAATAGAGGTGTTTTAAATGATGAACAATAAAAAGAATTTCTATTGAAATGTAAAAAAATTATAAGAAAATGAGTGAGTAAATGAAGTATAAATAATAAAAAAAATTATTTGAAGGATTAATAGTACTCGCTACATGTAGCAGGTTACTGTAGCAACTTGTATTTTATAAAATCTTTATCTAATCAAATGGAGCTCATTTTATAAACATTTCTTCAAATATTTTACATTTTTTGTATTATACATGAATCATTTAGAGTACTTTAAGAGGTGACATTAGCTTAATGATGAAAAAGATCATGGACGTGTCCATCGTACATTAAATGGGATGACATTAACATTTATATTAATGTCGTGTTTTGTACGCCCTTTGGCAAGGTCGCTAAGCTGGTTTGGATCTTCACTCGAGTCGGATCTTGATGAAATAGAGAGATAGCCTTAGGGTGGTCTGGGGAATCTCCGATACCAAAGTATAGAATATAAGTCAAAGTGCTTTAAAGAAGAAAATAACAGTGGAATATAATTCACAACAGACTTTAGTTCATCCTCCTTTTACCTTGCAGTCCTGGGTGGCCTTTATATTTTGTCTTTTAGGTTAGGTGGGCCATGCCCTATGTTCTGGGGCAGAAAGATGTCTCTCCCCAGAGTTTCTACCACCATGCTGCATTTAATGCGGCATAATTTTATTTTTGTCATCCATTTAATGTGGCATGTGTATCTGGCAGAGTTGCCTGATGTCGTCTCTTTCACTTTTTCCCGATCATGGCTTCCCGCGTCATTCTCCAACATCCTATATCAATATTAATGATTACCTTTAACTCGCGTCTTTAGTCACGCCGCATTAAACATTGTGGCTTGGCGCCTATACGTGAGGGACTAAGCCTTTACACTAAATATGAAATGTCCTCCCCCTCCCAACGAGTAGTATAAAAGCTTGACATCAGGTAAGAGCGCGGGTTCTCTCCTTGTTACGTTAGTTAATCATATGAAAATTCTCTAAAAATAATATATTGACTTTGGCATTGAAGGCTTTCCGAATACCTCTAGACCCCTAGACTTTCTGTGTTGCAAGTGATTGAGCCTAGTATCCGCTATACAAAACACATTTTCAACTATATATATATATATATATAACATCAATGGATTTGTTTCAAGTATCAATTATTCTGGGTGTTTAAACTATAGTGTCATAAAGAACTATTGTCAAATAGAGTATTTAATTTGAGGCGGACTTATAATTTAAAATAATGAATGATTTTATTCTATCCTCTTATTTTCAAATACAAATAAACAAAAAATTAATTTTAAAAAGGATGAAAACTATGAGAAGATTTTGTATTTTAAATGACGATCCCGTAGCTCCATGGAATTAGTTGTAAATGCAAGTCAGTTGTGAAATGCAAATGTGGTTTGTGCTTATTACTCCTAATGGGCCGAGTTCCTATTTGCTTCTGGGCCTCCACTTATTCCTCATCAGTTGGGCTCAGTACACATTCTTATCTAAAAAGATAACTTTTTAATTTTATTATTTTTAAAATAATTAAATTATTCTACTAATCATTTATATATCACATATTCACGCATTTAGTAATAATTTTTTTTAAAAAAATATATTATATATGATGAATATAATTTTTCTTTTTAAATATCAAATCAACGATGAAGACAACAATTTAATCTAAAAGAATGATGGAATTTTCTTTTTCGTTGAAACATATTATTAGGATTCAAAGTAAGGATGATTTATCGATTCCTTATCGGTTTCGACCGATTCTAACATTTAACAGACGTTTCTGATCGATTTCTCTCCATCTCTAATAAGTCAAGTCGTGTTTATATATATATATATATATATTATGAACGTAATTGTAACAAATATTCCTATCAATAAAAAATTTATGGATTAGAAAATCATTTTACAGAACTTTTCAAAAATAAAAAAAAATAAAAGAGAAATCATTTATATAAATTTTAAATAGACAAACACATAAATTCTCGTAAATAAATGAATTCTATCTTAAAAAAGTGTGAAAAAATTATATAAAAATTATCTTTTAGGAAATTGTAACTAACCCTAATCTTAATAAAAATAGTAAAAACAAGAAAGAAATAAAGGTATAAATATGTACAATTATTTCGTTATATATTTATTTAAATAATATAAAGAAATGCTTGGAGACTGAAAACAGTATCAGAGAGAAGAGAGAAGAGAGAGAGAGAGAGAGAGAGAGGGGAAAGTTCAGAGAGTTAATGCATGAAGGTATTAGATCTGTTTAACTAAAGAGATAACAGGAAGAGGTAGGGGCACACAATCATTCGTTAGGGCTTTTATTACTTCTACACCAACTTTGAGAGAGCAAAAAGCTGAGAGAAAGAAAGTTAAAGCCGAAAGGAAATGGACGCAGCAGGAGGGCCACCTCCACCGGCCGACGCTGTAATGACGGATGCCCAGCCTGACCCGCAGCCACAGCAACCGCAACCGCAACCGGAACAGGCCATGGGGATGGACAACATATCGGCGACGTTGAGTCACGGAGGGAGATTCATTCAGTACAACATCTTCGGCAACATCTTTGAGGTTACAGCCAAGTACAAGCCCCCCATCATGCCCATCGGCAAAGGCGCATACGGCATCGTTTGGTCTCTTACTCTATCTCTCTCTTTCTCTCTGAATTTCTGAGAGGTAATCTGTGATTTTGATTTTCTTTATCTTTGGATTATGAATTTCCCTAGCTCGTTTTTGAACTCGGAGGCGAACGAACACGTGGCTATAAAAAAGATTGCGAATGCGTTCGACAACAAGATCGACGCCAAGAGGACTCTCAGGGAGATCAAGCTGCTTCGCCACATGGATCATGAAAACGTCAGTGAGTGCTTAGTATTTATTCTTTACCAACTTAGAACAAAGTAATTAGTCGTTTTCTTGTAGTTTCTTGTTACTCGTTAAAAAAGAAAGAATCTTTAATCATTCAGTTATCGCTTTCTTTTACTAAAGAACGAGTGCAATTATGTATGTGATGTTGAGTATGATAGGGCCTAAGTACGCGCAATCTTTACTATAACAATGTGTAGTAGCGTCGAGTCCAAAAATGGTAATAGCTAAAGGAGGAAACCACAAAGAATATTACCTGTTTGATTTATATGGACGTGAATTAAACCACACTTAAAAGTAAATTTAAGTTTTTGCGTGGCTTTTGGAATATGAAACGTTATTACCATTAACGTTCTTATTCATTAAAAAGCACAAACCACACTCCTTTGTATACCTCCAATGTAGTAGAGAATACCCTCTTTTTTCTCCCTCTTCAAGCTATCTGTTTGTAACTTTCTTTTTGATCGGAAAAAAATAAAGAAAGAAAGAAAGTTACTAACCGATAGCCTCTAAAAGGGAGAAAAGGAAAGAGCGCTGGGGGGGGGGGGGGAGATGCTTTTGTTCTCTACTACATTGGAAAAAACCTGGAAAAAAAAAAAACCTTTGTACCTACCCAAAAAACAGTTCTAAAAAGACAATTGTCTAATTAGTTTGAATGTGATTAATGACGTATTATGAGTCATCACTTGTTGGTTTTTTGATGTGACAAGTTACTTATTATTATTATTATTTTTATAGATAATCAAGAAATTTTATTCATAGAAGTAAGCAAAGTCCAAGTACACAGGGAGTATACATGAGAATAACCTAATTAGAGTTTACAATCGAAAAGAGAAGATCATGGACATTTAGCCCATTACAAACAATATCCCCCGCCCATAAGAACAAAGTTTTAAAAAAGAAAGCTTTAAGCTCATCCATTGTTCTCTCACGATCTTCGAAGCTTCTATCATTTCTCTTCCGCTAAATGCACCAACACATGCATATGGGAACCATTTTCCAAATTGGTGCCACTTGTGAGTTGCCTTAGAGGCCTCTCCAGCTTGAAAGGAAATCCACCAGTCTAAAAAGCATGACCCATAATAATCCAATTCTCGTGAAAAAATATCCCACATGGTCTTGGCCACCTCGCAGTGTAAAAACAAATAATCTACTGATTCACCATTCTTCTTACACATACAACACCGGTCCACCACCATTACCCAATGTTTCCTTAAATTATTTGTAGTGAGGATCTTGGCTAAGATGCTGTCCATACGAAAAAAACTGCTTTTGAATGAGCTTTTGTTTGCCATACGCTCTTCCATGGGAACATGGTCATTCTAGGGCTCACTAGAACTTGGTAAAACGATCTGACCATGAATTTACCTTCCTTGGAGGGGCTTTAGTTCATCTTATTTGTGGGACCCTCTGTCATGCTTACCAAATACAATGCCTCATAGAGCTCTGTGATAGTCTCCATCTCCCAGTCTTGGGCTGCCCTAATGAATTCTACATTCCATTGAGGGGAGCCAATAGAAAAGACCAAGAGATCAGCTATCGCTGCATCCTTTTCTTGTGTGATCTAAAAAATGGCAGGGAAGGCGTGACAAGTTATTAGAATTACTTTTACTGTCACATTGCATTTTACTTTAATAACTCAATTGTGATCGTTGTGGCTAGGTAGATAATTTTAACGTATAACTCGTTGCCGTTGTTTTGTCCAGTAGAATCATGGGACCAGATGATAAAATTAAGATTTTGAGCAAAATGTATTATGAACTTTGGGTTTTTCCCCCACTTTAGGTAGCTGGACAGATCTCATTATTACACGCAACTGGGGCTCATTTTCCTTTTTAGCCCCATTTTGGTCGTTTGGCCTGGTGAAACCATCTCCCTTTTTGTAGGCATTTTTACAACCAATTTCATTAAAAATTAATTAACTTTGGATTTGGCCAGTTAAGGAAGACTAGATTCAGAATCCACTTGAGTGCATGTGTAACTTACCAATAAAAAGAAATGTTTTATTGTCTTACCTTTGTAATTCATTATCACATGTTTACAGTATATTCCGTAGGTGTTCTGTTTAGCTGTTTATTTGGTCGTGCTGACTTATTCTCTTTGGTAGGAACCTCCTGCAGGAGACATATGAATTTGGCTCTACAGAAGTTTATTAATATTGCTTATTACTTATAAAAAAAAAAGTAGTTTATTAATATTGCTCATATTTTCATGCAGGTTGTTGCAATCAGGGATATAATACCTCCCCCACAGAGGGAGGCATTTAACGATGTTTATATTGCCTATGAGCTAATGGACACTGACCTGCATCAGATTATTCGTTCCAATCAAGCGTTGTCAGAGGAGCATTGTCAGGTATTCGAAACATTTATTTATGTTTAGCTTGCTACCATGTCTGCTGTATGATACCTTTACTTGCATTATCAAAGACCTCTTGGACTTGCAGAAGCTATAATAGAATGAAAGCCTCTCTAAATGGAGTATTTCAGTAAGTGAAAAAGGGCATGGTCCAAGTACAAGCAAGCTAGCAAATACTATGAAAAACAAAGGGGCATCATCTCTCAATGAAAAGATTGTTTATAACCATCTTGAAGTTGTTCAGCACTGAATCTATTCTGCTAAAAGTTTACCTCTGGTTGAATCATCTTGTGCATCTACTACCTCTCGTCAGAAGTCTTCAGTCGATTCAGAAGTCTGCATTCGACTGAAATATCTCGTTTCTGTTTGCTACCACTGAAGTGATTTCACCCTCTGTCTTAAACAGCTTTCACCCATTCATTTTACTGAACCTGAACCCTTCCACCAAGAAGACGAGTGTAGGTGATCAGTGTGATCAAGAATCAAAATAGCCTCAAATGATTTCTTGTGGTCTTATATAAGCTACCTGAAAAAGCATTACCGAAGAACATTAATTCCTTAATAGAACGGTTTTGTTGTCAAAAGCCTTATCCAAAGAAGATATCTTTCTTTTTTTTCTTTTTTTGGGGGGGGGGGGGGGGGGCGCTAAAATCTCTCGTCTGAGATGGGAGTAGAAATGTTCTGATTTAATACATACATATGGTTCTCAAACCAATTAAAGTAGTTGGATGTTATCCTTATAGAGATGGGTTGTTTACAAAGCTTTGGAGCCTTGGATCTTTCTTTTCCTGTGATAAAGTGGTTGAATGGAATAATATAGCATTCAATCAAGATGGGGAATGTAATATAGTGTGTCTGCTCATCAAGATGGGGAATGTAATATAGCATGTCCACTCGCTATGCCTGAACTTAGAATTGCCATGACTTGTGGAAGTCCGTATTTTTTTGTACTTTCCAGTTTTTGCTTTCGCTTGTTCAGGTTTTTGAAGTTTTGTGCTTCTTTCTCTTCTTCATCTTTTGCTTTTTATTATGATTTCCAAAATTCACCATAGCTATAACTACCACTTTTCTATGTTTTATGCAGTATTTCCTATATCAGATCCTCCGCGGATTGAAATACATACATTCTGCAAATGTTCTGCACAGAGACTTGAAGCCCAGCAATCTTCTTTTAAATGCCAATTGTGACTTGAAAATATGTGATTTTGGACTAGCTCGTGTCACCTCCGAAACTGATTTTATGACAGAATATGTCGTTACAAGATGGTACCGTGCACCAGAGCTGTTATTGAACTCTTCAGATTACACTGCTGCTATTGATGTATGGTCAGTTGGTTGTATTTTCATGGAGTTGATGGATCGAAAACCCTTGTTTCCTGGTCGAGATCATGTGCATCAGCTAAGTTTGCTGTTGGAGGTAATTTTAATTTTCCAAGTTTATACTGCTGTACTGTTGTTTTCTGGGGTAAAAATGATCAGTTGAAATTTGTCATTCCAATTACAGTCTCTTATACTTATTGCTTTTTATTCAAGAAGACCTGCTTATTCTCCATACTTAAATTTGGCACCGAATATAATAGCAGATGACTTTTGAAATTGGAATTTAGGATTATTCAACTGCATTATTTTAATGGCATTCTTCCACCTCTTCCTTATATAGCTGTATGTATACTGTCATAAATGCACTTGAGCGTATGAGTCTATGACACATTTTCCTCTCCATGGGCATGGAAAAATGCAAAATCCAATCTTTGTGCTCTTACAGAGCAAATATGTCCCTTTTTTAGTACAATTAATCATGCTTAATATTGCAGCTGATTGGCACCCCGTCAGAGGCCGACTTGGGGTCCTTGAATGAAAATGCTAAAAGGTATATTCGGCAACGTCCTCTTCACCGTCGGCAGTCCTTCACTGAAAAGTTTCCTAATGTCCATCCTTCAGCTATTGACCTTGTTGAAAAGATGTTGACATTTGATCCCAGACAGAGGATTACTGGTGAGTTTCTGTTTCGTAATGTTATGTGCATAACAAGTCTCATCGATCAACTGAGAGCTAATTTCTATTAAGCCTTGTATGAGAAAACTAGTCTAATCATAATATGTAAAGTTTCACGGTTTTATATTCCAAAAAACTCATGTAACCCCACTTGAAAAGATATTTTTCCCCTTAAAAATCTTAGGGATACTTCTGAAACGAAGACTCTCAATCCAAGCTCAACCAAGCTGCCCTTAATTGTGGTGCTGTGATCTTGCTACTCACAATGTTACAATTCCTATTCAAGGGACTCATTCTTTCTCATTTTTTGCCATGCCCCCCCGCCCAAGAAAAATCCCAACCCAAGAAGGTTTTTCCAGCTAAATTTTCCATGAGCACTTATTGAATTGCATCTTTCTTGGGCCACAAATAGTGAAACAGATGGAAAGAAGCTTCTGACATATTAGTTTTCCAATGATTCAATAGTAGATCCATCAAGTTTTGTGATTTTGTCGAGGGATTTAATAATAATAAAAAATCCATCAAGTTTTGTGCTTGGGTGCTTTAACAGAGTTATATGGGCATTTAATTTGTGCCATTGAAAACACTGACGTGTAATTTCCTATTTCCGACAGTTGAAGGCGCATTGGCTCATCCCTACTTGACATCTCTGCATGACATCAGTGACGAGCCTGTGTGCATGACTCCCTTCAGCTTTGACTTTGAGCAGCATGCACTGAGTGAGGAACAGATGAAGGAGCTGATATATAGGGAGGCTCTTGCATTTAACCCCGAGTATCAGCCACAATGAGGAGTCATGCTTGTTTAGTCATCGTGATTTGATCAGTGTGGTCTCTCTGGTTTATATAACTCGGGTGATTGATTTCTTACTGTACATATTGTTCCATTCCAAAATGGGGTGGATCTGGAGTTGATTTACTTTGGGCAGAATTCAGGTACTGGAACAAATATAATGGAATCTGCATCGCTGTTTACCCTTTCATTGTTCTATTGATTGGATTAAGCCAACTCCTGATCAACGGCTCTCTCGCCCTCTCTCTCTCTCTCTGTGTTTGTTTGTTTGTTTTGATCTGTTTTCTCCTCCTTTAATATCTGGTGTACATTCACCGATCCAAAAAGCCAAATTAGAACTCCCCCATTTTTTCCCTTATCCTCGATACTTGTTTTCAAGTCTCGTGCGTTGGATAAAACATGGCCAAAGCTTTGCCGTCGTTATTCTTTTATCCCAGGGCTATTGGCACAAGAGCTGTACGGATATACTTACCTTGATGAACCTTTGTCTTGTACTACGTGTAAGACCATTTCCAATAGCTAGGATATGCTTGTGAGCTTCTTTACTCTTGCTTATCAGTACTTAAGAGTGAGTGTTTTATGCCAAAATTAGATTGGCGTTGTCCATTTCATACTGAAACCAGGTTGGAGACGGGGCGATTAGTAGTAGGTCTCGTCAAATTTGAACAATTCAGGGATAAACAAACCAACTAAAGCAATGACTGTATGAGAGAGGATAACAACTTCAAATTTTCCTGCTCAACGTTATGTAGAATTCTCACATGAACCTATATGTCGTAAGGTTCGATTACCGAACAAAATGAATTCTAACGAGCTAGTATCCGAAACTCAATATTATCAGAGAGCTCACCAATCCAGAGGGAAGAAGCAATCCAATCCATATTTGCTAGCAGCTAATTTTGAAAGAACGAATTCATATCCTATATTAGAGACGTAACTTTGATGAGTACAAAGCAGCATCTTCAACAATGCTGTTAGCTCTTCACACTTTCAAAGAATCTAGAAAGTGGCACAGGACCATCAGCCTCTTCGCCGTCACTGCAAGAGTGCTTGGTTCTTGACTTGTGCTTCTTTTCTTTCTTTGTTCTCTTGGACCTAGATCTACTTGATTTAGATCTACTTGATTCTCTCTCCTCTTCATCACTACTGGAAGAATCGGAGGATGAACTTGAGGAGCTAGAGCCAGAAGATCTCCTCCTCCTTGAATGCTGCATTGACAAATGAGGGGCTCACATTTCACAGTTTTAAATATCTGTAACAATTGAAATGCAAGAGTGCTTTAATGCTATCCCCACTCTCTAGTTTGCTTCATTACCGTGTTATATTGGCATGTCATCCCTAACAGTCTTTTATTTTAAAAATAAATAACAACAAAATCTTATTTGTAGTATTTGTGATTCTAATCCTCTTTGTTTTGTTTTGTTTTTTTTTTTTAAAAAAAAAAATTGGCACCGGGTGTCTAACTAATCCTGGTGGTGCACAGGCTCTTGGCAAGGGATTTCCTAGAAGTACACCTCAGGTAATTTAAGGATAAATTATCCTAGTCTGATGGCCCTAAGAGTGTGAATGTGGAGTTTTGAACCCGGGAAGTTCGGTTTATAGACTAAGCTTCTATGTTTTCAATTAGAAGCAATATATTCTAAACTGAAGTTTAAACATTATTTTTCTTTGAGTACTACCTTCAAGCCCTCCCAAACTTGCATGGAGTTGACATGACTCGAAAGTTTGAAACCATAGTTTAAGTTTACAAAGTTATTGTGTGGATTTGAAGGACCCAAAACATAATCTATTCAAACTTATGCATAGCTGTTCAACTGTCCCTAAATTTCTTGATCATAGTTCCATCAGCGCTTCTGATCTTATTACAAATTCATCGGTTCCCCTTGACTCAAAATAAAATGCTCTCTTCCTCTTGATAAAATTAGTTTCTTTCTCTCATGCTTTGCAATTTACTTCCTCCAAGATCATCACTATCACTGGTTCAACTGGAGCCATGCCAACAGGATATTATTGTACACAAAAAGGATGGTTCCCTCGTGATAGTAACGAATTTAGATAAAGTGCTTACCCTATGCATCTAAACTTTCAAAGGAAGAATGGCCAGGTAACATTGGATTTAGCATCACCTTTCTCGTGTCAAGTGAGCAAAGGCTTGGCAGGAGTTCCAAAATAGGAAGGCACCCAGGGGCCTTATAATGAGAGTGAAGATTCAATCTTGTATCTGTTCTAGACTGTACAAGTGATGAATCTGAGTAATAATAATTTAATAATTATTGTTTTTTATGATGGGGGAACCACCCCACGGCAAAGCCCTTAGGACTCACCCATGGAACCTAAACTCCTGGGGAGACTAGGACAGCAAATTAAATAAATTTGCTAAACAATTTAATAAACTGTAGGCACCTTTCTCTTTCTGCTGCTTCGTTTCTTTAGTTCTTTGTCCTTGTCTGCAATGACATATATAACCTTCAAGAAGAAGAACAAGAAGGGGAGAAGGAAGAAGAATGCTTTATTGCACATACCTTTTTTGTGATTATATTTACTACTGGAGTTGTTTTTTCCTTGGGCAAGTTTGCGTGCCCTTTCAGCATCCAGTTGAGCTCTGTATTCTCTCATCATTCTATCTTTATCTGCTTCCAGTTCCCCCTTTTTCATTTCGTCTTCCTAGTAAAAATTTCCACACAAATCAACAGAGGAAAAATTAGCACATACATAAGAGGCATGCAATCAGAGAGTAAAAAATTCATGAACACAAAGGTATTACGCATAGTCAAGGAAGTTAACCAACTCCCTCAATGAGCATCTATTTCCCTCCAGAAAATGCATCGATCAAAGATAAACAGCCACTCAAATTAAAATATGAACTCTAAAAAATGGATAACCGATGATCCACTTCCATCTAATTTACCGAAAGACCAAAAACTAAGTCTAATCTCTTCCTTGTCTCATTATCCATGGCCTCAATTATGACAAGATTGTTCCTTATTTTCCTGCAAGTAAATTTCACAGAAAAAAAACGAAAGGCATAGTCTGTACATCCCTTGAGCTAGTTTTCTTTTGAAACTCGTGGCTTCAATTCATTCCTTATATGCAAAACGTATTATTCATTTTAGTTGATGCAAATCTTTTATTGGGGAAAGTGTAATAGAATATTGGTCTTTTATCACATAATATATAGAGGGTAGAATGCAGTGTCATTCATAATAGGAAAAAGAAAACTAGTACTTTGTTTCTTTGTTGGACAGCTGCCATAAACACATGGCGAGTTCTTTCCTTGTCTTGCCCAAACAACATTCTTTATTCTCGTTGGAGAAAACTCTCCCATGGTAAGGTTTGCACAGAGCCAACATCATTGCAGCTTATATACAATGGCGATTTGTTGTTAACGCGCACAACATTTTGATAACAATTTTGGGCCCGATATTTGTAAATAAATAAGAAAATCATATTACTTGCATATTTATGACAAGGTATTTTAAAATGTTTGCCCATGTCAACATGTACTAGCAATGATACCAGTTATGTAGCATTTCAGGTTTCTCAAGGTCTTATTACATGGTTTTGTATAAACAATCGAGATTAAAAAAAATATGGCAGAATCCGTGGTTTTATCAAACTCTTAGCACATTGCCTAGGGGGCAGAAGCATAGCGCAGTTGGCATATAAAATCATCACTGAAAGAAAATGAAAATTACAAATGGAATACTTTCTGTGGATCTTTGTTCTGTGAAAGCATAATATCATTAAGCTAGCATGACATAAATTCTTGATGTTTCTTTCTTTACTAGATAACCTGTGACATTGATGAATGACTATGAGAACAAGTACCCATATAAATATATACTTTTCCTATACAGAAACACACATGCATGCACAAGTGTGTGCGCACTTGTGCAAAATGCAACTGGTGTGTTCCATGAAAGGGGGACACAATAAGTTGCAGTGGAGAAACAAATATAGAAAACTCATGCGCACTTGTGATCAAGATAAGCATATTAGCAACACTCAACAATTACCTTTTGCTTCTTTTTAAACTCTTCCCAGGTGATAGTGTGAGAAGTTTTAAGACTGGCCAAACGAGCAGCATGCCACTCTGGCGAATGAAATGAACCATCCACCTGCGACTGTCCTCATCAGTTACACTCCAGGAAAAGAAACACCCAACAAAAACTTTTATACTGGATTATCGGATAACCTTTTCTGATCTAAAGAAAGACAAACTTTCTTAAGATCTCATAAGTCACAATTGTTTGATCATGAAAGAGAGGACTTCAAAAATAAAGTAAAAAGATTCAGGAAATGAGCTAAAACTTTATCCCTGTTTTCTTGGTTTTCAGCCATTGTTCTTAATGGTGGGGCAGTTCATGAGTTTCTATCCTTGTTGCTTTAGTAGTCGAATGTTCTTAGGTGTTTCTTTAGTATACTTCCTGTGTACATGGGCTTCGCCTATTACATTCATTGAATAAAATTTTTACTTATCAAGAAAAGAAAAAAAGAGCTAAAACTTGATATAATCCCTAAATAAGAATAAACTCTTCTATGTATCCTAAAAATAGGGGCACCAATGTACTTATAAAAAAAGGGGGGCACCAATGTGGTAGATGAAGTGGAGTTGGCGGCTGAGCCCTGTCAGAAAATAAACTTTTAGAACACTATTAGAGCCATCCTAAAGCTCCTATCTTTCCAAGAGGACAATATTCATGTATAGAAGTCAAATGCGCAGGTTGATTAACAGGTGAATACTTCTCACGTTCAATCTATCAGATAAGACTATGAACCATGAATTGCTCTGTAGCTCGTCACAACTCAAATCAAGAACTTAAAATTCGTATATTTTGCAGGAAATTTTTGACACCACACTCAAATTACTGTAAGATTTCATAAAAGTAAAGCTTACCCATTAAAATCTGAGATTTATTCGATAAACAATAAGTATCTAATCAATCATAAGCATAAAATTCAATAATGTAATGGAATAACACAAATTAACAAACTGCCATAAAAACAGAAGAAGGAATAAAATTTAAGAACGAGAAATTCAATGGGGAATGATAGTATGAAAGGGTACAAACCATGCCGTCTTCAATCTCCTCAGCCGCAGCAGAGCTGGAGCCCAGCCGGGCTCTCTGCATAGCTTTGTAAGCCTGATTTTTGCCCATTTCAACTTTTCAAGAGACACCCAGATGAGAAAACGAGCGATTAAACTCCACCAAAGAAAGAAATCCAGAAAGAAAAATGAGAGAAAATATGGGAAAGTATTTGATTAAAGCATTAACGGTCAGGAACCCGTGTGGAGGAAGAGAACATGTGGGGTTTTCTTTCCAAAGGGCAAAGGGCTACAAAGATGAGGCTGTCACGCAGAGGATTTTTGCGTCGGGTGAGATCACGAGCACGTGGGTTAATCGGGTACACCAGCCATCAGGGCTAAACTTATTCGGTGCAGGTGATTACGAAAATGAAGACGAAGATATGGATATTTTGGAATAGTGTTATTTGAAATTCTTACATATTTACTTGGTATATTATAATATGATAAAATCTTCGCACAAGTATGTCCGATTTTCCTCAAAAAATAGCCTCCAATGATAATCTGCCACGTAGACCTCATATTCAAATTATGGTGCGGTGCGGCTCAGAGGAAAAAAAAATTTTGAGCTTCTTCCCGAGTCTCTGCTTCCAACCCCCCTTCTCACTCTCTCACTGAAACATTTTCGACCTGGTCCGAGTTCTAAACTCTACTCTACTCCAAAATGTGAAGTTCTCAACGGCCTTTTTCTCCCCCTCTTTTCAAAGAAATTCCCTCCCAATCGAGTCAATTTGTATAATCTCAAAGGTCTCTCTCTCTCTCAATTTTCCTATTTTGCAGTGATTGTACACCTTCGTGTTGTTCTGATGGGTAATTCTTCTCTATTTCTATCTCTTATTGAGAGAGCATATTCTTCTCTCATACGCAGATTCTGCTTTCAAATCAGTTTGTATAAGCTTTTTTGCTTATTTTCTTCCATGGCGAAGTGGGTTGCACCAGTTTGAAGGGATTTTCTGGTCAAAGTGGGTTTGTCTGTCGCGAAGGCAATATCTTATCTTTTCTGTCGGTGAGTCTGGTCTGGAGCTTCTTCAATAGTGCCGGAGGTCGTACGGCGAAGTAGCTTGCGCTTGTTTGAAGGAATTTTCTGGTCGCAATGGCTATTCTGTAGGTGGGTTCCCAAGGTGTCATCTCTTCCGCTATGGCGTGATGCGGATCAAAATATTTCTGTGCCTAGCTGATGTGTCATCTCTTTACTAACTTCCGATAAACCCACCATATAGGATTCACCATCACCATTTCAAAGAGAACTCTTATAATATTTAAAATTTAATTTAAATATAATTATTTTTATATATTTTTGATACGTTTTACTAATATGATTAGTTAAAATAATTATTTTATATAAAAAAAATAATACAGATAAATACATTAATAAAATATATAAAAAATATTTTTTATAATTCATTTTTTTTAAGTGAAAATTCATTTTTTTTCATATAAAATGCATTGAGTGACATAACTAAAACGGTATAGTAACATTTCTCTTGTGGATTCACTTTAATAAATAAAGTGCAATTTATGATTTGAAACCATTAAATAAAATAATAATAATCCAAAATTCTGACATTTATTTACTCGAAAAAATATGGAGGCCAGGCCTTAAGCCCACATAAACACAATATTACTCGTTTTAGGGCAACAATTGTGGGCCTAGTTTTAACTCCCCCATACGGATTTGGGCAATGGGCATGGCCGCATGAGATAATAGTCGTTGTTTTCTACTGGCAATGAAAATATTCTCAATTGATTAAAGATTCTCAAATGCATCAAGCATTAAAATATATGAAATATGTTTTATTAAAATATATTTTATGACTATTATCTCATATTTTCTTCTCTCTGTTTTTTTTTAATCTTTTGGGTTTATGACAAGTTAACTATTTGAGTAAATAAAGGCATTAATACTAAATCACAAATATAGATGTAAAAGAAAATAATTTGTACAGTTATAGATCGTACAAGTTTCTCGTATTAATTTTTTTTTAAGTTGAATAAATCTAAAATTCACGTAAAAAAAATTATCTTTTAACAGTAAACGCCACTATTTTTTTTAAAAATGTGTACGAAACTTACCTACTCTAAAAATGTATATGACATAACTCTTGCATAAATCCTTAAGCACTATCTTTAATCACATTAATATTTAATTAGCTCTAGCTGGTCAAGGTTAGGCACATATTTAAAAGTGACACATTTGCCTATTATATAATATATCTCATATATAGATACATAAAAATTGGTGCGCCATTCCGCGGGCCACAATGGGCACGAAAATTAAAACACTGACCACTTTAATTTGATCCAAAATCTAAAGAGTTTTACTATATACAAGCACAGTTACGCACTAATCTGTGTACCAATACTGATTTATTCATATTTAAAATTTAAATTAATACTGTTTTCAATAAAATCTATTTTTTGACCAATTACATCTCATTGGTGCACAGATTAGTACGTAATTGTGCTTGTAACTATATTTTTCCAAATCCAAAATAATTGAAGATTATTTTTTATTATTTTTTATTTTTAAAGTGCATCCAAAAGCAAGCCCTCTCCCAATTCAATTCAGACCGACCCAAAAGCAGAAAATTGCTCCCACCATTGGTCACCGTCGACGTTATTATTGTCCTTCTACGCATGAAATCCCCCGGCCAGGATAATGATATGATCTTTGACAAGCTATCTTGATTAATTTATATTTCTTAATGTTTAGTGTGCACCACTTACTCTTAGAATAGATTTAACTTTTTATGATTTAAATAATAATGAGTAGCAATTATTAATTAAGTGATGTAATGGGTTGAGCTGCTTTCATGTTATCATGTTTTAAAATATTGCATGCACTTGAATCGATACTAGTACGTACATGATTTTACATCACATTAATTTGCAACGCGTCTTTAACCTAGCTACTGCATGGGTGGAAAAAAACAGCCATTTTCATTTTTCATGACTATGTGATCGATCCGGTCTGTACGTGTGGCGTCATGATCAATCACAACTGTTTTTATCATTATCATGTTAAGATGAAGGAATTATGATAGATTCTGGACATTGGATGCATGTGATGATCAGGCTTAATTTGTTTGCTTGTCAATGATCACATGATCTTCTATATCCCTCCAAAATATAAGTAGAATTTTTCATAAAACAATGTGGGCCGTGTTAGAAATCAAATTCAAATTGTATTGTATGACCACCTTTATCTAGCCGTCAAAGGCATAGTACTAGCCGTCAAATGCATAGTGCTAGTCGTCAAATGCATAGCGACTTTGGAATACTCCAGAATGTTATAGAAACTCCTTTGTACTCCTATATATATCGCTATAACATTTAATGAAATTCATAAGTTTCATAACACGTTATCAGCACGAATCGTTTTTTTTTCTTTCTCTTTCTCTTTTCAATCTCTAGATTTTGGTCCTCGTGAGGTGTTCTTCATCCGCAGCCTCAACAATTCCAGACCACCTAATTCTCAACAACCACAGAAAATCTTGTGCGATATGTCTCTCTCTTCTCTTTCTCTCTCTCGCTCTCTCTGCCAAACAACATCACCCACGCACATGGGTCACCATGCTACGGCTCAACCAAACAACAGCAAGCTTCCAACTCCATCAGTACCACAAAACTGTATCTACCGAGTGTTCTTCAAGAGGCGATGGTGGGAGTTCATATTAATTTTCAACCCACGGCTCTGGTTTTTGTGATCCGATGGCGAACCCGAGATTTTTTTAATTTTTGAATCTGATCCCACGGTGATGGCGAAGGCTAAGGAGTTGAAAAGAGAGCTGCAGAGATTGGTGCGGGCTATTGTAGATGACGAGGAACACGTGGAAGCTGGAAGAAGAGTCCAAGCCGTTGGATTGCAATATACTAAGCGTACAGTGATAGACCAACTACCCACCAAAACCAAAAGATAAGCTTTCTTTATATAATATATATATATAGCTTCACGGGCTCCAGACTATTTGCCAGTATCTTTCGTCTGCTCACCAGCTTCTCTTCAATCTAGTGGCTCATTTAGGCCACGTTTTTATTTCAGTTGGTCATCGCATATCATTTTTTTTNTTTAACTTTTTATGATTTAAATAATAATGAGTAGCAATTATTAATTAAGTGATGTAATGGGTTGAGCTGCTTTCATGTTATCATGTTTTAAAATATTGCATGCACTTGAATCGATACTAGTACGTACATGATTTTACATCACATTAATTTGCAACGCGTCTTTAACCTAGCTACTGCATGGGTGGAAAAAAACAGCCATTTTCATTTTTCATGACTATGTGATCGATCCGGTCTGTACGTGTGGCGTCATGATCAATCACAACTGTTTTTATCATTATCATGTTAAGATGAAGGAATTATGATAGATTCTGGACATTGGATGCATGTGATGATCAGGCTTAATTTGTTTGCTTGTCAATGATCACATGATCTTCTATATCCCTCCAAAATATAAGTAGAATTTTTCATAAAACAATGTGGGCCGATCATATTTTAAGGTCAAGTTCTGTGGTATATATATATATATATATATACATATATGTATGTATGTATTCCTTAGTGTAAGGGAGTAAAATATACTAGGTTTAAAATAGTTTTCAAGGCTTAACTCATCAAATGGTCATTACTAGAAGACAAAAGAAGAGAGAGTAAAAGGGGAGAGAATAGACAAGGGAATGCAATGTGTCAAAGTATCAGTAGGAAAAATTGGGGGACATAAAGGAGGGATAAGGTGACCTAAAGTAAAGAGCAAGGAGATAAAAAGTGTGGGCACATACGACTTTATGAACTTTTGGCCAAATTTCTTCTGGGAGGCTTCTTCTACTTATGACAGACGTTCCAGTAATGAGATATCCACTAAAAGACAAAGCTTCAAGATCTATTGTATAGTGAAGATAAAAGACAATGAGAGACTATAAAACAAGTTTATTATAATGAATCATCCCCTTCCTAAACTCTCTTAGACGTAGGTTAGTGTTGAATTATATAAATCTATGTGTCTCTCTTTATGGATATACACACGGACACTATACAGCCACATCAAACCACTGTTGAAGGTCCACACAACACCAATCTAGGCCTAGAACAACCTTAACGGGGTTGGGAATGAATTATTATTCTTTCCTAAATTTATGTGCCATTTTTAAGCGTTAACACCCGGTTTACTAAATTATATAAGCAAGTAAATTTTAATGGTTCCATCATCCCTTGTGATGTGAATTGTGATGACGTTAGAAAGGCATGATTTTTTATTTTTATTTTGTATGATTCATAGAAGTTCTCATAAGCAGGCCATAAAAAAAAAAACATATAATTCATCGTAAAATCAAGACGACCAAACATCAAGAAAATATATTTTTGCCTGACTGACAGAATATGTACACTGCATGCTCGCTCCAAAATTAAAACTAGGATGTTTTTGTTTGAGGAATAATAATTCCCATGCGAGCCAACTGCCAATATATACGCTCTTCGCACAGGACAACAAAACAGACAATTTCCAAACTTTGGAAAATAAATATCTGGAAGTAATAAAATACTTTTAATGATGCATGAGATTCTTGACAATGTGTCTACGCAAAATACTTGTAAAGTGGTCCTTGTATATATGAAATGAAAAGTTCTATTAATTATCCCCACAGCACAGCTAGCACACATATATAATTTTTTTTTATTTTTTTTCTTATTAAATATGTTGTATATGGATGATGAGTAGAAGAAATTAATTAGTTTAAGAAGAATAAAATTAAAAAATAAATATAAATATAATGCATAGTGTATAGAAATGATGAGTAATAAAACTCATCTTTTGGCACATCATTTTGTTCCATTACATCAATTAAGCCATGAGCTGAAACTTTTACTTTGGCAGCTTTAAGCTTATTGTTAGCCAGCAGCTTATCACAAGGTTGTAATTCGACCAGTTGGATTGTGTTAGGTCAAATATTGTCTTAAGATAAGGTTTGGATATAAAAAAATATTTCATCTCATCCCACTATAATTTTTAAAATTTTTATATAAAATATAATAATAAATTCAAATTTTTATAATTTTAAAATAATAATAATATTAAAAAATAATATTTTAATAATATTTTATTTAATTTTTAACTTTCATTTCAAACATACCTAAACATTTCCGAAGAGAATCGGGTTGAAGGGCCAAACTTCAATTTATTAAGGTCATGGGTTCGAGGGCCATAAGCCAATGCAATAGCCGTTAACATTGCAACCGCTGAAACATATAAATACAAAATTTTGAAATCAGCCGTCATTAATAAGGGTTTAGAACATAACGGACAGCATGGAAAATGAATAGCTAGCCCTCCAGCACGATTCTTGCCCGCGATGCTATTATCCCCCAACGCGACACTCATCAGTGATGCTAGCCCTCTACCACAACGCTCAGCCACGTAGGTGAAATCAAGGCCCTAACAGTAGGCCTGCAACCCGATGAGAACAAGCCGGATTTGTGTCTGGTCCGACCCGACCGGTTAGTAAAACGCGCCAACCCGATCTGAATCGTCCGTGCATGCGGGTCTGTACAGACGGATCGGTTTGTTTTTGTTCTTGTTTTTTTTCATCATTCACGCCAACACCTCTCTCTCTCTCTCTCTCTCTCCATGGCCTAAACTAGAGCTCGGGCTCAATGCTCATGCTGATCTAAACCGATGGCAAGCGCGTAACATTCTTCAGCAAGTTCCTTTCCATCTTCATCCTCCTCCTCCACCTTGGTTGCTTCATTTTCAGCACCACCTCCGACCACAGACATTCGAAGAAGCGGAAAGCTTCTCACCTCTTTCTTCCCTTTGCTTCCAAACCCAGCAAAGCTCTATCCACCTCTTGGTCCTTCTGCAAACGAATTTCTCCTCCATATCCTGCAAAAACAGTTCCACGCAAACCCATATGTTGCCCCAATCATCCCCCTAGAAACCCACTCATCGCATTCTCCTCGTAAACGTCCACCCCTAGAATCTGACATCTTCGCAAATAATCCATTATTTCCTCTCTGAAACGATATCTTCCCCTGAACAGCCTACGGCGAAATCTTCCCAAAACCACAACACCTGACAATTAAACACGCTGTGTCGGAGCTTGCAGATGGAGATTCGGGGAAGAACATTATCAAGATCACATTCAAAACGGGATGGACCGACAACATAAAGAGCCCCAAAATCCATCAGATTTTGAAGATCCAGAACAGCCCAAAGACACTTTCAAGGTTTGAGGAATATAGAGAGTCCGTGAAGGCTAAAGCTGCGCAAAACGGTGGCGTTAGGAGAAGAGACGAGAGGTTCATAGTTGACGGGAATGAGATGTTGAGGTTCCAGGGCACAAAATCATCATTTAGTTTGGGAGAAATGCGTTTAGTAGAGGGACTTACTGGTTTGGACGGTGAAAATGAACAGCAAAGTTGAACGAAGAAGATGAACGGTGTGGTGCAGTGTTGGTGGCTAGGGTTTGTAAAACCAGAGGAGGAGTGTGAAATGAAGACTGCGGATCTATCGGTTTCGACCGATGTTAGTGTATCTCAACCCGTAAGAGAGTTGGATCCAAATAACCCGATATTTGTCGGGTGGGCTTACTTCGATTGCTGCGGACGGACCGGCCCAAGGCCTTTTATGCACACCCCTACCTAACAGTACATTCTATCAAGGATTAAAAGAAGTCAAATCGAATGACAAGTCTAAACCGTACGAGAACAATTGATCCGTATAATTTATAAACAAGAATCGAAGTACATACCAAAAGGTGACTTCTCGTTAAAAAAAACAAATACAACACATATTTTCACTAAAAAATGCTTAATACATTTTTTAGTGAGTATGTGTCTACGTGGAAAATGAAATGCATCATTTTTCATTGACTAAACGAATCGTTTCGTCCAAAACAACACACGAAGACTGCCTCTTCCCCATTTCTTTCTCCCTTTATCTTCTCTTAACTTTTTCTCCCATTCGTTCTCCTCCCTCCTCCATGCAGAATGCCCTTTGTGTTCCCCCTCTAGACCAGAAGATTTGATTAGAGCTTGATAAATGAGGAGAGGCCCGAACAATCATCCAAGAATAATTAAGATAGTATTAGGTCCACCATGATGGTGGTGAGAAAGGGAGAGAGTAGACATAAGAGAAGAAAGCGAGAAAAATGGAGAGAAAGAAAGGTGCAGATTTCAATGAGTCACTGTCGGACGACTTCGATCCCTCGAACCCGTACAACAACTTGGTGGCAAATAGCAATGCTTAAGATGAGGGAGCACATAGTGCGGAAGAAGTGGACCCAAATCAAGAAGGCAAAGATCCTCATGGAGAAGCTCAAGTGGTGTTACCACATCAAAGGAATCAACCAATTCCAGGAGTGACGCCACCTCGTCCAACAGTACCTCGACATTGGCTGGGGCAAGGACGATCCCCCACTGTTTTTAATTTCATACCGTATCGGCCACTGGTCCAGTATAAAAATTGTACCTGTTTCATACCGGTCCAAATACCGGCCGTATCAACTAATATTTCGGCCTTTACTTTTTTTTTTCATTTCTTCAAACTACAAGCTCATTTTTTGACCTCCAATTCAGACCAGACTATTTATAATTTATATATATATTTATGTATAATTTATTCATATATAGATTATTATTTTAAAATATAATTAATATATATTTATATATAATTTATTCATATATTGACTATCCAGAAACGGTACTGGTAACGAAATATTTCGTTCAAGCGCCTTGACCAGTACGGTATTCAAAATATTGCAATCGCCACCCCTCCCTCCACAATCCAAAGGTCGAGCCAGTTGAATCCAACTGATTCACAGAATAAATAAGTGAAGGGAACTCAACCCAGTGTAGCAATTTGGGGTTTGTAAAGTGGTTCTTTGGTTTTATTTGGACTCACATCATCCAAAACATCTCTCTTTTCTTTTGATATGCGCAGAAGCCATTGTTATTGCTTTAGATTTCATCTTAGATTTTATTCTGTAGACAGCATCCAAAAAATGGCAATGAATGAAGAGTTGAAGACAGTGCTGAAGCTGGTACAAAGACAGTGGAAGCTTAGCCTGGTACGACGGCAAAGAAAAATTCAGCCTGGTATGACGGTGAAGACAGCTCAATCAAATACCCATGAAGATCCAGTTGAGATTAGTATTTGATTGAAAAAAGAAAAGTAAAGATATTACTAATGTCTGATGAAGCTCCAGCTCTTCTACCCACGAAGATGAAGAGCTCTGCGTTTATGCACAGTAACTATACGTAGAATAATTGATTTTCACTATCACTGAGTGAAGTATCGGAAGTATCCTCACCCCACCGAGTTATGCATGCACATTCCATTCTCTTATTGCAGGTTGCGAATGACTAGTCTTTTATGATAAATATGAAACACAACCACAACAAGTTGGATCCGAAACTAGCTCATAAACCGACCCGATCCAGCTGATCATGCTCAAGTTTTTACTGGACTCACCAACCTTCTAGGTGGTAAAAAAGAGGAACAACTTAACAAAACAGTATACTGGAAAATAGAAAGGAAATCAACAAGCAGATAGCCGGGCGTACATATGTGAAAATGGCTGGTTTCGAGTCAACTTTGGTGGCCGGCGCCATGCCTGACATGTTGGGCCAATGCCCACGATAAGTCAAGCATTGGATAATGAAGCCATCGTTTGGATATTATATATATATATATACACACACGAAACATATAATATGCGTTTCTAAATTTGCAGAAACACTACCCTAATCAGCACACAAATATATATAAAATGCATGCAAGACATGATGGACGATATTATATTAAGAAAAATATAGTTGTAAGTATAATTGTGTACTAATTTGTATATCAATATAATGTGATTGGTCAAAAAGTAAATTTTATTAAAAATAATATTAATTCAAATTTTAAGTATAAATAAATTAATATTAATATACAGATTAATACGTAATTATAATTGTATCTAACAAAACTCATTATATTGCGTTGTTGGCTTGAATGATTCAAGGAGCTAACTAGGGATGGGGAAAGAATAATCTACCTCCTGGATCTTCATACAAAATAACATCTTACGATAATATATAATAATATAAAAGGCATCTTATTGGATTGTTTAATTTAAACACTGTAGTTGTAGTACGAGTGCCTCTTTACAGTACGTACATGTTTGGCCTAGATTCTTACAATTACTGCCTTTTAAAAACATTGATATATTCATATATAAACACATACATGCATGCATACATTCATAACTACGTACATTATTGATGATTGCATATATGGGAAAATTAAATGACGCAGTACTGACTAACTCATGATCAGATACATTAACGTAACCACCAGAGTATATAGAGTGAGACTGAATTAAACCTTTGACGAGTACCTAATGCTCTCATTTTCAAATGTCATACCATTTTTGGTCGAAGGTGGCCTTTCCCACAACAACTACTTAGCGAATCAGCGATCAACCCAATAATATTTATTAATTTATAATTTATTTATTTAATTTAAATAGGCGTTATTAATGATTTTCATTTATGAAAGTGATGGATAGAAATTAAACAAATACATATATCTCAAAAGAAATAAAGAGATAGTTCAAGTAAGGTAAAAAACACACATATATATATATTGAGATAATTTACATTTTTTTTAATAAAATTAGATAAAAAAAAAGAAGTTTTGTCATGTATATCTACTTTTACTTATTTTATTAATGTAATTGATTAAAATAATTATTTTATATTAAAAAATATAATATAATTAATTATATTAGTAAAATATATACAAAATATAATAATATTTTTATAAAAAATAATTATGATGGAGACACGTCTCCCTATAAAGAGAACCCTAGCATTTCAATTTTCAAATTCAAATGTTTAAAGTAGTATAAGATCCTAGTGGAGTGGAGTACCGAAGAATTAAAAAGGTGTTATATAAAGTCAAAAAAGAAAAAAAAGAAAGTTTATTTTGCTCATATATGTTTATACTCTTTTCGAGAATTAGGACCCACTTGTCAAATCTAATCATGCATAAAGACATAAATCTGTCACTCCAATCCCCAATATATTCATTTTTCACAAAAATCCTTTAAAAAAAAAAAAGATTTACCTTTCTTGATTTCTTTTTCAGCAAAAAAGTAGGAATAAAATCTCTCCCTTTTATTATTTATTTTTAAATTATATTCATTTTTGGTGGAATATGGTGTAACGTTCCCTTTTGTACGGTCTATATATTGCACTTCGCGTGTACAGATCAGCCCAGTACTGAGCGAGTAGGGAGAGGACATATCCGAGTGTAAAAACAAAAAACGGTAAATTCGTACGGGGTAAGAATCAAGTCGGTTTGGATTTTACTATAGCTGATTTATTCTGAATTCTGCGAACGACAGAATACGACTGGTTGTGAAACAACGGGCACGAGCCTCTAGAAACTGACAGGTGTCGTTTTCTCAGGTATTCGACAATCACGGATTTACTGGCTGCCGGCCCATACCCCGTCCTTCTCTTCTCAAATTACTTTGTCCGGTCAATCCTCACCGACGCTACCACGACGTCGTATGCGGTATGGGCTCCCCTGTACTTGTCTTCTACCTAAAATTTAGACAAAAACTTGTCAAGAACTACACATCAGATTTCACACCTCACCTACATTGGTTAATAATTGCGGTCCTATTTTTCTTTCTTTCGCTCAATTTGGCGCGACTGGACGGAGATCACAAACATTTGAGTGATGTTTCCATCATACTGTTATACGGATGAGATGATACGGAGTAAAAGTATAAATTTGAATAAACATTATTTTTTAATAATATTTTTTATTTAAAAATTTAAAAAAATTAAATTATTTATTATATTTGACGTATAAATTTAAAAAAATTATAATAATTATAGAAAATGAGATGATTTGATTTGTCATCTCTAAGCTAGTAATATGTTGCGCACAAGCGCTGCAGACTCTTTTAAAAAGAAATGTAAATTTATTATTTAAAAATTATTATTTTCATATAAATATAATATTTATTTATTTTTTTAAATGAGTGTGCAATGTTTTGCATGCTTTATAATTATAAATATTATTTTTGAAAAAAAGCTACATGTTATATTTGAGAAATGATGTTTATAATTTTAAAATTAGTAAACTCCGTTCACTTTTTTTAAAAAAGATACGAATAACGTTACAGGAAAAAAATATTTTTTAAATAATAAACCAACATTTATTTTTAAAAAATAGACAAAACTTAGCCACCTTAATATTATATCCCACACAACTTTTTTGAATTATATAAAAAAGGATAGTACGTGTTAGCTAGAATTTTGCTTCTTCCTCGGTTCCTCCGCACGTATTTTCTCGTGTTTTGCTTTTATGTTTTTGGTTAAGAACGTGTTTTTCTGGTGGATGTAACGGCAAACAGCAACGACCCCGTTCTCCTTAAAAAAGAGCTTCAGATCACAGAAAACATTTATCACGTCTTGCAAGCAGGCTTATATATATAGGATCATGACCTGCATCTTTCTCACCAATATGTATGTATATTGGACCACGTACGACCATTGTTTATTTCATCGCATCGAACCAGCTTCAGCCAACTAAACAATATTAATGTGATGACCAAAGTACTACGTAAGGTGGTTAAGATTCTGCATCTCATGAGTCATGAGGTACTCATTAGGAGATATTTGGACCAAATTGTTACGATCGAGCGTACTTACGTACGTACGTACGTACGAAGTGAGAATGCCGGCCAGAAGTTCGATCGTATGTATAATGTTGGCAATATTAATGCATATTATATGTTAGTTGCATGTGTTTAAAACACAACAAACTTAGACACAGTCGATTAATATGGCAATCATTGATCCCATCATTTTGGTACAAATTAAAAGAAGAGATCATCATCAACCAATTAAGTAGTGTTCTTTTCATGGGGACCTCTTTCATATAATGCATATATATTTACATGTGAGCTTCCGGTTGCAACCAACCGCCATTCAAAACTACAAAAATCCTCCAACTACTTTTTAGATCATGTCGTTCTAATCTACACACTACAACAGATACCATTTTTTGCTGCATTTTTTTTTTCTGCGATGGCCTTCAGCCAGTAAGAACCAGCTATGGCCCTTCCATAGCTATGCTTCGCGTCGGTTAATTCTATCGCAGTCAATAATTGAATTTTTGCTGTAGAATTTGGTCGCAGCAAAAGAAAACGCAGGAAAGCATTTGTGAACTGCGGCGCGTAATGGAACCGCAGTGCTAAGTAGTATTTGCTACGGCACGTGCTCGCCACAAGATCGAACATCACCCATTCAGTTGATTGAGTCCATTAAAACCGCAGTAAATATAAGGATTTTATTATGGTGCTCAATCTACGGCAAATGAATACCGCCGTAACATCATACAAAAATGTTCAGAACCCATATCTTACAATAAAATTGGACACAGAACCAATTAAATATATAGTATTTAACTTCTTACGACCCAGTACATAACGCAAACACTGACACGTGTTTTACAAGTGGCAATCGAAGTGTGTATAAGCAATGAACAACGAAGGCATTGCTAGACCTGCAAATTGCGCGCAGAAATGGTACAAGTCGCCATGCTGTTGACAGGTATTGGATTCAACTACGGTGCACTAGGAAAGCTATCATGAGCATGCTTTTTGAGACGCCCAGCTATTTGCACCTGGGCGGGAGAAGGTTCAATTGGGCGGGAACTTACAAGTTTGAGTAAGCAATGAAATACAATATTGACTGAGGCATCTTACTTGTTACTAAAGCTTGGTTAGATAAGCTGGTGCTGCTCCATTTTGCTCCTCGTCGTTTGCAAAAATATCCCGGGCTGAAGGAAAAATCTCTAGATCCACCATTCTCTCAACAGCCGAAAATAGGTAAGCCTTTTTAATGGTTTAATGGTCCTCTAGATCCACCATTCTCTCAACATACTATTCTTTTAAATTATTCCCTGTGATCACTACTTCCTCCTAGCTAGAGAGTTCAAGAGCCAAGTTCCAGAGATCACTACTTCCTCCTAGCTAGAAAGACGGGTTTTACCTGCAACGTTACAACGACACCCAAGTGTTCAACCAGCAGCATGGACCTTGAGAGATGAAGCTGCCGTGGATTCTGATGACTCCACTCAAGGTCCAGATGACATTCCTTCATCACTACTGCCTCCCTGTACTCCTGCAGAGGTGAATCTCACAGTAAAATATGTATGTGAATGTGAGTGAAAATATATATATACATGCAAAACCAGCCCAACATCCAATTTGATCTCCATATGTATGTGAATGTGAGTGAAAATTCTTTCATATTGTGCAAGCCCAATGTGAAAAAACAGAGGAGTATTGTTCCAGAGGGCCAAAGCTTCAATGTAGATGTTTATACATGGTGCTCAATCTACGGCGCATACAATAAATGTAATAATCTATGTAGCCTTAACTCCACAGTGTCGATTTGGGAGGATTTAAATATTCATGATCGAGCTTGTAAATTAATTACACCAAAATTTGTTGAGGATATGCGAGATTCACCAGAAATTTTGGGGAAAAAATTTACATATGCAAGATTCACCAGAAACTTACATATGCGAGATTCACCAGAAATTTTGGGGAAAAAATTTACATATGCGAGATTCACCAGAAACTTACATATGCGAGATTCACCAGAAATTTTGGGGAAAAAATAATCACCAGAAATTACATATGTTAGAATTGGCTGTCGAAAATGAACATCAAGACCGTCAAAAACGAGATTCACCAGAAATCATGCGCCGTATCTTTAGGGTTCTTGAACCCAACGAGGAAGCAGAACGCCGGCGTCCTAAAGTGTTGCCGCTAATTTCTTCGGCGGGTCTGAAGTCGCCGACGAGACTTACCACTTGAGCGACGATTGGATTTCTCGCAGGGAGTCTAGGAGACCTTATCGGCGAGAAGTCGCTGGGGAAGAAAACAATTTCGGCAGGTGCTATGGACAGCTTTATCGGCAAGTAGATCGACGGAAAGAGAAGCAATTCTTCGGCGGCTCCATTGCGATGAAGAACAGGGCAGATGTCACGCTTGGATTCTGGCGATTCGTCTGCGAGATGAAAACTGTGGCTTAATGACTTCAGCCACGATTTTGCATCTTGTTAAGGCGATTATCAAGCGCCGTAAAAACGCTGATTTGTTGTAGTGACAGTAGTGTCGTACGTGAAACTTCTTCATCTGTGAATTGTTGTTTTCAAATTAAAGCTCATTGCTTGGAGGTCTGCACAATATCATCCAATTACTTACATGTGAGGGTAATTTGTGGATGCGATCGAGCAAAATAGATCACGGCCATCTTTGTACGTGCATGTTTGGGGTTGGTGGGAAAAATGGATAGCCATAAAATGGATTTAATCCAGAGCATTCACATTGCATGTGCATTATCCAAATGCAAATTCATATTTACATAATATCACAAGATTTTACATTTGATTATTCCACTCCAAATCTTTTTCCACATTATATTATTCATCTATTAATCAAAATAATAATAAAATATCAAATATATGGAAGAGAGAGAGTGTTTATGGAAGAAAAAATTAATTTTTTAATATTTTGATCGAACTACAGTAAATATCAAATATAACCACAAGAGCTGGCTAATTTACTGTAGCTGAAAGTCATATTGGTTTACATTTGGATAGTCTAATGTGGGTCATTTTCATCTCCTATTAACCAAATTATCTATTTTATTTGCATTTGTATAATCTATTAACAATGCTCTTAAGCATAACTTTAAGCTTTTTCTCTAAACTAGTATTGCATGTAAGGCTAATTAGAGAAAACAAAATTGGGTATTTATCAATCATCATACTTAATTAATAAAAAATAATATTTACAATTGTAAAGTGTAAAAGTATTGTATAACCTCTTTTAAAAAAAAGTAAATTAATACAAAATTTACATGAATAAAAATTAATTTTTTTAAAATAATTACATAATATTTACACATTTATTACTGTTAATTAATTGCCTTTTATAGCACGTGAGCTGGGTGGACAAAGCTTCTCTCCATATCAAATGAATGGATGATATCCGTTAGTGTAACATAAAGGGTATTTTAGATATTTCACTTGTCATCATGATATGAAATGATTAAGCATTCATTTCATTGTTTAAGGTTAACTTCTTTCCCTTCATTTGACTTTAAATGAAGAAGACATTTTTCCGGCGAGGGTATTACAACATAGTAATGGTACACATCACACATTTTTACAATATATTTCATAATAATATTATGAAATAAGGTTATTTTTATAAAATAATATTATTTTTATAAGATATTTTATAAAAATATTCATCATTTAACGTATTGTTATAAAATATATTGTGAAAAATATTATGTGTAAATCATTTTCCATTACAATATTTATTGTTGTATATACAGATTTTTTGAGCGGTATCAAATTTTCAATAAATATTATAGATTCAATTTCAAGCGTCTTATCATTTTCATAAAAATATTGTTATTTTAAGATGTTTACATCGCACATTGTGTATGTGATATAATTTAATTTTAAACAAAAATTTTAAAATTTGAATTTAACAAATCAAATCTACAAATTAACTTCATAATATAATAACTGTTCTCCGAAATAAAGTTCTCAAATTTCATACGAGTGTTCGAGAAGATTCTTATCCATGGGTGACACTATTTCGATAATTTTGTTTTTGCTAATTAATAAATTTATAAGAAATATAAATTTATAAAAACAACCTCTCGAAGCTTTTAGGCTGGGTTTAGATACAAATATTATTTTAATTTATCTTAACTAAACTCATCTCATCTTTTAATTATAATTTTTTTAAATTTATACACAAAATATAATAAATAATTAAACTTTTTCAAATTCAAAAATAATAATAATATAATAATATTTTTTTCAATTTTCAATTTTCATTTAAAACTATCTCATCTCATCTTATATCATCTCACTATCCAAACCTAATCTTAAATTCAACATTTGCGGTCTTAAATAAGAAATTTGGACCCAATGCACATTTGATAACCAATAAACGGGTCTGTCGTATACCTCTAAGAGATACCAACAAGATTAAAAAGTAAACCGTTGCCTTCAAAACACAATATTGTTGCATTAACAGCACAAGAATGTTGGCCACATTAGTTAAAATGCCTTTAAAATGTTAAGATTTATCAGTATGCCTCGACACATTTCCTTTGCATCATCGTAAATCGATCGATTTCATCATTTTCATCTAATAAAATGGTCATGAAAGATTTTCAGAATTTCTCGATATTGTGAGCTTTAAGCGGGATTTTTCATGATCTTCACTCCAATTTTATACAGCAGTGAATTTATTTATTTTTGAATTTCAAGTTTTGAAAATAGAAAAACAAAATTCATAGACGTAATAATGAATGCAAGACTTTGCTTTCAAAAGTAATCAATAATGAGGTTTTTGCTTGTTTATTTGAAAGATTAATTAGAAACTAAATTCTCGGCCAAAGCACACGTGACTTGCTGTCTGCTGAGGGGTAAAAAAATAGAGAAAATAGTCAATATGTGACTTAAAATAATTTTAAGTAAATTGGATAAGTTATAAATTAATTATCTCTCTAATTTTTAAATGACAACAGTATAAGAAAGAAGTGCCGCACCATGGAACTTTATTTTTAATTTTTTTTTATTTGAGCAAATGCTGCACTATGGAACTTAACATAATATATAAAAATGATAGTTACAGTCATAATTCTATAATCGTTACGTAATTATTTTTAAAAAATAAATAAATATAAATTTTTATAAAAATTTAATTTTTAATAATAAATTTTATTATTTTTAAAATAATTATATTATGCTTATTTATATATATATATAATTTGAAAAGTGAAGAATATATACAATGCTCCAAAACCAAAAAGCGAAGAATATTAAATTTAAGGACAAGAAAGTTGTTAATTTTTAAGAGTCCCAATTTAAGTAAAAATAAAATGGAAATAAAAATAGGAGGGGCCAGAAAAAATAAAAGTAAAAAAAATATACTTTCACTGTGGTTTGAGCCAACGCAGGAACTCTTTCCTCTAAAGCGCGTGTTAGTAAAGTGAAAGTGAAAAACAAGCCAAAATACCCGCCTTAAAAAAAGCCCTATTTCCATGCCTATGAACAGTAGAACCGGGACAAACCAAAAGTGATCACTTTTCAAACACGTAAGGGTACGAGAGAAAGTTTCTCTGTGATTCCTTTCACTTTCACCTTCTACAGTATAGACAGCTCATCAACACCGGGGTGACATAATTCCTAGTAAGAAAGAAAGAATCTTGCACCAGGAGAAAGAAATACAAATCCCAATAATGAATATCTGTTTGTCCGTCTCTGGCATTTCAGAGATTTTAACCTGTTGTACATCTTGTTCAAGATTTCCTTTTCTCTTTCATTTCTGCAACGTTTCATGCTTCCCGTTGTTGTCGTCCTTGTGAGTTTACAGTTGATCTCTTCTCAGGGGTGAAAAAGGGAAGAACTGTAGTGCGCTTATGGGTTTAATGAGTAGTCTGAAGTAATCTGAGATTCTGAACTACCATTCTCTTTGCTCCTACTGTTCATTGCTTTCTAACACATTCATACCCACCATGTATAGCCTCCTTCTCTCTCTACGAGACACAACATTATCTTCCTTTCCCCTGCACTCTTTTTGGGGGTTCGGTCTGCGCGGTCTTCAACCACCCATTTGAGCCTGAGCTCCATTTTACTCAACCCCATTCTTGTCACATACACCCGTGTCTCCCTCTTTTTCTCTGCACTACCACCCGTCAAAGAATTTAAGTTTTGTCTCTGTAACTTAGTAATTTAGAGTTAAGTTAATCTGTGTGTGTGTGTGGAAAGTATCCATCAAGAATCAAGCATGGCTGTCTGAACTGGCTTTGAGAACAGTCTCTCTGTCTGTCTCTGTTTGGAGCATAACCCATCAAAGCACAGTTGGTTTTCTCCGTCTCGCACGCATAGTCAAAGCAGTCCCCACCAGTAACACTACCTTCTTTTACTTCCTTAAGCTCTTCAAAGGACCACAATGCCACCCCCCACCGCCACCGCCGCTGCGCTTCTCCTCCTCCTGCTCCTCTCTATCACCTTCATTACAACCTCTTCCACCTTATCTCACAGGAAGCACCGCCGCCACCTCCTCCACCAGCCTTTCTTCCCTCCTATAGACTCCTCCCCTCCAACCCAATCCCCTTCCCCATCTCCCCAAAAACGACCACAACTTCAACCAAAACTCCCTTCCTCTTCCTCTTCCTCTTCATCCTCCACCCCGCCGAAACCATTCTTCCCATCCTATCCCTCCCCACCACCCCCTCCCTCCCCAATTGCCCTCGCCACCTTCCCAGCAAACATCTCCGAACTTCTCCTTCCCCATCCCTCCTCCTCTTCCATCTCCCACCGTCACCTCGTCGCTATCGTTGTATCGGTCTCCCTCCTCATCGCCGCTCTCTTCTCCGCCTTCGCCGCTTTCTTCTACTGTCGCAAAAGCACATACGTAACAACCACCGCCACCACCACAGACAAGGCCTCTCACTCGGACAACCTGCGGTTGTACCCTTCTAACATCGCCACCTCCGATGGGAGCCACAAGCATCCTCGCTCCGGCCCATCAAACCCCAGCTCCGAGTTTCTTTACCTTGGTACCTTAGCGGATTCCAGTGGAGTCAATGACGAGGAAGAACCGATTTCAAGCAATGTCGGCGTCTCGACCTCGACCCAGTATCAGAAACTTGGTTCGCCGGAGCTCAAGCCGCTTCCGCCGCTTCCAAAGCACAGTTTCAAGCAGAGTCATGAAAATGCTGAATTGGGTTCTTGTGAGAACGAGGAAAACGATGAAGAAGAAGAGTTCTTTTCTCCGAGAGGTTCTTCAGGCCGAAAAGATAGTCCAGTTCGTACCGGATCGAGCTCTCGAAGATTGTTTAATGGTGAGAATTTCGGAAGTAGAAGCTTCAATTCGAGAACTGCATCGTACCCATGTTCGTATTCAGCTTCCCCAGCGAATTCTATATCTAATTATCCGTCCCCGGCATTAAATTTGAGTCCCACAAGCTTGAAATCGAAATCCCCGGATTCGGTGATCGCTTTCCCAGCTCTTGCCCCAGTTCCTGCTCGGCCAATTATGACATCACTGCAGTTGTTTTCTTCTTCTAGGTCTTCATCATCGTCATCAGAGAGAGGTTCAGGGAATACCCAGAATTCACCTACAAGAAATTCAGATATCTCGGAGCAGAGTAAGCGGTCTCCCTCGAGAACTGATAGTGTTCCGATAAAGCTGCCTCCGCCTCCGCCACCGCTGCCTCCTCCACACAGGTTTTGGGAAACTTCGGCCAGTCAGAGGCCGAACCGGGAGCTGGATACAGGACCTCCGATTCTTGTACCGCCAACTAGGCCTGTTCTATTACAAAATGTCGCAGTTGAACCATTGCAGAGCAACGGAACTGGGGAGAGAAATGAGGAGACTCCGAGGCCGAAATTGAAACCTTTACATTGGGATAAGGTTAGAGCGAGCTCGGATCGAGCTATGGTGTGGGATCAGCTGAAATCTAGCTCTTTCCAGTAAGACAATGACTTTCTAAAATTTTCATGTTTGCGTGTGTTCCATAAAAGCTACTCGTTGATTAGGTTCGGTTTTTTTTTTGGTATCGTTTGGTTAATCAGAGCCCTCTAGATTTTTAATGATAACTTTGTGGCTTTCTTAAAATCGTAGTTACTATGAGCAAAATGATTCGGATTTCCCCCTCGATGTCCAAATTAGGATATTTTAGTATTGGAAAATGCTGAGAGGGCAGAATCTTGAATTATTTAATGGAAAATATTTAAGAGATTTAGAACTAAACGGCGGGGCTTACGAGAAAATCTTGAATGCTGAGACAGAGAACTTAGAGCCGCTTTTGCTTCTTTGAGGAAAGTCATTTTGTCGTCTGTTAAGTTTGTAGGATCATGTTTTGGTTGCAGATTGAACGAGGAAATGATCGAGACACTGTTTATGATTAATAATAATAGTTCGAATATGTCCCTGAAAGACAGTGGTCGACGTATGGTTCTCCCTTTGCCAAACCAGGAGAGTCGGGTGCTTGATCCAAAGAAGTCTCAGAATATTGCGATTCTCTTGAGGGCATTAAATGTGACCATCGAGGAAGTCTGTGAAGCCCTTTTGGAAGGTAATCGATAGAATTACGTAGGCGTGTGTGAATTTCTTTTAGTACCTATGATGTGCATTACCATAATGAGGAGGAAGAATAGGAGTTTTTACAGGCAAGTTATTCCTGATTTCACGCTTTTGTTGGCAATACTGAATGTAATTTTTGTCTACCTACTGCATGAGCTTACATATGAGGCATTCTTAAGCTGCCTTTGTCATCTCGTGGCAATTTCAATCACCATCTCAGGCTTGAGGACAGCAGATCTTCTCAATGTGACTCTTTTTTTTATAGTTTAAAGTCAATGCTTTTGGTTCGAGTTTGTTTCACTTCCGTACTGCCCTGCCAGTCTAAAAACAGTAACTTTAGTCTTTTTCTTACTGCACTGTCTGGATGAACACATTTCTCCTGGACTTTTCAAGTAAAAACCAAAATCTTGCTTTGCATGTAACAATCACAGTGGAATGTGGAGAAAAATTGCATTCGAGTGTTAATCTTTTTAACTCAGTAGTTAATGCTGGTAGCATAGTTTGTCTGAGGTAAAGCCAGATTATTATGGTGTAAATGGTTGTTGGTTAAAAATCTTCAGTTCTTCTGAGAAGGCTGCAAAAGAGGCCCCCTGTTCATGATGCGTGGTGCTAGGTTTGATGGTTCCAACACCCCCCATTTATTTTTGATAGGCCAACCCCTCATTTTCATTTCCCCGAAATTGCAGGTTTTTGGTTGCAAGAAGTTGATGATGTTTTCCCCTTTCTGTCATGTCTCACTGCATTTCATTCATATCTTATCAGGCATTGTTTTTATTATTATTATTATTATTATTATTATTATTTTATTTTTATTTTTATTTTATGAATAATCCTATCAGGCATTGTTAGTGTTATTGTCCCGTCTCCTGTCTCAATGTTGTTAGCATGACTACTCCTATTAACCTGTTTATTCCCTTCTCCCTCCCTCTCTCTCTCTCTCCTGCCCCTCCCCCCCCCTCATATGTTTGTAATTTATAACCGTTAATCACCTAACCAACTGGAATTCTGAATATTTGAAACCTGTCTACCTGAAAGCAGGCAACTCTGATACATTGGGTTCAGAACTTCTTGAAAGTTTATTAAAGATGGCTCCTACGAAAGAAGAAGAACGTAAACTAAAGGAGTTTAAAGATGAATCACCTTTTAAGCTGGGCCCAGCTGAGAAATTTCTCAAGGCTGTGCTTGATATACCATTTGCATTTAAAAGGGTGGATGCGATGCTCTACATTGCCAATTTTGATTCAGAAGTTGAATACCTTCTAAGGTCCTTTGAAACACTGGAGGTAAATCTAAAGTTCTCATATGCTATTTTGTGTGTGTGTGTGTGGGTCTCTCTCTCTCTCTCTCTCTAGTAAACAATGAAGATTTTGACGTATCTTTTCTCTTTTTGTTTTGGCGTGTTTTACAGCCAATCCATTTTGACGAGATTATGATATGGTCTGGTTGCTTTTCCATTATTTCCTTGTCTCTTTTCCCTTATATTTACAGTAGTCTTTAGATGATATCTTGAACCAAATTATGGTTCAACCAATCTAGTTATTGATATTAAGCACAATACTCGAGCAAATGCTCCCAAACATCGGGTCATGTGCTGTCTTAAAGAACCCCTCAAATGGTATACATAATAGTTTTAATCCAAGCCCCTTATCCCCATCTCCTGCCATTGCCACTGCCTTTCTGAATGAGTTATTTTTTTCGTGACATTGTACTGATCAAATATACTTTTTTTTTTCAAGATGTTCCATTATGATTACTCCGATCGTTAGCTTTGAGGACCAAAACAAGAAAAAAAAAATCATTAGTCAAACTTGCGTACCATTTAGAATGACTTAGATGGATTACTCTGTACCAGTTGAGGCTCATTAATTTTGTGCGCAATGGAAGAGATATGAGGTGTGTAACTTATTTGTGAGCATGCGATTTTCAAGTATAGGACATATGTATACCGTCATCATAAATTCAGCAAAGACCTGGCTCCAGGTAATTAATTTGGCTTTCCAAATCTTGAATTGCAAAGTGATATAGATGCTGAACTGTCTTTATTTGGTTCTCCACGTGATATAACTTCTTGCAATTCATTATCTCATATACTCGAGAATGTAGATTTAACTTTTTGGATGTATACACCTTACCAGCTGCTGTTTCATTTCCCACAGGCAGCTTCTGAAGAATTGAGAAACAGCAGAATGTTCCTGAAGCTTCTTGAGGCCGTGCTCAAAACTGGGAACCGCATGAATGTCGGAACCAACCGTGGTGATGCCCATGCGTTCAAGCTGGACACACTCCTCAAGCTTGTTGATATAAAGGGCACTGATGGAAAAACTACCCTCTTGCATTTTGTTGTACAGGAAATCATTAGAGCTGAAGGTTCTCGTCTTTCTGGTACTGATCAGAGTGAACTGGCTGAGAAGAGTCAGCAGTCTGCTTTCCGGGATGATGTTGAATATAGGAAACTTGGCTTGCAAGTTGTTTCAGGTTTGAGTGGGGAGCTCACCAATGTAAAGAAAGCTGCCGCAATGGATTCAGATGTGCTCAGCACTGAAGTTGCAAAGCTTGCTGGAGGAATCACCAAAATATCTGAAGTCGTGAAATTGAATGAAGAAATCCCATTGAAGCAGACAAGCCGAAAATTTTCAGAGTCGATGAATGGGTTCTTGAAGAAGGCTGCGGAAGAGATTAAAAGAATCCAAGCCCAAGAGAGAGTTGCACTCTCTCTGGTGAAGGAAATAACTGAATATTTCCATGGGAACTCAGCTAAAGAAGAAGCTCATCCATTCCGGATTTTCATGGTGGTGAGGGATTTCCTTTCTATTCTCGACCGGGTATGCAAGGAAGTTGGTAAAGTTAACGAGAGAACTATAGTCGGTTCAGCCCGTCAATTTCCTATGCCTGTGAATCCAACTCTTCCACAGGCATTTCCTGGACTTAATGGAAGACAGCATTATGGTTCCTCGGACGATGAGACTTCATCCTCATCGCATCATAGCATTTGATTTCATTGTCGATCTCTGTTCTTTTTCTGATGAATATCACTGGATGCCCATTTAATACTGGTGGCATTTGCGGAGGGGCTGCTGGGTTAGAGGCTGCCGAATATCAAGTATATTATCTTTTTGTTTCGCCCTCAACTTTGTACTTAATATATATATATAAACCACTCAATAGGATTTTGGAACTGTTTATCCTACATGTAACATAGACGGGATTGCCTGAAGATAAAACAAGGAACTGTTGCCATACTAGCTAGCTAGTTTTTATTATTTTGTAAATCTGTTGGATGTTTAAATTGCTCAGTTATTTACCACCTCGACTCTCTCGTCTCTTTCTTTTCCTTCGCGTCATTGGTCTGTGTCTTTGGAAAATTAAGGACGTTCGTCTGGTTAATCACGAGCACTTAGAAAAGGTCCTGAGCAATGTAAAACAGTCTGCTGCACCACGAACACAATTCCAATGAGCAAGGGTGGAGCAATCATCTAGAGAGAGAGAGAGAGAGTACATGGGCTTGTGCAAATGAGTAATCAGCTACATAAATATTGACATTCATTGTGTGCTACCCCATCGGATGGATTTTGACCTTCAACGTTGAAGCGGACTTATTATTCTTGTAAACCACATTACATATTCCCTACGTTTTACTTTTCACATAAAGAAAACTCTGTAACACCCACCCCATCAGAAATCTTCATTCCGCGCATATACTTTGCCTCTATTCATCGAGAAGAAATAAATCTTCAGGGTTTAACAATTTGAGAGCTCTCTGCATCCATTCGTTCAATTACCCGCCGTGCTTCCTCTTCTGTACCAGGAACAACATTCCGAATCTTCAAGCCACTTCTCATGGCCTCGGGATGGACAGAGAATGTGAAGTAAAATTTATTGGACACCTGTTCAAATTGCAAAACATGTAGCAGAATAAGGTTTGGTTTTATATTATCTAAAAAATTCTTGGATTCGTTTGGTTACTTTAAGCCTAATCTATTTAGTCCTCTTTTAACCGGGTGGGAGGGATGGTGCTCACTCTGAAGCGTAGAAAAGGTTTTGTTTTGTTTTCATGTTATGTGCAGTAGTCTGCTCAAATAAAAGAAAAGAAAATCATAGTGGTTTACATTATTTTGCAGCGAGGTTTTATATTTTATCTCAGGTGCTCACCTCAGTGGACCTGCGCTCAGGTCTTGTAACATGAGCAACAACTTCCACATTTATCAGAGGTACATCTGGGTTCTCAAGTTCAGTGTAGAGCACACAGGACTTGAATCGAAGGAAATTTCCAACATCCACCTGCACCAGCAAAATAGATGTTATAAAGCCATTGACTTGCTCTGGTATTTGATGAAAATTTAATGATTCATCCTGCTGAATGCAAGTCGTGAAACAGACAAATATATTTTTCTGCTATTGCAGGGTGATTATCATTAGAGACACTTTATTTAAATGGTTTTATTGTCAATGTTACTATCTCCTTCGTTGGACTTCCATAGGTTAATGTGACTTTCACATGAGATGTTAAGAGTTCATATTTCTTCTAACGGAAATTATCTGGAACAATTAGCTAGTGGAGTTCTCTGAAGTTCCAACATTTGCAAAAGTAGCTGCCTAGAATTTATCAATCAGTAACTACTTATTTCAATATGGAAAAATCTAGTTGCAAGTACAACTGTGTACTAATATGTGCACCAATCTAATGTGATTGGTCAAAAAGTAGATTTTATTGAAAATATTGCTAATTTAAATTTTGAATATGAAGAAATCAGTATGCAGATTAGTACACGACTTTTCTTATATGTAGCAAAACTCTATTGGGTAGTTGGAAAATATGCTACATGGACACATCTACACAAACTACACATGTAGATGGCTGTATATATATTTTTTTGATGACGAGGTATCCGATAACTTTCAATGCCTTAGATAAGGCTCTGATTCTCGACTAATCCCCGAGGTAAAAGACGTCTCCGCTAGCAAATTTGTCACTTTCACCGCAGTGCCTTGTTTGCAAGGACCAGAGATTAGCCAGGAGCAACCCACCTGTAGGGTCTCCTTTCAATGCCTTCCTCGCCCAGATTGGTCTCTAGAGAGCCTTTTAACCTCCTACTCAGGAGGGTAGATGGCTGTATATTGTTATAGGTACGACATTTATCCGACATAGTACACTGCCTAACATGTACCTTTTAGGTGTATTTGACTATCAGAATCCTTTCCAAAATACCTAAAACAGGGAAGTACTTCATAATTTTAGTGTCCACCCAGTGTCCAAGATATAGGGATAAGATGATTTGACACATGGACAACACATCTGAGTCCATGTTATTATTTGGGGCTTTCAAAATGACTAGTTCGTAATGATATTCAAGAGAAATGATATTTGCAATCGTGAAATGTGCAAGCGCCGTGCAATCTCTTTAGAAAAAGTAAACATGAGACCCACGTGAAAAAAAAAACTAATTTTTTAAGTCCCCCACCCTTTTTCAAAACTATTGCGCAGCACTTACACACTCCACGACTATATGTAGTATTATTCAATAAGTCAGCAAACAGAACAAAATGACAGACATTTGCTATTGGATAATTTGCATACACATGAAAAAAAGCACTCAATAATGTCAATGGACAGCAAAAGCTGTCCATAATTATTCTTCTTTCCTTATTTTCACCTTGCTTAATTTACTTAGGCTTGTACAGTTAACATATTTGACAGAATATAGTTTCCATATAGGGCTAGAATCATTCAAGGAACTACATTCTTTCCATGTATACAATTCTGGTAAAACTTATATATAATCTATAGATTACTCAAGGCCAATTAATTCGGCCATTCACACAATACTTTGACATGGTATCAAGAGCTTCCTGGAACAGTGCTCTGTGCCTTTTGGAACAGTAGTCTCGGAACATTATTTTCGGGAGTTACCTCTCTTCATGTCTTTTCTTTTCTCTCTCTTAATATTTTCTCTCCGTACAAGTGCGAAAAAATCTCTGTTTTTTCTTGTTTGTTGAGGATGGAAGTTAGTTAGGAAAGAGTATCTTGATACTGTTTTTACAATGATTTATTCTCGGGATATTGTGATAGAAAACAAATTATTTTCAGTTGTGAGAGAAGGTGGTTTAATACGTTTAACTGAGAGAGGAAAGAGGTTCAAACAGGAGCTGCTGCTGGGATTGCACACTATGCAATGGCTGGGGAGAGCTTTGGAGGATTGTGGGAGGGGCGAAAGTTACTCATCCAAGAGGGAAGGCTTTCGGAGCTTTGTAGCACAGAGGGGCTCGAACAACAGAGGTAGTTTTCTGGAGGTGTCAGTCTATGGTGAGGGAGGTCGAAGGAGTTTTCTCATTATTCCTGAGGAGGAGGGAGGTAGGGGATGGAAAAGACTCTCCGAAACCTTGAAGGATGGTATTAAGGGGGACAGAAACAAGCTGGAACTGGTAGAAGGTGCCAAGAGGAACCTGTGGAGGGAAGAACCGTCTGCGAGGTCATACAAGGAGGTGGCTATGGCGGCAGGGATGCAAGGTGAGAAGAGCAAGGGGGCTGGTGGAGGAAGCCTAGAGGCAGTAGGGTCACATCGAGCCCCTTGTGACCAGACGTGGGTGAGAGACGAAGGCAGAGACATGAGGGAGGTGCTCTGCATGGTACGTGCTTTGCAGACCCAAATGGAGAAGTTGCAGGGAGAGGTGGCTAAAATTGTAGAAGATGTCGGGGCCATAAGGGGAAGCTGTGAAACGGGGAGTTTTAGGCGTGAGATTTATAAAGAGTGTAATGATGGGCCACGGGTCAAGGCCTAGGATACTTTCAGAAACGTGGCTTGGGCACGCGGGGAGAGGGCTTGGGACTGGTATGATGATGGGCCGAAACCCAGAAGGCAGATGCAAGGCCGTAAGGTATGGAGGGCTCGGGCTAACGGTTCTGCGAGGGCAACGGATCCGGGTCGTGATGTGCCGGAATCCTCACGAGGCCATCGTCGGGAAGGGGAGCCTCGTTCCGATAAACAGAAAGGGCCGGCGAATCTATCGGAGGGGGCGTTTCCACCCCTTTCGCCGGTTAAGCCTCAGAGAGAAACCTCAGCGCTTTTGGTGAAACTCCCACCCCTTCCGACTGCACAGAACGTGCCGACAGGGGGAGGGGATGTCACGAAACTGCCGGCGAGTCTACCAGAGCCATTTACGGAGGTCGTAGAGGTGGGGGAGTGCCGGAAAGAGGCTTCTGAAGATTTGGTCAGTGAGGACCCATGTTTGTACGCTTCGGCAAGTGAAGATCAGGGTCTCACCCTTCGGGAAATGCACAGATCGAGCCGACAGGGAGGGGATGAAGGCTCCAAAGGTCCGGCGAGCACACTGGAGCTACACAGGGAGGTTGCTTTGGTGGGGGATTACGGGATAGGGGGCTTTGCAAACTTGGAAAGTGAGGAACTTTTCCAGTATATTTCGGCAAGTGAAGAACAGAGTCTGAGTGACCCTGGAGGGGCTGTTGGGCTTGTGATTGGGGAAGAGAACGAAGAGTTAGTGGAACAGCGGGAGTATAGAGTGCAAAATCCCATCCCATTGAATTGTCTGTATCCAGACCCAGCGTTTGTTTCAGACTGAGTGTTGCAGACAGTTAGTGACATTAAGGACATGATAGGACTGAAGTGTGATGGGTATGAGGAGCAATTCATGGCATTATTCACAGCCATTGAAGTTGGCCACCAACAACAAAGAAAAACTGATTCCAAGAAACAGCGCGAACTCAAGAGACTCACATGGTCTATGAATTCAGAAGGTAGCTCAAGCCGAGATAGATCAAAAGGGAAGGGGCCAGCTTTACCCAATAAATGAAACCAAAAATCCTTTCATGGAACGTCCACGGACTTAATGAGGCTAGTAAGCGACTTCAAGTAAGAAACTTACTACGGGAGTGGAAGGCGGATATTTTTTGTCTACAGGAGACGAAGCTGAAAATTATTTCTACAAAAACAATACGAAGTTTATGGAGCTGTATATATGTAGATTGGGTGTACTTGGCAGCCAATGGGGCCTCAGGAGGAGTGTTGGTGATGTAGGACAAAAGGGTGGTGGAAAAAAGGGAGGCATGGTTGGTGGGATCTCCCTTGGTGCATTGCCGGTGATTTCAATGTCACAAGATTCCCAAGTGAGTGTTACGGTAACAGAAGAATGAGGACAGCTATGGCTGAATTTTCGGAATGCATATTCGAGCTAAACCTTGTAGACTTACCTCTAGCGGGTGGTTGTTGTATGTGGGCCAACAATCAGACATGGTCTAGACTTGACAGATTCTTAATCTCCCCGGAGTGGGAAATTCACCATCCGGAGGTATGGCAAAAAAGACTAACAAGCTTATGCTCGGATCATTGGCCTATTATGTTGGATAGTGGGGGGATTCAAAGGAGGCGTCGACACTTTAAGTTCGAAAATATGTGGTTGAAATCTGAAGGTTTTGTGGATAGGGTTGGAAGATGGTGGTCATCCTATCAGGTACAGGGAACCCCTAGCTTTATCTTTGCTGGAAAACTGAAGGCCTTGAAGCAAGACTTAAAACAGTGGAATATGCAATCCTTTGGTAACATCAGGGAACTCATGAAAACCAAGCAAACTGAGATCCAAGAACTAGAAAGGGTACAGGAATCTAGGCCTTTGAATCAGGAGGAAGCGGCTAAAAAGGTAGTTTTGGTTTCAGACCTCAAGAGGATCATCCTTATGGAAGAGATTTCATGGAGACAGAAGTCGAGAGCGTTATGGTTGAGAGAAGGTGATCGTAGCACTAAGTTCTTCCATAGAGTTGCTAATTCCCACAGGAGATATAATAATATTGAGAAGCTGAAGATTGATGGGGTAGAATGCAAGGAAGTGCAAGTGATTAACAATCATGTGGTTGGTTTTTTTGAACAACTTCTTTCCGAGCAGGAGGTTTGTAGGCCTAAGTTAGAGGGGCTGACTTTTGACACCATAGGGCCGATGGATGCAAATCGTTTGGAGAGGCCGTTTGAGGAAGGGGAGGTGTTAGAAGTGGTTAGGAAAATGGCAACAGACAAGGCCCCGGGGCCTGATGGGTTCTCTATGGGATTCTTCCAAACATGCTGGGAGGTACTAAAGGAGGATCTAATGAAGGTGTTTCAGGAGTTCTTTTTGTTTGGAAAGTTTGAGAAAAGCTTAAATGCCACTTTTCTCGCTTTGGTACCAAAAAGAGTGGGTGCAGAGGAGGTTAAGGACTTCAGACCCATAAGTTTAGTTAATGGGGTTTACAAGATTCTATCTAAGGTTCTTGCGAATCGTCTTAGCGAGACAGTGGGAAAAATAATCTCAAATCCTCAAAATGCCTTTGTAAAGGATAGATAGATTTTAGATGCGGTACTCATTGCAAACGAATGTTTGGACAGCAGATTGAAAGCGGGTCTGCCTGGGATTATTTGCAAGTTAGACATGGAGAAGGCATATGACCATGTTAACTGGGACTTTCTACTAGATATTCTGAGAAAGTGCGGCTTTGGGGAGAGATGGCGCTCTTGGATCCGTTGGTGTATCTCTACAGTGAAATTTTCTATTCTAATAAACGAAAGCCCAACGGGTTTCTTCAGTAGCACAAGAGGCCTAAGACAAGGAGATCCGTTGTCCCCTCTTCTTTTCGTTTTTGTGATGGAGGCCCTGAGTAGAATGATTTCAATTCTGGTGGCAAATGGGAGGATGAACGGGTATTCGCTTGGTCCTTCGGGAGAGGGCAATGTCAGTATTTCTCATTTATTGTTTGCAGATGACACTCTTATATTCTGCGAGGCGGTGCAAAGCCAGGTTCATGTCCTGAAGGTATTACTTCTCTGTTTTGAGGTGGTCTCAGGGTTGAAAGTGAATCTGGACAAGTCAGAGATGGTGCCTATCGGAGTCGTTCCACAGCTAAGACACTTGGCTAATACCCTGGGATGCAAGATCGCCTCACTTCCTATGACCTATCTAGGCCTTCCTTTGGGGGCTCCTTCGAGAGCGGCTGCTATCTGGGACACAGTGATCGAAAAAATAGAGTGTCGTTTGGCAGGGTGGAAGAGTATGTATTTATCTAAAGGGGGAAGAACTACTCTTATCAAGAGTACTTTATCTAATCTTCCAACTTACTTCCTGTCATTATTTCCTATCCCAGCACGGGCGGCACTTTGCATTGAAAAGCTTCAAAGGGATTTTTTGTGGGGAGGTATGGGCGAGGAGTTCAAGTTTCATCTTGTCAAGTGGGAACAGGTATGTAGGCCTCTAGCAAATGGTGGCCTGGGCATTAGAAACTTGAGATTTTTTAATCGAGCATTACTTGGTAAGTGGCTATGGCGTTACCATAGAGAACCAGAAGCACTTTGGAAGCTGGTGATTGAGAGTAAATATGGTGGTTCATGGGGAGGATGGTGTACTAAGGAAGTAAGAGGGGCGCATGGTGTGGGGTTGTGGAAACATATCAGGCAAGGTTGGGGGGTCTTCTCTCGGCACACTAGTCTCCGTTTAGGAGAGGGGAATAGAATCAAGTTCTGGCACGATACATGGTGCGGTAATTGTGCACTAAAGGAACTATTCCCGACTTTGTTTAGGGTTGCAAGTGCCAGAGAGGCTTTGGTGGTAGAGGTCATGGTGGTAGTAGGGAATCAAACCCAATGGAACGTCAATTTCAGCAGGGCAGCGCAAGATTGGGAACTGGACACTTTTGAAGCCTTCCTAAGTTTGTTATACTCAATCAGACCAAGCAACCAGCCCTTAGATGTATTGTGGTGGATACCTTCTAACAAAGGTATGTTTACGGTACGTGCGTTCTACAAGTCCTTAACGTAAACGCATCACTCTCAGTTTCCATGGAAACGACTGTGGAAACACAAGGCCCCCCTCAAAGCAGCCTTCTTTGTATGGTCCGCTGCTTTGGGGAAGATTCTCACAACGGACAATCTGAGAAAACGAAGGGTGATCATTGTAGATTGGTGTTGCATGTGTAGGAGTGGGGGTGAATCTGTGGGGCATCTTCTACTACACTGCGAGGTAGCTAGAGGGTTGTGGAACGAGGTATTTAGCCGTTTAGACTTGGGTTGGGTTATGCCGGAGATAGTAGTGGCAACACTAGCTAGCTGGTCTGATATAAGGGGAAACAACCAGATTAAGGCCTTATGGAAGATGATTCCGATTTGTATCACGTGGTGCGTATGGCAGGAGCGCAATGCACGGACTTTCGAGGACAAAGAGAGATCGATGGAGGAACTTAAAGCTTTCTTTTTTAGAACTCTTTGTACTTTGGCCATCGCTGTTAATTTTAATGGCCAAGATTTGCATGATTTCCTTATTTCCCTAGTTCCTACATAGCTAGGACATTCTTTGTACTGAATGAGGCTTTGCCAATTCTTTTATTAATACATTTCTTACTTTTCTAAAAAAAAACATTATTTTCGGAACAGTACTTTTGAACATTATTTTTGGAGCAGTACTGTTTAACAACATTTTTCGGAACAGTAGTATGCAGGTCTTGGCTTTCGTCTATATTTTTTTTTCCTTCCCATGTTTTGGTTTTGTGGGTATTTTCTGGTGCTATTAACTTCTCGGCAGTTTCTTTTGGTTATTTCTTGTCTCGATTTTTCATTTATTTACGATGGACTCTACACCTGTGTGTGCCAAGTTTACGGGCAAAAATTACTCTACGCGGGTTTTTCAATTTGAACTTTTCCTCAAGGGAAAAGATCTTTGGGGCCATATTGATGGCATGGATTGTGCACCCAATTCTAATAAATCCAAGGATTCAACGTCTTCTCCTTCAAGGGTTGTGCTTGATGCTTGGATTATGTCTTGGCTTCTTGGCTCGGTTGAGCAACATATTGTCTCCAACTTGCGGCCTCATCGCACCGCTCAATCCATGCGGATTTACTTAAGGAAAGTATATCATCAAGATAATGGGGCCTGTCGTTTTCAGTTAGAGCATGCGATTGCCATGTTTCAACATGACAATCATTCCATCCAAGACTATTATTTGGCATTTCTGACTCTTTGGAACGAATATTCTGATTTGGTTACCGCGGATGTTCCTGTTGCCTCTCTTTCCATTATTCAACGTCTTCACAAGACTAGTCGTCATGATTAGTTTCTTACAAAACTCCGCCCTGAGTATGAATCTGTTCGTTCTTCTCTGCTGAATCGCTCTCCTGTTCCTTCTTTTTATGTTTGTTTTGGTGAGTTATTTCGTGAAGAAGAACGGCTTAGTACTCAAGTTACTCTGGAGCAATCTCATGGTAGTTCAGGGTCCGTCCTTGTGGCTTATGCTGCTCAATGATGAGGATCGCTTGCACATTCTAGCAACTTGCAGTGTTTTTGCTGCAAGGAATTTGGTCATATCGCTGCTAATTGTTCTAAGAAATATTGCTCTTATTGCAAAAAGAAGGGTCACATTATCAAAGACTGTCGTATCCGCTGCTAGAATTGTCAGGCCCAGGCATTTCATATTTCTATTATTGTACCCCCTGCAGTGACTTCTACGGCCCCTGGCTCTTCTTCAGATGACTCCTCTGTTTCTGCACCTCCTGCAGCGAGTTACTGCACACCCGAAATGGTGCAACAGATGCTCATTTCAGCATTATCAACAATGGGGTTCCAAGGTAACAATTATACTAAACTCTGGTACGTGGACTTGGGTGTCTCTAATCACATGATGAATAATCACACTGTTTTGTGTCATGTTCGGCCCTACACTGGTTAATTTGCTATTCAGATTGCCAATGACATTTGTTTGCCAATAGCTGCTATTGGAGATGCCTCTTCTAAGTTCACTGATGTGTTTCTTGCTCCTCAGCTTTCCACGAATCTTATTTCTGTTGGTCACTTAGTAGATAACAATTGTGCTGTTAATTTTTCTGGTTATGATTGTGTTGTGCAAGACCAGGTAACTGGGGAGCCGATCGCGAAGGGACCTAAAGTGGGGCGCTTGTTTCCACTACTTTTACCTGTTCCAACACTTTCTTCAGTTTCTTCTACTAAGTCTTTTGCTTGTAATAATGTTTCAGACCTTAGTATGGTGTGGCATCGTTGTTTAGGCCATCCCAAAACTCAAATCTTATCTTATATATTTAACTCTGGTTTACTTGGTAATAAAGAACATTCTTATTTATCTGTTGAGTGTGCTTCTTGCAAACTTGGTAAAAGCAAAACTCTTCTCTTCCCTTTGCATGCCAGTAGAGCCTCTTATTGCTTTGATCTTATTCGTAGTGATGTTTGGGGACTTCTCCGGTTAGTACACATGAAAAATTTAAATACTATGTGACTTTCATTGATGATCATAGCATATTTACTTGGGTCTACTTTCTTCGCTCTAAATCTGAGGTTTTTTGTACTTTCATTGAATTTTTAGCGTATGTTGACAATCAATTTTCTGCTTCTACTAAGACATTACGCACAGGTTCTGGTGGTGAATATTTGTCTACTAAGTTTCAGACATTCTTGGCTTCTAAAGATATTATTTATCAACTTTCATGTCCCATTACTCCCTAACAGAATGGAGTAGCCGAACGCAAAAATCGTCATCTCCTAGATGTGGTACGTACTCTCTTGTTAGAATCATCTATTCCATCCATGTTCTGGGTTGAGGCTTTGAAAACTGCTATTCACTTGATTAATCGCTTACCTTCTCAAGTCCTACTCATGGAGTCTCCCTATTTCCGTTTATTTGCTAAGCAGCCTAGTTACAATAACCTCCGTACCTTTGGTTGTATATGTTTTGTTCATTTACCTCCTCATGAGTGACATAAATTATCTGCTCAATTTGTTCGATGTGCGTTCTTGGGATATAATGTGTGTCAAAAGGGATTTGTTTGTTATAATCCTACATTACATTGTACACGCATTTCTATGAATGCTATTTTATTTGAAAATCAACATTTCTTTCTTGTGTCCTCTGTGCCCTCCTGTTCCCTCCTGTTCTATTGTTGTTCTCCCCTCCTTTGAGCAGCAGTTCTCGGATCTTCCTCAAGTCAGTTCTTGCTTTAAACCAGGTATTGCGTATACAAGACGCTCCCGCCCACAGTCTCTTCCGATAGCTCATCCAATATCTGATCCTACGACGCTCCATATTCAATCAGTTGCAGCACCTCCAGAGCCTTTGGTACATTGCTCTCCTTGAGTGTCTGTACCCCCGGATAGGTATGGGTTTCCCTCTTCCAGTTCTGTCAATTCTATTTCAGCTCTTACTGCTGTCTAATCCAATTTTGCTATTCTCACATTCTACTCACATGCTGCTAAGCATGATTGTTGGTGACAAGCTATGCAAGAAGAAATTTTCGCTCTAGAGGCCAATCACACCTGGGACATTGAGCCATGTCCTCCCACCATTGTTCATCTGGGTTGCAAATGGGTTTACTCAATCAAGGTCCGATTTGATGGAAGTTTGGATCGTTACAAAACCCGCCTTGTTGCACTTGGGAATAACCAGGAATGCGGTGTCAATTATGAAGAGACCTTTGCTCCTGTGGCTAAGATGACTACTGTTCATACAATTCTAGCTCTTGCTGCTTCCAGTGATTGGCCATTACATCAGATGGATGTCAAGAATGCTTTTCTTCATGGGGATCTTAAAGAGTGTATTTATATGAAGCCACCCCCGGGATTGTTTCCCTCTCTGACTTCACGTGTGTAAGCTTCGCTCTCTTTATGGTCTCAAACAAGCTCCGAGGGCCTAGTTTGATAAATTCTGCACTACTTTATTACAATTTTCATTCAAGCAGAGCAAGTATGACACTTCATTATTTATTTGGAAATCAGATATGAGTATTGTTGTTCTTTTGGTTTATATTGATGATATTGTGATCACTAGTTCCAATTTTGTTTTACTTGGTCAGCTCAAGACTCATCTCTCAGAGTCCTTTCATATGAAAGATCTTGGGTCTCTCACATATTTTCTTGGTCTAGAGGTGCATCGTAGTCCCTTTGGTATTTTACTCAATCAACATAAGTATGTTAGTGACTTGGTGGCTACAACTGGCCTACAGAAGGCTACTTCTGTTGATACTCCCATGGAATTAAATGTCAAGCTTCATAAAGAGGAGGATAACTTACTTGCTGATCCCAGTTTATACCGGAAGTTGGTGGGTAGCCTTATTGATCTCACTATTACTAGACCGGGCATTTCTTTTGCTGTACAGCAAGTCAGCCAGTTTCTTCAGACTCCTCGTCATCTTCATTTGGCTGCTGTTTATAGGATCATATGCTATGTTCGGGGCACTTCTGCCCGTGGTTTATTCTTCCCTGCTGGCAATTCTACTCGCCTTGCTGCTTATATCGATGCTAATTGGGCTGGTTGTGCAGATACACAACGCTCCATCACTGGTTGGTGTGTGTTCTTAGGTGATGCATTGATATCTTGAAAGAGTAAGAAGCAAGACAGAGTTTCTAAGTCATCTACGGAATTTGAGTACCGGACGATGTCTCTTGCTTGTTTTGAAATATTTGGCTTCGAGGTTTGCTTGCTAAGCTAGATTTTTCTAAGACTGATCCTACACCTCTACATGCTGATCAACCCGCATCAATTTGAGGGGGGCTGTCAATGGACCGCAAAAGCTGTCCATAATCATTCTTCTTTCCTTATTTTCACCTTGCTTAATTTACTTAGGCTTGTACAGTTAGCATATTTGACAGAAAATAGTTTCCCTATAGGGCTAGAATCATTTAGGGAATTACATTCTTTCCATGTATAGAATTCTTGTAAAACTTATATATAATCTACAGATTACTCAAGGCCAATTAATTTGGCCATTCACAAAATACTTTGACAAATAAACAGAACACAAACCACTAGTAGTGCCAAACGCAAAATGTAAGAAGCATTTACTATGATTTTCTCTTTTAGCTTGTGAAAGCACTTTCCCTACATGGTTACCAAATAGGCTTAACAGCTCTAAAAAAGGAAGCTATATTACACTAGGAATTGGAACTCATCCTAATTTCCTAAACCATAAAAAGTCACTGTGGACAGATATGATGATTGGAAATCTAAAAACAGATGCAGTCCTGAATAACCCTTGTTGTACGAGTGAATGATTTAATGAAATCTAAAAACAGATACAACATCAGATATGACACTTGTTTTGAAAAATACTGTTGCCTGAGCATAGACAAGTCCACAGTTTTTTTTTGTAGGAATAAAAAGACACATCTACACAAATAATGCATCAATGCAAGTTTTTTCCAGCTGACTTATCCAAATGACATTCGATTACTTTTCATAGCCTTTAATCAATTCATATTTACCGATAAAAAAGAGAATCAATTCATATTTTTTGTCAGTATTATGTTTAAACCTAGATTATTATTATTATTTATTTTTATGTCGGGAAACCTCTCAAAGGCAAGGGCCCTTTGGAACCACCCCTGCAGAGTAAACCCCAATCCCGTGCAGCGCACCCTCCGAAGTTTCCTTACATGGAACTAGTTAAATCGCTGGCTTTTCACCAGGGGGTGTGGCCCCAAAGGATTGCTTGCACCCTAGATAATTTTAATGAAGTTATGAATGCCTTTGTTCTTAAATGTATGTCACGATTGATCAAACTTTTCTTAATGTATTATTCCTCTAGCCACCCCAAGAGAGTATTCTTTGAGATGCATATGTAGAGGGATCCCCGAACAGTATATTCTAAAATCCAGTAAAATAAGTACTATGCATGGTTGCTACTGAAATTCGTATCTTAGCATTTAATAGATGGTGGGGTGGCTACTTACAGGTTTAAAGAAATCAACATGATCAACTTCTAGAAAGTGTGGTGCTACACCTGCGAAGGCATAAGTTGTTGAGAAGGCAAGTTCAAACGCTCTACGCATCAAAAATCCTCCAAAAATCCGGCCATGAATGTTCCTTTGTTGTGGCTGGCAAATAAAAGAGTTCTGAAGGCAGGTATTCTGTATAAGGATGCTATCTCTGTCTGCCAAAGCCGGCAAGTCACAGAAGATTCGTCCTTCGGCCAACAATTCATCAAGCCTATCTGCATCTCCATTCTCCAAATTCTTTTTACGGTCGGCTCTCTTCTCTTTCCTAAGTTTGTTCCTTTCTTCCGCTTCCGTCCAAAGTAGCTTTTCTTGTTCAGTTTCAGGTGAGAGTTGGTTAATTGGTGCTGATTTTCCAGTCTTCGAGTCCCGAGCCACAAAAGTGAAGTTTGCCATAAGAGCAATTGAGTCTGATGCATTTTTGGTCTCTGAAAACCGAATTTACATGACAAAGCAAACTGAGCAGCAATAGATATGAGCTGGGAAATTGTTGTAAAAACATAAATATATCAAGGGAACATGTGAAATGAGCTATTCAGGGGATTTTACATTGCTTTGTCTTGTTATATTATCAGTTCTATCATTTTTTTGTTGGGGCTGGAGCAAGAACATGGAAAACAGCATAAGAACTTGTTCCAGATCAAACTCTTTTATGATTTATGCTCCTGCAAGACAGATATTTAAAGCCACATGCTGATAATGATAGATTAGGTCTGACCCCTGCAGGTTAAGAGAAAGAAATGGTAATCAGGAGAAAAACTCTTCCTAAAATGCAGATAAGTTTTACCCAGCTGCCAGCTTTCCATCTGATGCGTGCTCTCAAATGGTTGCATGGGTGTTCTTTTCCAGAATCCAAGGGAGAGACAATTGAAAAAAACAACAGAAAGAAAGTTCAGCGAAAAATTGCTGAGCCTATTTGCAGCCAGGATGGGTATTCTCTTGGAAGGGTACAGTGACAAATCTAATAGAGTATAAATTTTTCAGAAACAAGTTGTAGGGAACTGCCAATCGCAGAACTGGCAGACCAGAGTTTAAACATAAATTAGATGGGCATTGATTATTCAAATTTGAAATTTCTGCAGTCAATTTTACTTCTTTTTTTCCCCTTAAGATTCAGATATTTATTAACTTAATGATTTTTTAGGGTCCAGCAAGTTCAACCTTAACTGCCTAATAATCTCTACAAGCACCATTATCAGACTAGAATCTAAACCATTCCACCACTGGGTTAATCTGTCCGTGTCCAATTGATGAAGCCTTTGTAAGAATCTCAAGCTAATTCTTTTCTGTAAAATATGGTACAGAGTGGCAGGATGTGCAGATCACTTCAAAAATAAAGATATACCATAAGAAGCTGTAAGCCTATCCCACTGCCAAGGTGATAAAAAAATCAAACAATCGGTATCTTATAATTATCTTTCTGCTATACCTCTAGTGGACTGAGACACTTCCAATTGTATCTCCAATGATGACCGCCCAACCCAAGTAACAGCACCACTTATGTTTAAATCAGTGTCAATCTGGATGGGTTTCTTCAGAACCATCTTGTCGACAGAAGCAGTGACTAGAATCAGAGGTCTTGTTGTGCCATTGTCATTGCAGCAATGCTGGTCAAACAAGTAAACCATAGGTGCTAGAATAAGATTCAATTACATCAGCAACTACGAAACCGTTATAACTATACGACAGGGCAGGAATGTCATAGTAAATACACTAACTGATGAAACATACAAATACGTGGGTCCAGAAAATTTATTACTGATTAAGGTGATGAGCAGATTTAGAAAAAGTGATAAATTCCATTGAAGAGTACAAAAGGTGCAACCCAGCTACACAAGATGTATACAAGAGAAACACCCATCTAAAAGTAGAAAAAGAAAAACAAAATCATGAAAGTTAAGCCTATTAAGGTAGCTTCCCAAAGGAAGAGAGTAATGAAAACGAAGGTTAGGAATTTTTGGTCCTCCATATATATATATATATATATATATTTTTATTGGCTCGGCAAGAAGTTTCCCACAAGTGCATCTTAAATAATTCAAGGGAAAGTTTCCCAGTCTGATGACCTCTAGAAATTGTTTGCACTCAAGAGGATTCAAACCTTAGACCTGGAGGTAGCATACCACCAAGAAAGGCCTTTACCACTTGCTCCTCAAAATTGTTGTCACTACTTTCCCTCCAAACACATCATATGAGGCAAATAGAGATCATCTTCCACACTGCTGCAATTTTTGGTCTGCAACTTAACCCTCTCCAAGCACCACAAAGGTCCACAATTCTTATGGGTACTACCCAAGTCAAACCTATCCAACTGAATAAGTCATTCCACAAAACACTACCATTCTCACACTGGAGTAAAAGATGATGAACACTATCCAATCCTATTGTACACGCAACACTAATCAATCAGAACAACATTTCTTTTCCTTATATTACCTATTGTGATAATCTTCCCTAGAGAGGCTATCCAAGCAAAAAACACAGCTTTCTAAAGGATCTTTGTCTGTCATATGCTCTTTCAAGGAAAGGGATTATCATGAGGAATAATGACATTATAGAAAGACCAAATATGAATGTATCCATATTTACAACTTAAAACTAAACTAGAATTCTTTAAAGCCGAAATCCAACCATGAAAGACAGATCCAGCTGCTAGCAATACGTGCAAGTTTAGCAGCACCAATCTTTCTAATACCGATGAATATCCAAAATACAATTCATAGGAAACACTATATTCATGAACTTAAAATGACAATAATAAAGAAAATTGCAACGATTGCATCTTCCAATTCAAATCACAATGCTGGGCCACAAGTCTGAGACTCTCATTAAAGACCAAAAAATTTTGGGAACTACAGCTGGCCAAACTCAGCTTCACTGCAAATGACTACCATGAACATTTTGGCCACTGACGAAGGTATACCAACACTTAAGGTGAGTTTTCAAGCGAAACTCCCAAAGGGTCAGAATGACGACGTCCTGTAAAGAGCGAAATACCAACCCCGCAATGCCAACAGATCACAGCGAGTGCACCTTCCAATTCAAAACCCACAAACACCATATTGTAGGCCATAAATTAAAAGACTGGCAACATTGGGTCTATCCCGCTAGGCAAACTTGGCTTCATTAGAAATGAATGCCAATTCAAGCATAACACACCACATCTAATCGAAGTCATTTAGAACCCGTTTCACAAACCCCACTCGCAGCATTTCCCCACGCATCAAACCCAACAAATATTCAACTAGACACGGTATAAATTACATCACAACAACTCCATTTGCAGAATTCGGAGGATTTTTCAGAAGTACCTTGAATGCGATGGTTCCAGCAAGAGCATCAAGATCCTCGAGCAACTTCCCCATCCGGATCCCATTCCAGGGGTTCCTATACTGCTCTCTGAGTATATAATCGGACGAGAATTTGTAAACAATAGTCGTCCGGCTTCTTGCCGGAGTTTTCATAACCAATTCACCTTGAGAAGGCTCATCGGTTGGGGTATCCACTACCTTCTCGAATATGCTCGACCTCGCTTCCCATAGAGCATTTGTTACAGGTGAATGGTACATTCCGGGCCACAGACTGATCGGTTTTCGAATCGAAGAGCCCGCATCAATAGGCTGCGAAGCCTCTAATGGTGCAGTTATGGTGGAAAAAACCGGTATTGCATTTGATGAAGAGAGTTCGGGTTCGGTAGAGTCCAACGACTTGGGATATGGGTCGGAGTTTTTGGTTGAAAATGGCCTGGCTTGAGTGAAACTATATGAATTTGGAGCATAAATTTTGCTTCTGAAAACGGGTCGTACTTGTTCTGATGATCTGGACAAGAGAGCATCATTAGCTTCCCAACTAAATTGGTAATTAGAACGTGGGTCTGGACTTGTATCAGAAAAGTACCCGGTTTGAGCGATTGTAGGCGAAATCGGACGAGGAAGAGTGATTTCGGAGGTCGAACTTTGTCCTTGTGCTGAGGCGGGAATGTGGGCGTTGATGAAAAATGCATTCTGGAATCCTGGTGGTGCTTGTATTGGTGATGAAACGAATGCTTGGAGTGGCAGTGGCGAGGACTTGAAGAAGTGGTGGGAAAGTGGTTTTCTCATTGATCGCATTGTTTCAGACTGCGAAAAGAAGATGAATCAAAGGAATGGTTCAGTTCAGGGGCAGCTCTTTTGGTTAGCTTTTAACGTTCATGGATCCTCCGCAGGATACGTCGAATGTAGCCCGATTATTGAAGAAGGATTCTGAGCTGGGGGATTCCTCAGATTCTTTACTTCCAAGGTTATTATTAACAAAAACTCTATATAGTTGCGGTGACTTTTCATATTTTTTATATATTTTATTAATATAATTAATTGTATTATTATTTTGTAATATAAAATTAAATATTTTGATCAATCATATTATTAGAATATGTCAAGATTGTATATAATAAAATTCATTATTAATAACTAAATATTAAATAAGATTAAATGATTTAATTAGAATGTGGATGTAATATTTATAGTATAGTTGTACTAACGATTTGTATGCATGCTTATTATTTTAGAACTCAATTTTATTTGTTTTAACTAAATAATTTAGGTTTTATCATTTTAAAAATATCTAAATATTAGTTTATTAATATAAATAACTTTATTAAAATCTATAAAGAAAATTTGTGCAGCCAAATTAGACTAGAAGTAGTCAAGGACCAACCAAGGCCCAAGAAGGAGTATAGCCTCACTGAAACCCAAGAAGAAGGCGCAAGAAACAAATGTGGCCCAAAAAAAATGACAGAAGGCCCAACCGTGGGGGTAGAGAGAAGGGGTTGGTCACACGACGTCGTTGACTCGTTGTCGCTCTATTGCTTTTTTCACTATATAATCGGCCGTTAGGGCTTACTGCATCACAGACAAAGAAGCCTCCCTCTTGCTCGGTTAAATCAAACGGGTACGTCCCGGTGATCCTTTATATCGTTCAATGTTATTTTGCTTCTTACTATGTGCGTTCAAACTTGAACTCTTCTTTTTCTCTTTTTGATTCACGGTTAATTATGAATTAGAGTATTGGTTTCAGGACTGTTCCGTTAGGTTTTGGAGTTTTAATGAGTTGTTTGTTGATGGGCATTTGAATTAGCTTAAACCCACAAGCACAATTGTCATGTGAGTGTGCTTTCTATTGTGGAGGATGCTATAATGGGGTTTTTGTTGGGAAAAAAAAGGTACCTGTTTGCTTTGGGGATGTATTAATCTGCTTTGCAGCTGTTTCAGGTGCCATTCTTTTCTTATTTTCTCCAAACTCCTTCCGAATTTTGGGTTTTTCGTGCTTTGTTGACTTACGATGATGCTTGGATGCAACTTAAACTTATTGTGTCTAATCAATTGGGTGATTTTTTAGGACCCTTTGTTTATCTTGTGACCTCAGGGGTTCTATATCTTTCCCTGTTCCTAAGTATGGGGTTTTATTCACAACAGGCGAGTGGGTAATGTCATGTTGAAAGAGAGTATAGTTAGTAGTATGTGGCATGCTGAGTAGAGGAGAAGGCTGTCCAGTGTTTTTCGTGCCTCTCTGAGAGATGTTGTTTACTTTGACTTCTAAAACTAAATAGGGCCACATTCTTTATGCATTGGTGTTGGTGATTGATCCGTTTCGTTAGTACCACATATTTTTGTTGACCTATTATGATGTCATGTTGCCTATATCTACTGGAGTTCCCTCGTATGCTTATTAACAACTATAAATTCTAGTTATGATATTGTTCAGATGACCATGTTCTTTACTATTGGCATTCTATCTATCATCAGGTAGAAAAGTTCTAGATAAGCAAAATGAGCGGAGGTGGAGAGAAGGGTTCAGCAACTACTAAAACTCCTGGAGATTTTCTCAAATCAATCCGTGGTCGTCCTGTCGTTGTTAAACTGAATTCAGGAGTTGATTATCGAGGTCATTCTATATTTCTCCTTTCCTTTCTTTTATTTCTCCTAAATTTACTATCAATTATCATTGGTTTCATTAAGCAATGTGATGCATCCCATGCGTGAGAAATTTGCCTTGAGGTATTATGACACGATTTTCTATGGGAGGGGAAAATGCGCATGCAAAGAAAAGAAAAAGGGAACCACTTGGCAAATATAGGTGGCATACCATGCATGGGACATTTGCCTCTCCCTTTTTCTCCTTTAAATTTGGGAAAGGGGTGAAACAGAACTTTTTGGGTAGTCAACTCCATGAGTGGGAAAATGAATTTGGGTTCTGGAGGGGAAGAGTGGAGTTGAGGCCCATGCGCTGGCAACAAGGAATTGGATTTTGTTTCTTCTTTCAAACAATAGAAGAATCCTATAACACCTAATACCAGTAATGGGTAGAATCAGACCACCTATTGAAGGCAGAGGAATATGACCTAGCCATAAATGCCAATGGTGAATTTTGGGTTGACTGATGGTCGTTGCACCCTGAATTGTTTAATTTCAGTATGGACCGTTGAAACATACATTAATAGATAATCTTCGTGTGCAGGCATTCTTGCATGTCTTGATGGGTATATGAATATAGCAATGGAGCAAACAGAAGAATATGTCAATGGGCAGTTGAAAAATAAGTATGGTGATGCTTTCATTCGCGGAAACAATGGTACTTGAAGGATTGGCGCATTAATTTATTTTTATTAGACAACATATTTTTACCCATACCATTATTATCTGACCAGTATGTTGATGGTTGGGTTTTGGGTTTTCTCTTCGTTGGTGCAGTTCTCTACATTAGTACATCAAAGAGGACGCTAGCAGATGGGGCTTAAGTATCGAATTTTTATCAAGCCATATGAAGCCTCTGCAGTCATGTCTCTTTTTTTTTCTTGTTCTTCTTCTTCTCTCTCTCTCTCTTTTTAAATATTTGTATTTGTATTGTAAGATGACGTGGATTTTGGAAATTCGAATTAGATGCGGCTGCTCGAACTTGGACATGAAACCTTGTTACTTTCATGTGTAATGGAATGGGCTACCAAATGTCTTCAATGAACTCTCTCTCTCTCTTTCTCAACACCGTATTTATATTAGGATTTTTGGGTATTATTGCCTCAAGCTTGCAAGGAATGTCAATGATACCGATGTCAATTCTGTTGCCTTCTACTTGGCAATGAACTGCAGATTTTACTCGAATTTTAGTCAACCGGGAGAAGCACATTGGTTGGGGACAGGTCTTCAGCTTGTTGCACATTCTTGTAAGATGACGGAGGTCTCATTTTAATTGTTCTCCGTTTAGTTTAGCGTTAACGTTTCTGAAGTCAAGTTTGCCTTAAATTTGAAAATGGCCAAAGCTTGGGAAGCATGATCTGAGAACGGCCTGACGAGGGTGAACAACGCCAATTATTAAATCTTCAATAATTCTTCCACCTTTCATTTTGTAAGCAAAACGGACGTTAACTTCATGGGTATAAGCTCTTGGAAAGTTCAACTCGTGACCTATTTTTATGAGGATTTTCTTAATATCTACAATGCAAAGGAAGGAGAATAGATCCCAAGTAGTCAAAGAGTATTCCTTTTGAGGTGAATTGGATTCACTTGTAGACCTAATCTTCCTCTTACAATCATTTTGACATAATATATATTTTCTGTTTAGAGGAAATTTAAATAAGGGAACCATGTCATAAGAAATGAGTTCTTTAACTATGGTGAACGATCATATTCTATTCAAGCTTATAATATACAGCTTGCCAAAGCAGACATTACATAAAATTTAACATCATCAAACAGGTACATAACCGAATCAGACATTTGTGATGCCATCACAAGATTTCATATAGCCGTTCATCAATGGTTCAGATTCTCATCAATTGCTACAAAAGGGTGTATTCAGTAAGGAAGAGGTCACAATGAACCTGTGCGCTGAATTGAGAATGGTCCTAGCGAATTCTTTGCTGCTATCACTTTCCTGACCAACAGTTTCCACCTACCCTCGTCTTTCTTGGTCTGCTGCTGCATTTTTTCCTTAAAATGCCTAGTAGCAGAGAGAAAAAAGTATATGTTATTTAGCAACACCGATCCAACATCAATAAACTTAAATAAGATTTATGGAAATTTCTGTATCTGGCAGTGGGATTTTCACCTTATCAATTTCTTTCCAAATAAGATATCTACTTTTTTCCCCCTAACAATGAAGGACATGGAGGCCGAAATGGCAGTTTCACACTTACCTACAAAGAGGGACCTTGCAAGAATCAGGCTCGCTGCATATCCGAGAATGCAATTCAAGCAGCTGCCACATGCGTTTGCAGTGAACGCAGCCACCAGGAACCCGGGTCTTACAACTAGAGAAATGACGGACTAAAGTCTCAAGCCCTTTGCAAGCTGGGAAACCACAAACAACCTGGCTTCCTTTAAACACTTTGTCACGCGGTCCTATTGTTCTACACCCATCCCTACATATGTGAATGAGGGCTTCCATTGCCTCCTGCAATTGTAGGTACACCTTTTTCTCTTCAATTTTCTTCCACCGCTCTTCCTTTCTCTGAAATAAACAATTGAAACTAAGATCTTAATTTTAAAATAAATTGAAAAAGGATTTAAGAGGAACAATCTGATAACTATATCACCCGATCGACATTCTTATCAATTCTAGGAAGTCTGTGCATCAAATGCTTGTTGATTAGTGCCTTATATTACACACTCATATCTCATATCTTTCTTTTTCATATTAAAATGAGTATAGAACATGAGAAAATCTTAAATGCAGTAAAAAACTACAGCAGTTATTAGACTGGCTAGCAAAAGAAAAAATTTAAATGAAGCAAAAGTCAAGCCGATGATCGTCAAGAATAATAAAACGTAATTGTCAACAAGCAGAAAGGTAGAGGGTCTCCAAGGATAGAGAAAAGTCGCAAATAACCTTTTATACTAAAGCATGATGAAGCACAGCTCTGGAATAAGATTTATCAATAACTGTTTTCAGGAAATATAAATAAAGAAAGTGACAGCAACAGAACTTACCAAATTCAATTAAAAAAGTAGAATTAAAAAGCATTAGGATGTATTTATAATAGGACTGCATTCAGATGTTTTTATTTAGGAAAAATCTAGTTGCAAGCACAATTGTGCACTAATATGTGCACCAATCTAATGTGATTGGTCAAAAAGTAAATTTTATTGATAACAGTGCTAATTTAAATTTTAAATATGAAGGAATCAGTATTGGTACGCAGATTAGTACACGACTTTACTTATATGTAGCAAAACTCATTTATTTAGGGCTTGCCTAACACAAAGCCCTAATAAAAGAGGAAAATCTGCTAAAATTATATATCATAAAAAACTATGTTCAAAATCATAATTAGAAGGTAGATTTAGATCAAGACTAAATAAATGAATGAATGATTTCTCACACACTGACCAAGTAGATATTCTGCTATGCGAACTTTTTTTTTTTGATTGGCATCGGATGTCCAGGAACATCCTGACTAATCCCAGGAGTGCACAGGCCCTCGGCAAGGAGTTTCCCGCAAGTGTACCTCGGGTAATTCAAGAAGATAATCCCCCAGTCTGATGGTCCCTAGAGATTGTTTGCACCCAAGAGAATTTGAACCTTAGACCTGGGGGGAGCATACCCCCAAGCCCAATGCCTTTACTGTTGCGGGAATATATTCAGCAGATTCTAACAACTAGTAAATGAAAAAAGAGAGAATCATTTTTTTCTCCCATCATGATAAACTATATAGATGATAAACCAAGAAGTTATTATACTGCAACCCATTAGTTGGTTGTTGAGCAGGCATCTACCATATAACCAACACAAATATTTTCTATGTTGCCTTGTTTCCAAATTCAATAGATAATTAATTGGGATAAAATTAAGGAAAACAAGGAGAGCACATAAAATTCCACCAATTTCTCCATGCTTTCTTCATGACAGGAACATGACGCAACTTTTGCACATTTTCTTTTAATGAAGTACAAAAAAATGAATTGTTTTGAAGAAGGAACAGGAACTGACTTACAGCATCCGCCTCAACAACACACTCCAGAAGCTCTTGTTCAAGTGCAGGATTAACACGTTTCATTACTCTCCAACCTTCAGTTAAAGGTATAGTTTTGAAGTTTCTGATAATTATATGGACACAAATGAAAGTGAGCCGTGGTGCATCACAGTTTCTTGCTAATTGAAGCACATCTATTACATTTTCTTTGGTCAGCCAGCCCCGCTCCAGAATATATATGCAAACTCTTTTCAGCGATGGAACTGAGTAGCAGTGAGACAAAACCATCAAGTGGAGAACATACTGCTTCATTTCTTCCTCTTCGTAGCTGCATTAGAACATTTAAGAAGAAATAAAATTAGGAACTTTAGCCATAATAGCTAACAGAGTGAATGAAGATGCAAACTGATAGAAAGAGACGCCTCCAACATACCAGGATGAGTAAAGAAAACGAATAAATGCGTAGGCAGCTTGATAAGGCACCCCGGGAATCTTGATGTATCTCATACCATTCCTAACTTTTGCTTGCTGCAGAATGTTCCCCAGCACTGGAGATGCAACACTCTGCACATGAAAAATACAGCCAATAAGCCTTTAGCTCCATCCCTGAAGGAATTAATTTCAATGGTCCCATAGCCTCTTTTATACTGCCCCATTGCCCTTTTTAGAATTTGAACGGGCAGCAATTTCTTCAATATAATATTTTCGAGTGAAAACTTCACAGTTCACACTACTGAGGTTTTGGCCGACAGTCTAAGTAGGAGAAGGGAGGCATGGTTAACTCACCAGAACACTGGAATGAGCCAAAATATATGATTTGTCTGCAGTGATAACGTATACATCTGAACCATATCCTTCCTTGAAAAGCTTTTCCCATGTATCTCTTGTTTCTTTCGGGACAGAGCTACAATCTGACAGCCTACTGGAATTTTTTACGGTACGAAAGGATTTACCAGGGAAAGGTGGTGGTTTAGGAAGATTATATTTAGATAAAACAGAAGAGGAAGGAACTTCCTGCATGGTAAAAATATTGGCAGGGTTATCATCCTCTAGGTTTATATTAAAAGATCCACAGATGGATTCACCACTCGAGGACATCCATGGAGGGTTAATATCCACTGAAGTCATTTACCACTAAGATTTATGTGGTACTATCAGCTTCCAATAAAAGATCTGCAGAAAAGATGAAAAGAGTAATATTAAAGAAGTGCTGCTAATTAAACTACAGTCCAAAACGATATTAAAAGAGGCTCAACCAAATAGTGAAAACGAGCCCCAATGTATTTATAATTTATTGACAATATTGGTGCAAAAATGAATATGTTCGGAACTACTCTAGATATTCAATACAGATCCCCTAAATGGTATCACAACATAACTTGGGTACCGTCCCCGTCTTTATTAAAAAGTTGGGGGGGGTAATGCACCACAATGTGAAACTTCTTCAGAGAACGAAATATCAAACAGAGCTAAATAAACAAAACAGAAACTCCCGTAATACCAAACAGGAAAAGCATCAACTAGCGAAACGATCACATAGTTGCTTTGCTCTGAGGTTACAGACTGCTTCTATTCCCCAACGGGTAGTGCTACCATGCTCCCTAAATTTGCCCACTTGGCGTGTCCTTAGTGCAAATTACACTTTTCTTCTCTCTTTTTTTTTAACTTTTTATTTTTAACATTTTTAAAACATGTTTAATTAAAAATAAATAAATAAATATCAATAAACTAATGGTTATTTCTTTAATCAGTAAGCAAAAACAAAATTTTAAAATATAAAAAAAATATATCGGAGCGTAATGAGTGGACACAGTGGACAAAATGAGAAGACATAATAACATTATTCATTTCACAAAATAAACCCCAACACCAAGAAACCTTAAACCCGTCAGTCAGGACAGTTCCCAAGCTACCCAAACCAAGCCGGATACATCACTGAAAAAAAAAAAACAAATGGGTTGAATAAATGAATCTATCGTAAATCTTGCACGTGCCATTCACACGGGCGTCAGTTACAAGCGCTATCCATTACAGTAAAAGGAGTCAACGCGTTCAAGGAACTATTCATGAAGGGATCCACCGAAAAAGAAAACCGAAAAAAGACTAACAAGGATCAAAGCAATTTTTTGGCCAAGTAAAGCAATTGTTATTTTCATCAACGATGAAACTCGCAAATGATCCGTAATGACTAATAATAGATGAAGAACATCTCGGTCTCCAATACAAGTTATTTCCTTTTGCTTTCTTAGTTTCTCGGCAATCACAGAGAGTGAGAGAGAGAGAGAGAGAGACCTTTAGACAAGGCCGCAAATCTTTTCAGAAAAAAATCAAGATTTGCGCTATTTTCCAGGAAGTTTGAGTATATGGAGCTAAGGAACCTGAAAAATAATTGAAAAAATACAATTAAAGAATTAGAATCACAAATAAATCATTTCTATTTTTTTTTTTTTCAGATGAATCCCACACGGTATTTCCATTTCTAAACGAAAAAAAATAACAATTTTAGGGAAAATTGCAAAAGAAAAAGAAAAATCAAAGAGAGAAAATTTGAGTCCAGATTATTTGCTTATTCTTCATCTTGAGTATACTGTGTCCTTTGCAACAATAATTAAAAATTTAGAAAACAGTGAGAGAGAATCAGAGCTGGAAAACATCGATTAAAACTGCTTCGAAATGAATAAATGTTAAAAGTTACAATAAAAAAAAAAATTACAGGAAAGAAAAACAAATCGAACAAATAGTATTTAGTTTTGACGGAGGAGAACGGGAGGTACCTTTTCTTAACGATATTGAAGAAACGTAGAAACAGCAAGTGATAAGCGGAAGCTTTTGGATTATTTTTTTTTTAAAGGAAAAGATCTCTAAGTGCACGAAAAAAGGCTAGGTTGTGAGTATCTGAACTACTTCTTTCAGAGCAAGCAGGTCATTTCTAGAGAGAGAAGAGGATGCCGACGAGAGCCAAACGAGGGGGACGGAGGGAGACTTACGTGCTCTTCGAACAGGAGGGAAAGACTAAAGAGAGGTACGTTGTTTGTTTTTTATAGCAGGTTGGCAAATAAAAATATAAAAAAAAAAACCCCATCCATCCATCCATCCATCCCTTTGTCCCAACTCCGAAGTCCTACACGTTGCTTCTTTTTTTGCTCACTTTCTTTAAAAAATATTTTTACGGCTACTTTATTTCATTTTCATCCCCATTTAATAATAGAAACATCTTTTTAACATAATTTAATGTAACATCAGTCTCTAATAATATAAACTCATCATCTCACGATATAATATATATATATATATATATATATTTTAAAATAAATATTTTAGTTATAATTTTTTTTTATAAAAATAAATTTATAAATTGACATGACTTAATATATTAAATTAAATCATAAAATTATTTTTATAATAAAATAAATTTAACATATCATATAAAATCTTATCAATTTATAAATTTATTTTTATAAACCGTTTTTGTGGGTTAACACTTCTCTTTTTTAAATACAAAATTAACATGAAAATATTGCTTTGGCAGTTATATAATTGATAAACTATCTTAATAAAGGATTGGTTTGGTTAATAAGACTAAAGTTGATAAACTATCTTATCTCATATAATCATTATAATTTTTTTAAATTTTAACATAAAATATAATAAATAATTTAATTTTTTAAATTTTAAAATAAAATAAATATAAAAAAAATATATTATAATAATATTTTATTTAATTTTTAATAAAATATTTTATCTGAAATGCGTAACTTAACGTGGTCGAAAAATATTTATTTAATTTTTGTTGACACCTTACATGTAATGATTTTCTTCTATTTGTATTAAAAAGCTAGATTATTACGTCAAGTCTGATGTAAACTCGGCTATAGCTTTTTGTTTTTATATATAGAATAATAACTCGTTTGGAAGAAAAAGCACACATTTTGTTTTTGGTGGAAAGAGAATTGCTTAAATACATTGGAACTGTCATAAAAGCCGAAGGGTCAGCAAGTTGGGATTTGCCATGAATTGCTTTTGAAGTTTGTTCTTACTTGCAAACCCAAGGTTTGATTTAGGTCATAAACCGAGGTTTTGAAGCTTGACCCTTGGTTAATTTCCTCTGTTTGGTTTAAGAGGAACTAATCTGATCGAAAGTCGGTAAGAAAATTCCAGGGCAGAAAGCACGATGTGACCCAATCTTCATAACAAGATATATAATATAAAGTAGAGGCCGGGCTTCAAATTTAGTGGAGATATGACCTTGATTACACTGAAATTAACTCAATGGTATTGTTACCACTCTGAGTGAAAACTAAACAACTTGGGTGGAGACCAGATGGACTTCACCCAATAATTGTACCATACCAGATTAAAGTTAAATAGATATAATCAATTTGATTTTCTTATAAATTTATATTTATAAGGTAGTGGGTAAGACATACCCTCTATGTTATTGACATGACATGATTTAACGGATAAGATTTAATTCTAAATTTTTTTTGCTAATCAAATCATGTCATTCAGCAATATAAAGAATATGTATTTTACACTGACTTGTAAATAGAATACGTAATCATAAGATGTCCGATGAAGTTTAGAGGATCTTCTTCACCATCCAATAGATTATTGTTTAAACATTCATGATAAAAGAAGTTTTTAAATTCCCTGTCCTCCTTGCTTCAATTAAAGATGGGGTTATGTTGGTCAAATTATGTCTTAATAAGGGTAATTATAAGAGAAGAAATGTGCAATACAGAAGGAATTAATTAAGGGACAATCAATGCAGTAACTACTCCTCAAACTCCTACACAACTTACCTTTCATCGATTACTAAATTCTGCTAATTCTTAGGTCCATGCATGCACCTCACCTCCCTAGTATTTCATTATAAAATAAAAACTAAACCCAAAGTTTTCTCTCCGTTGTCTGGCAAATCTAGGTATAAGACTTGTAAGGTACTCTTCACTCTTCACCCCAGGAGTGTATGATCATTTGAGTCTGGGAAATTCCAGTTAAAAGGGCATGAAGTCTATGAATATAGAAAAATGCTTGTACAAGCTGCTAAGACATTGCTGCATGGGAATTGTGTGCATTTTTCAGCACCCTTGCTCTGTTGGTTCTCTGATTCGGATATGTTTCCTACCCAGTACTCGTACTTTGATTAATTTAAAGATACGTCCAGCTTTGAAATTTGGCTATATTTTCCAAGGTTTCAAAGCATGGCCCCAGCCTTCTAATTTTCTTCCTCTGACGCATGCCGATTGAATAATATTGTAATGAAAGGGACGCGAGTCCAATTGCCAAAAAGTGTCGGACGTAGAGATAATGAATCAACTTTAGGTTTTGCTTACATATTCGGTATTGAAACAGCGGTTGCCAACCAAATATATATGTGGCTTGAAATATGTTGTTGAGCAAAAGATTCTTTTGAAAAGTTCAAATTATATAATATCGTTGACAGATGGATGTACTACTATCCGGTTCGTTCGACGTCTTACATAATTCTTGGACGCATGCCTTCTCTTTCTTTGTAATTCTTTCCTAAATTCGAGCCATTTGAGTAGGTTGAGTTGTCCCATGTTTTGACTCATGCATGACGAGGTATTTTTTTGTTCATTCTTTGTACATAAACCCAGTGGCGGAGCCACGTTGGGGGCGAGGGGGCCCATAAATTTGAAATATGTATATATATATATATGTTAATTTTTTTGATTTAATAAAATAATATTAATTTATCATATATTGGCCCCTCCTCTAAAAATTATTTTGACTCTTTCATAAAATTTAATCTGATATAAAAATGGAATAAATAAAACATATCTCGTATAAAATATAAATAAAATTAAAAAAAATATCTAACTATAACTGATAGTATTTCTAACCTCTTTCTATTTTTTAAAGCATTTCAATCTCTAAGTTATGGTTTACAGCAATCTATTAGACTGCCATTTACGGACTAGCGTTTCTTTCGCACATGGCATAACATCATACTTCACATCTTGTCCTTTGCATTTATGTCGAAAATTGATAAAAATAAAGAAATCAAAGATATGCTATCTTATTGATAGATTGATTAGTCTAATTTTGACTCTTCCAGTGTCTACAGTAACCAATGAACAAGCATTTTCAATTATGAAGATTGTTAAAACAAGGTTTTGCAATAAGATTGAAGATGAAATTCTTAACAAATAATTTAGTTGTCTATATTGAAAGAGAAATAATTAAGAATTTTGATTTAAATTCAATACTTGATTATTTTATTTTTTTTAAAAGAATGCAAGTTATAATTTTAGACATTCTGTATTTTTTTTGTTTAATATATTTATATGAATGTCTTTATATTATTTTAATAATATATTATTATTCACATATCAAATATCTTTTTAATACATAAATTGTATTAAACGTATTTTATTTTTATTATAAATCTTTCTATCAGATTATTATATATCGTAAAAAAAAATATAAAAATAAAATAAAAAATATTTTATGTATATTATTCTAATTTTATTTAACTTCAAAGATTTCTGACTCCGCCACCGCATAAACCAACGTTGTCAACCTTGTCCTAAAGACTCCCATAAAATATTGTAAATATCTTGCTCAGGAAAAAGAAGTTCATTGTAATAATTCATGACTCGAAATAAATTTTTTTTAAAAATTATTATTAGGTGTTCTGTCGCAAACCATAGCCATAGGAAGAGTTGAACAAACCAAGTCTCGGTAAGCACGCATCATCCATAACTTAGACCGAAAGTCACGTAATCATACTAGTGTAGTAATATTTTTAAGAGACGAAGGACTTAAGGGAGGTTTGATAATGCGTATAGATAACTTGAGAATCTGAGATGTGATGAGATGAAAATTGAATAAAATATTTTTAAAAATTAAAATTTTAATATAATTTTTATTTTAAAATTTTAAAAAAAATTAAATTATTTATTACATTTTATTTAAAATTTTAAAAAAATTATAATAATAATATGAGATTAGATGAGTGTTTGTTAATTCAAACATACCATTAAGTATTCAGGAACATCCTAGTTAAAAATAGTAATACTAGTTAAATAGACAAATTTTACATAAGTCTTTTATAAAAAAAGTAGATCCTACTAAAAATTAATAGTTTTTTTTTTAATTTTTTCAGTATGATGTCCATTTTTTATAAAGACTTGCATGTAAAAATTATTTTTACTCAAAATTTATACATTTAAAACTTCTACTAATGGATAAAACAGTTAAATTTCTAATCAAAGTTCATAAAATCACTTGGGTTTTGTCCAAAGAAGCATTAAATGGTGGTAGATGCACGTGGCAGGCGTTAATTTGTTCTATTACCTAAGAATAAGTTGCATTATTCAGCCATATTGTTAATTCACGGGATTACTGATTTTTTTTTTATAATGAAAAAAAAAAACAAAAACAAAAACAAAGAGAGAAAACCAAAAGAGACGAAGGCAGAACAGGAGTAGGTGGCCGTGGCGGTGGCTGTGTCGGCCATTACCGTGGGACCACCTTGTACGGCCAAACGGGATCCATTAGTCTGAGAGTAAAGCAAAATCTGAAAACCGACAGTTGATCGACACGTGGAGTAGTTGATAAAACGAGGGGGTGATAGAAAAGTAGGGTAGAGGTGGTTGTGAGAAAAGAGGGATAAAACAAAGAAAGAGACGGTGGCCTTTGAACTTTTCTTTCTATTTATTTTACCAATGGGAAGGGATCTGATGTGGGGGTGGACCCAAGTGAGTCTTGTGGGGGCCCAAAATATTCCTGAATTTTCTTTAATATATTACTTAATAAATTCTCATGGTTGGAAAACAAAGAAAAACATTCCATGCGCAAAATACTAATAAAAAATTTCCAACAAAACTTCGACAACAACATAATGTTTCTAACCAAGACCATGGCAGTGTGAGACAAGACTTTCCCCGTTTAATGTCATGGAAGAAGTTTTGTACATTTCAAGCATGCGGTCTGATAACACTTTCATACATTTTGTTACATCTATGGGATACAACTTTGAACAGGAAATATGATACAAGTATCACCGATTTACATGAAAGGGAGAGGAAAGAAGGAAGGCTGCAAAGAGCAAGATGTCCACTTGCCCTCAAATTACTCAATTTTGAGCAACCGCTCAAGTGATTTTCCAGATAATGAAGCTCGAAACTCTGTTCTTGGGTTGGTGCAGCATGCATGCATGAGTCAACCTGCGTCAGATTAACTGTCAGCCCAAAATTATTTTCTGGGCATATGTTTGAGAAAGAAAATGGAAACCATAACCCATCTCTTCCAACTTCTTAAGAGTATATGCAAGTTTCATGCCACTCTAATGAACTCCATCTTTCCTTGCGGAAAAAATAGGCGTTGTCCGTTCCTTCATGGCTTCCTTTTCCAATTTTTTCTTTTCAACATCAGCCTGCCTTTCATTCTCTTCTCGTGACTTGTTGAACGTCTTGACAAAGATGACCAAGATTTGTGTCACTGATGCAAAAGCCAGCAGCACAGTTCCATCATTTAATATCAGTCCAATATGATCAGACTATTACGTAGATTTAAAAAAAAAAAGAAAAAACATAATCTCTGTAGATTTAAAGGCGGAGATATCACACTATACACCAAATAGTAACTGCTATTTGCCAACTTCTAGTGAATTTTCTAAGTTTTTTTTGTTTGACTCCGGGTGTTCATGAATTAAGTTCTGAATAATCTTGGAGGTGCATAGACCCTTGGCAAAAGAGTTTTCCGCAGGTGCACCTCGAGTAATTCAAGAGAATTATCTTAGTTCAATGACCCCTAGAACTTGTTTGCACCCAAAAACCATAAACCTAGAGGGAGCATACCACAAAGACCAAGGCTCTTACCACTTGAGCCAACACCTAGGTTTTTTTTTTTATGTTATTATAAGTTCAATGAGAATCAAACAAGATCCAAGCAATTGTAAAGTTCACTTAGAGAATAACCAAAAATCAGTCTCATCAATTTCCCCATGTACACAAACGTGGACACCAGATAGGCAGAGAACACCAGAATCATATCTGAAACTAGCATCAACATACCTCAAATATCTTCTTCTTTTTTATAAGTAAAAGAGGGTAAAAACTCAATTTTATTAGAAGACAAGCGCAGTCAGGAAACTGAAACTCAATAAAAGGTTAACCATCTCTATTGACTAACAACTAATGTCTTCTCCAGTTCCTACCAGTTAAATGTAAAGCCTCCCTAGTTTGCAGTGATCTTGATATTGACCTAGAATGAGGAAACTGTGGGAATTGAGGAGACGGTACGGTGTTTATAGCATTAGCACTGCTATTCTAGGATTGTATTGATTTCAATTTCGAATTTTAGGGTCTGTTTTATTGTTGAGAATAAAAAGGAGTACAAACATTAAGTTGGAGGTAGAGGCAGGGGTAGCAGTGAGAGGCCATGGTGGGGTGGATTGGGGTGAGGGATGGATGCAGTGGGGAAGAAGGCAGAGGAAGAGAGACATTCGTTTTGATGATTTAATAAAAAAAACAAACAATGTTACAAATCGCCATTTGGATTAACACCGTGCCAGCCAATATCACTTTCCAATTCAATGGGATGGACTGGACCTAATTGCTACTTTTTTTCTTAATTATTTGGAGGCTTCATTGACAATTTTTAGATTTCAGAGATTTGAAATGGAACTTTGTGTATTTTATAGGAACCAAAACAGGTGTTTGTCACAAAAAGAGTAACAAACTATGCATACAAAAAACAGATTTTATCTCAAAGAGAAAAGAGTATAAATAAGTGAACCATCTAGAGAAAAACAGAACAGACCTTGCTCAAAAGGGCACCGAGCTGGATCCTCTCCAAAGTACTGGGACAATGAATCAGCACTTCTTCCCTGCAAGAGGATATTTGGGATTACAGTAATAATTTGCACTATAACTATCAATGATTATGTTTTTTTTACAGCACTTACCACTTCAGAATACAGGGAGATAAGTGACCTAACTTCAGCTTCTGCAGTATCGAGAAAATTCTTCAGCACCTGAAAATAGGAATTTCTGGTGATCACACCCACTAAAGGTCTATTTTGAAAAAATCATGTTAAACAAAACCTTTCTGTAATATGATGGAAAGACCTATTCACATCCAATGCTCATTATTAACAAGAATATCCCAAGAACTAATCAAGATGTAGCATCCTTCCAATAAATAGAAGCAAATAATGAGACATCTTATCAAAACTAAGTATCAAGTCATTCCAACAGTTGAAAACACATGCTTATTCAGAAGCATCCCATTTATTGAGTAGTTCGTTGGTATTTTCCAGTACAAGTATGGAGTACTTTAAGCATATTGATACATTTTGAAGCAAAGCCAGGATGTAGACCACAGGATGTAGAACTAAAAATTGAGGCCCTAGTCCTACTAGGCAAGTGTGAACGGTATATTTCTTTCTTTGAGAAGGCAAATTTTATTCAAAGTGCATAGGGGAGCTGACTTTTCAGCAAAAAAGCCAAATGAGTCTTGGATCAAAGTAATATTTCCTCCCCCATAAACAAGAAGTGTGGGTTGAAGTCACAGACATGATCCATAACGTCAGCAATGTTTACCAACAAGAACAAAAGAAAAGAAAAGAAAAAACATAAACCACATCTCCTTAGTAATCCTCACCTTTTGGAAGCCTGTAGAGATAGCCCCATCATTTTCTGAAGCAGCGAGTTCTTGTTCAACTTTTTCAAGCCCTTTACTGACAGCTTGCATTTCTTCAGCCAAAGCTTTCAATTGAATCTAGTTGTTTGTGAAGGCAAAGCCGATAATTTCAAGCAAAAAGAACTGCAGTTAAGCTATAGGCTATAGAAGGCACATTGACAAATTACGAGAAAACAAACGACTCAATACTAGTAAGACAACAAACAAACCTTTGAGGCAGCTTCTAAATGAACAAGATCCTTATCAAAATCCAGCAACTCTGACATCTTCTCGGAGAGTAGCTAATGAGGAAGATAGAACAATTTAATATGGCATAAAAGATTATGAAGAAAGCGCAACTTTGTAATTTTGAAATTCAAATATATATGTAATTTTTTTTTATGTCGGGGAACCTCTCCAAGGCAGGGCCCTTTGGACCCACCCCTGCAGAGTAAACCCCAGTCCCGTACACCGCACCCTCGAAAGTTTCCCTACACGGAACTGGTTAAATCGCTGGCTTTTCACCAGGGGGTGTGGCCCCAAAGAATTGTTTGCACCCATGAAGTGTTGAAGCTTGGACCTTGAAGGGAGTGAGACCCCAAGACCAAGACCTTCAAATATTAACAAAAATAAGAAGACAAACACAACAAATATTGGAAAAGCCAGTAAATCCATTCCACCCACAAGGTTGTTGATATATAAAGATACGGCAAAGTTTGAATGTTTTGATCATATGCTGATGGTGTTCAGAACTAAGTTTGCAAACTTGGCACCTCTTCTTGACAATCAGAAGATTCTTTTTGCCAACTCTCAGTATAACAGTTTTTTTTTTATAAGTAATATTTTATTACTAAAGAATAAGAAACATAGGCATTATTAAGGTACACAGGGATTATACTTTGAGTTCACCTAATGAGAATGGAAAAAAGGGTCAAAAACTCCTGGAAACTAAAAGTAGGGAGTCAAAAGTGGGTTGCTATCTAGTGCCGAAGAGAAGTTTAAAAAATAAAATAAAGCCTTGAGTTCTTCCACTAAAGTTTTTTTAATAAAATGGAAAGTTGTCATTTGCAAAAGGCAACATCTAACGAATCTTATAATTTTTTGTCCATTTAATACCAGATGGGATACTTAACACGTTAGATATTGCAGTGCATGGGTTAACACATACAACACCTAGTATTTATCATTTATGACTAGGACTAATGGGGTACCTAATCCCATTCACTCCTATAGCTTTCGCCTCTCAGTGTTGGTTTCGGCCCAATAAAGTGTTTTCATTGTTGGTGTTCTATAATTTTTTTTTTTTAATTGGCACCAGGTGTATAAGATAGCATCCTGATTAATCTCGGGGGTGCACAGGCCCTTGGCAAGGAGTTTTCCGCAATTGCACATTGGGTAATTCAAGAGAAAAATTCTCTAGTCCAATGGACCCTAGAGATTGTTTGCACCCAAGGGGATTTGAACCTTAGACCTGGGGGGAGCATACCCCCAAGCTCAAGGCCTTTACCACTTGAGCCAACCCCTAGGGGTTTGGCGTTCTATAATTCAAAATGTAAAATGCACATCAGGATCTAAATCACATTGAAGGGGAACAGTGTCCATGGTAGACTGTAACAAGGAGGAGAAGGCCTCTAAACTCATTCCATGAGGGGGTAGCACAAATATGTTTGGAATCCTTTCCTGTTGTTTAGTGGACAGAACTGATGAGGATGGCATTTGGAAGGCTCTGATTTCACTTCCTTTCAGACAAGGGATAATTATGGTCAAGCATCTGCCAGCTTTACTACCTGCAAGTTTGAATCTTCAAAAGAAGAGAACAAGCAGAAACCCCTCCTTTGAAATGACGTAACCACTTAAGAGAAAGCCTTCACCAGCATTTATGCAGTTCTGAAGAATAACCCAATGAGTTGGGGATTCAAAGAAAGAACCAAGGTAGGCTGCAGAGAGACACCTTATTTAGGTGCTGCTTTCATACACTTTTAGGCACTGTGAAGTGTGTAGTTTGCTAGTTTTCTGTTTTTATTGTCCTCTTATTATAAGATAACCCATGCTCTCATGTTGTGAGAACTTGCGTGTAGGATTGTGTATTCTGTGTATAGGAAGTTAGTTTGTTACTCAAGAATTGGCAAATAGCTTGACCTCTTGGGTACGAGAGGTTTAGCTACTTTTTTGTGTCCGTGGGCTGGTCAAGGATAAGTCGGATAACTACAACATTAGCGTTTGCTTAAAATCATAGCAAAAAACAGTCAAGATAAATATAATGAAAGGCAGCCTAAGAATAAACTGCCAAAAGTCATTTTGGCAAATATGGTCTCATATAGCATCGCAAAATGGTTTGACTTGCTAAATCCCTGAATTCTTAACGTAGTAGAACCAAAGATAAAAATGGAGAGAGAGAAAAATAGAGGATAGATGAAACCAAGGAAGAGTTGAAAGACAATTCATGAGAAGGAAAGGAGCAAGTAGACATTATGAGAGACTGAAAGTTCCTGAATTCAGAGATTGGTAGTATGGAAGAAAAAGACAAATATATGAAGATTAATGAGTAGACTTTTGCCACAATCCTCCTCAACCCTTGAACAGGATACAAAGATAAAATCTGATGGTTAAAAAGAGCCAAAGATCAATTGAGAGGGAGAGAAGGGGGGGGGGGGGGGAGATGAAGCCAAGGATGAGTGGAAAGACCATTAATGAGAAGGGAAAGAAAGGATCAAGAGGAGCTTTATAAGAGTTCTCGAATTAAGATATATAAAGGTTAATGAGAGGAGAGTTTTGCTACCATCCTACTCAACCTTGAACAGGGTACACTGCAAGAATAAAGGTACGTCAAAACCAAAAGTTGCACAAACAGGACCAATTTGCTTGAAAGTGGATATACTTCCCTTTCATGTTCATTTGAAATAAGATCAAATTCACCTCTTGTAGGGAACAAGAAACCTAATGAAGAACTCAATATTATTAAATATAAAAATCAAAGCCTTGGAAGTTTTACTATTTCTACCTTGCACAAATAATGCATTAAAGTCATTTTGTTGTTTCTTGCGCGGGTATCAGCTAACTTAAGAAGGCTGTCCAATTTGAATCCTATAGCAGATCCTGCAATATAGAAAAATGAAACATCAAGCAAGCAGTATAGCAACAAATCAAACGAATGCTACAGTTAAAAAAAAATACTAATCTGGTGGTACCTCGTGCAGTGCCCTGATTCAAGGCATTTCCCAAAGTAAGAATTGTCTGCATTATTTGGCGCAATTTAACAGATTCTTTCACCTGTAATAGGTGTATTACATTTAAGATGGAGGGAAAACTTTTTTTTGTACATATAAGTTTTAATGCCATAAGTTTTAGTGGTACCTCTCTAGCAGCATCATTAATTGTATTCAAATTCTTCCTTAAATCATTGACCTGAATGAAGACAACCATAAGTGCCAACAGTCAATAAAAGTATTAGCATGCAAAAGATGATGTTAGAACAAGCATATCCAAGAACAACATACCTGACTAGAAAATGTGATTTTAAAAGCAAATACTCTTAACTTGGATTCTACTCGTGGAACCTTCATCAGCTCCAGGAAAAACTACAATGGTAATCCAATTTAAAGCGCTTAGAAATCAAATTACAACATTTAAATCCATTCACAAACAAGGTCTTGGATAGAACCTGTTCACACTTTCCAAGCATTTCCTTGTCACCTGCATAATTCTGAAACCAAAACATTATCAACAAAAAACCTTTTTTAGTAATCAGTGCTGTATACTTCCTGTGTACTTGGGCTACACCTATTTGCTTGCTTTAATAAAATCTCTTATTACTTATTAAAAAAAAAAGTAATCAGTGCCGTATTATTGACTTATTAACCAGACACAACACCTTACAAACATTATAAAATCCTTACTTTGACCAGATATTTACGATTCAGGTTGCAAATGAAGCATATTTATAGACTCTTCACTTAACCCTTCCTTACTAAGAAGAGAAAAATTAGCAAGTACCCAATAGACTAAAACCCCCAAAATGTCAAAGGACATGTTAAACAACCAGATATGACTAGACAACAAAATTTAAGAAAACAATGAAATTCATCAAAGGATTATTTTAGTCTATTGACCCAAATTTAAGTTGTTTCAGACCCTAAGACACTTGTAATATGACCTTCAAAATCATATTAGTCTTGCCTTAAGAAGACATTGCATGTGGGCCACACATTGAAAATCACTCTTGAGAGAAAAATAGAAAACCGCAGCTTTCTAATGTAAAGATACAAGAATTTCAAACTCTGAACTTGCATTGACTTTTATTTGGAATGATGAAATCAAAGGTTAGGATAGTCTTGGAAACATTTCATCCTTGATCTTGAATTGCTCATTAAAAAAAATAAAGAGAGAAAGAAAGAAAGAAAAGAATTGAGCTGTTGTTCCTACTTTGCAATCATAAGTGTATTTTTCATTCATTGTCAAGTCTATTGCCCGCCATTCCCTCAACAATTGTAAATGGTGATAGATCTATTTAGTCCTATGATGGATGAATATTATGGCTAACTAAGTGTGTTCTCTTGTGAATCCCATGGGAGATGCTGAGGTCAGTATTAATCTGTTTAGAGGGCGGGGGATTAATGTAGATAGAAGAAGTAGCAACCACACTTGGAGAAAAGAATTGATTTTTTGTTTTTTATAAGTAAAAGTAAACTTCATTGAAAGTAAAAGGCATAGCCCAAGTACACAAGAAGTATACACAAAATACACCTAATAACCACTAAGCACTAGTGATGGATGGAAGCAAATTATGAAAGCTATCCTCATTACAAACAATGGCCGAAGCCCAAGAAAATCGTGTGTTAAAAAAGAATCTCTTCAACTCGTCCAAGGAATGCTCCCGATCTTCAAAGCACCTATCATTTCTCTTCATCCACAAACACCTCATGATACAGTGAGGGATCAATTTCCACACAGTGGCGATGTGAACATTACCCCTCAGATTTGTCCAACACTTGAAAACATCCACTACTCTTCTTGGCATAGCCCATGCCACACCAATCTGGTTACAAATCTCATCCCACAAAAACCTAGCCACCTCACGATGTAACATTCCATATCTAGAGGTTAGTGCCCGATTGCCTAGTATGATACGTGTGCAGGTAACCATATAGAAAATTCTTCAGGAAAGAAAAGCTCCAACCTTTAAACTAAAGGATGAAACTATGTTCTATTCTTTTTTTTTTTTGGGGGGGGGCGGGGGGAGGGGGACATCCCTTGCCTTCTTTCCATCATCTTTTTATAATTTCTATCTAATCCTGGGGGTGCACAGGCCCTTAGTAAGGAACTTCCTGCAAGTTATTTTTTCCCCCTAAATTCATCTAACAAACCAAGCATAGGCACTATGTTTCCTAGCTGCAAAAGTATTATGGGCACAACACAAGTTCAGTTACAAGTTAAAATGCAAGCAAAAAAAGAAAGATGAGGAACAGATATACTGTGCTGAAGAAAAACATACTGCTAACAATCAAGATACTAAAGAGAATCACAAAAACAACGAGACTGTAGCACACATGCACTTGAGAGAGAGAGAGACCACCTTAAGTGTTTCCATTTCTTCTTTTGTGGGACAGAATTTAATTAGATTTTCAACCTGATCAATGTCTAGAACAGCAGAATCCAAAGCCAGAACTGCTTTCTGGATGCATAGACGACAATAATAGGATTATCAACTAACAAGTAAAAGTATCAAAAATGAGCAAAAGTGTCCAACATCATTAAATAGGCGCACAAAAAAGAACATCAAATAACAAAATCAACAGGTCGATTGTCAGCTAATACTTATCCAATAAGGAAAACAATAAGATGATGATAGTAGTTTTATTAGAAAATAAAGGATTACCAGTGAGATAATCGTGAAAATGACTAAAAGATATTTTCTTACGCTTTATAATTTTTTAGATAAGTATTCTCCTGTTAACTCTGTCACTAAGCATTCTCCTCAACTAAAAGCTGAAAACAATAAAAATAAAAAAGATCACGCACTCTTTTAAGTTTCAACTTGTCATTATACAACTGTAATGGACAACAAGACTAGGCAAAAGCAATAAAGACAAGTCCATTTTATCTCAGAAAATGTTCTTACCTATTATTACATTGTGCTAGTTCCTTATTGACATCTACTCAAACAATCAGGGTCAACTATATCATGAGGAATAAGACCATGCAATGTTTAGAGAGAGAATCCTAGAGGAGCCACCACTACCACCTGTCCCGTGAGTGCTAATACACGTCCGGCACAGTTAGGACCGGCGGACACCGGCGACATCACTAAAGGGCATCCTGAACTGGATATCCTTCCGGCGACCTTGGTTTTTTGCTTCGCCTCTGCTTGTCTTTCGCACAAGCGTTCTCGGTGGAGCTGCCGGCGTCTCTATGTCTACGTTACCTCACAGAAAAGTGCGACAGGTCCCAGCAACCTATTCGCTGGCCTCCGACATCGGCCTATCTCCAGCGACAAGTTTTTATGGGTTGGGCTTCTTTTTCCAAGATCTGTCAAGAGTGGCGACCCTATTGGCTTCCACAAAACTTATCGATGGACACCGGCGACCTCTCGAAGGGCAATTCATAGTCGCTGTTTGTATTTCACAGTCACTGTTCCCGTAGCCTTTTTCAACATGATAAAGCCTTTCAGCTTGAAAAGCCCCTACTTTTGAAGTTGAATCAGTATGGGTCAAATGGTGCGTTTTTGGGTGGAATCGAAGGCTTTTGAGTTTTTTCCAAAAACTTGGAGGTCTTTATTAAAAATAGTGGAGAGGGGCAAAAGGGTTTGGAGATTTGTAGTGATGGGTCGGAGTGGTATAGAATGGCTGGTAGCTATGGTGGGAGCAGCATTAAAGGCAAGAAGAAATTCAGATTTTACAAAACACTTGCGCGAAGTTAACAGGGAATTCATGACTCAACGATGCTCCAACCAACATGGTTGGTGTCTAACTTTCACCGAATATGGTGGAGGAGGCTGGTGGAATGTTGTAGTAATTACTGAAGGGCATGAAGGACAAGGTTGGGAGAAGTTTGCTGCGGAATTCTGCAAAGCAGCGGACTTGCTCTTTGATGAGGGGTCAAGGAAGGAAAACCAATAGAAGAATGAGAACATCAAAGACCCAAGAACATCCAAGAAGGCGAGACGATCATATGTGGCAGCTCTAAAGATGGGTCATGCTTCTGTGGCTCAGAGTGAGGGGAACGGTGAAAGTGGTCCACAAATCATGCAAGCTCAAAACCAGATTGAAAAGATGCAAAATTCTCTAAAGAATATGGAAACCTAACTTGTCAAGTTGAAGGCAACGATAGCTTTCTTGTCTATGAAAATAGACATGCTTTCAGCTAGAGGCAACAGGGTTGTTAAGACTAAGATAGGCCCGAATTCTTTAAATTCAAATAAAGAAAAACGGAAGATCGGATTCGGCCTTGTCCCTATAACCAGATCCAGGAGAGCGTGGCGGTTCAAAAGGATATCTAGATTATTTGAAGTGTGGTCTATGTCGAGTGTTGGTGTAGAGAATGCAGTAATGGAATGTCATTCGCCTCAAGTAACATAGGATAAACCGTTAGACAATGTTATACCCTTGCCCGAAGAAACTGTGGCTCCCAAGTTGGAGTTGAAAGACAATGGTAAAGAAGATGTAGGATCCACTGAAGTTGCACGTATAGGGTCGCCAGGGGTGAAGGGACTTACTGTCACCCCAAAAACTCTAATGGGGATGGAAAAAAATAATGGAGTTGATGAGGAGGTACGAACCTGTCGTTGGTGCCTTGCGTGTAGGAAAGTCTAGAATTGGGAATGCAGTTGGATAATGTGTTTGAGGATAATGTTGCTCCCCTGGTCTCTCTTCCACTGATAGCGGATTGGATTCTGCCTAAAGTTAATGAGATTCTACATTTCGTGGGGATTTCACATAGAGGATGCGAAGACCAGTTCAATGAACTAATCACCGCGATCGAGGCAAGCCACATGCTTGAAACTAAAAGTTTCAAGAAAAACTAGAGTTACAGTGTCTTTATTGGGCAATCAACTATGACACTAACGAAGGTAGCTCAAGTAGAGGGAAGTCTAAAGGGAGGGCAATGTGAAGATGGGAAACACAAGGGATTGGGGTTGGGGTTGGAGTTTGGCTTGGGTATTAGTTCTACGGGAAACAAGAGGTTGAGATTTAGTGTAATTTTTTGGGTATTTTGGGTTGTTTTTCACGGGCTTTTTTGGGTAATACGGGCTCTTTATTATGGGCTAGGTGTTTTCTTATATACGTTCAGTATACTTTGTTACTCCTTTTGATATATATAATATTTTTACTTATAAAAAAATGTTTTTATTTATTGCACCTTGTCCAAGGTTTCCAAATTAGGGCCGACGATATATTTGTTTAGGGCTTGTATTTGTCCCAAAGAAGATTCAATTATCAAACCAAACCATATTTGATATCCAAAATGAACTCCCATTATCATTTTTTTTCGACAAGTGGGAATTTATTAATGAGCAAAAAGGTGCTACCCAAGTACATATCAAGTTGTGCGATACCCCATATGATGTGTAAGGGTAAATGGTGTACGAGATCCCACATTGCTTGAGAATGAGAAGTTATTGCTCTTTATAATGTTCTAATAGGGCTCCAATTGTATTATTGACTAATTCTTTTGGAGTATAGGTCATGCAGCTTAGGCATTCTATTGGAGCGTTACAAATGGTATCATAGTCTATCTCAACTGGAAATGTGAGACTTAAACCGTGCCACCTACGACGAATTGGCCTAACAAGGACGTTAGAAACTTAAGGGGGGTAGAAATTGTGATACCCCATATGATGTGTAAGGATAGGTGGTGTATGGAATCCCACATTGCTTAGGAATGAGAAGTTTTTGCTCTTTATAATGTTTCAATATGGCTCCAATTGTATCATTGACAAGTCCTTATGGAGTATAAGCCATGTTGGTTTGGGCCTTTCATTTGGGCATTACACGTTGACAAGGCATACACCTAACCAAAAAAAGTAAAAGGATTAAGCAAATCCAGAAAACTTAAATCAGTAAGACACAAATGTGCCCATTGATAAATATATTTGAAAAAAAAAAAACCTAAAAGTGCTCCACCATCTTCCCATAATTTCAAAGCTTCTGTTATTTCTCACTATCAAAGCCTAACTAGGATATAGGGCAGACTTTTCGCAGTATGGATCTGTCCTGGTAAACCAACCACCACCAATACCAATCTAACAATTTGTGTAAGTGAAGGTATTCATTTATGTATTTGTGTGTGCATGTGTATGCATATATAATTACCTTTGTAGTTTTCATATACCTTTCTTTCCTTTTGTGGGAACTTTCATGATAGATTTACCCTATGAAAGTCGTGCACATGAGTAACACTAGATACAGTCATGGATTGTGTAAATGTTGTGCACTTCTTTCAAAAAAAAATAGAGTCCACTATTAAAAAGTAATTTTTTTATGTAGATCTCATATTTATTCATTTTTTTACTAATTATCAAAAAAAATATTTATTCACTTTTTCAAAAGAAGTGTGCGGTGTTTGCGTACTCTAGGAGTGCAAATATCTTTAGTGAAGTGATAAACAGCATGTCCTTGCCCTTTGAAAGCATAATTTACAGAAGATAGACAAATAAAATAAAGGTCAAGGAGAATACAATCTTTGGTGCAAAAGAATAAAAGAAAAAATAACTCAATATAACTCCAGTAACCATATGGGCATTAGCCTATAATCTTACCTCCACCTCATGTTTATGGGGGAAAATTGTAATATGGTTCAAAGACAATTTGTTTTTGCCTCATCTGTCTTTCTGCTTATTGTTCATGCATACTGTTCACAGCCCTTCAGCTTTCTTCTGACCTCTTAGCAACCCCAAAATAAACCCTTTGCTTCACCGTACCTAAAACCCATTAAATCTACAAGTCCTCACAATCAGGAGTTTTCTTCCGTACAAGGGAACTAAAACCCAATGATATCAAGGCTGTCTACTTTATGTAGCATAGCTCATATCTAGCTTCCTCACAGCAGCAATAAGTTTGGGTTTCATTCAGACATAGACATAGATATACTAGATTTAGATGGAACTGATTGATAGCTTAAATCCAAGGATAGCTTAAATCCAAGGTTCATCAATGAATAATGGGAGGACAAACTCGGGCAGGTTGTTCATAGCAACAGTAAACTGATACTCGCTTCCAAGAGAAGACATCTATTAAGTTCAATGTTTATGGGTGCCTATATAATTTTTTCTAATTTTGTGAGACTTTGGGGGCAAATTGGGTATTCTAACATTTCCCTCTAGTACTATAATGATGCCTTCTATGAATGGGTAGCCATTAATTCGTCAACTGGGAACTTAGCATATAATCATTATGGTTAATAAGTTCTAGTAGACAATTGACAAGATGTATGGATACTTATAATATAAGCCATAATCTGACTGGAAAATGTAATCACTATCAGCTATGTGTACAATATGAGAGGGGAGACTACTTTCAATAGAAAAGTAATCTTCTGGTATTGTTCCTTTCTCTGCATATTCAAGTTTATCAACTGTTTTGCAAAAAAACACATTAGCAATCTAGTGTTTTCTAGGTGTATTCTGTGTATACTTCCTGTGAACTTGGGCTGCCTATTGTTTTTTCAATTATTAAGATTTTACTATTACCTATAAAAAAAATACATTACCAAGCACTATTTCCTTGCTGCATCATACAGTAACAAATATCACAGAAAGAAGACATCAATGTTGAAGACATATTAACACAAATTAGGAGGTCAGTTTTTTAAAAAACAAAAAATTAAATCTCGTTCATCAACAGACATCACTGTAAGACATTGCTTTCAAACACTTAACTTTCAAGAGATGGCACAAAAAAATATTCAGGGCCAATCTAATTCCACATTTCTGGAGTGATCCATGCATAAAGAAACCAATGGGAGCTAAAAATCAAAACCCTTTCCCCAAGCAGTCAAATTGCATTGGAGCTAATTGAACATGTAGCATGAGTAAAAGAAACTTACAATCATATCTGGCAAAGGAATTTTTATTTTTGAGAGCATTATTTCACAATTATATGCTCTGCGCAAGTCAACCTGACAGAGAGAGACAGTAAAAATATAATTGAGTTTCAATAATATCATCTGACATAACTGATTGTAATAGCATCGGATTCAACAGAAACAATTACATGACAAAAGTAGGAAGGAAAAAAATCTTCAGAACACACTCCAGCAATCAACAAAATTAAATCTCTAATGATAAAAGCTGCAGTGCATACGTATGGTCTGTAGAGATCAAATTCAACTTGTTATGGGATGCCTAAAAGCAGGCTAACTAAATAGGACCTCCCAAGATTCCAAACAATAATAATACCAACAAATAATAACAATCTCAATCTTCCAAAAATTTTGACAATAATGAGGAGAGCATAAGCCTAAAGTTTTCTTCTTCAACACTTTGTTTCTCTGGGCAGTTGCAATAAATTTTAATGGACTAAATCTCCGAGAGTACATGTTTCAACTATAAATCCTAGTTAGGTGTTTCTCTTGTATACATCCTATGTACTTGGGCTAGACTTAGTGTTTAATTTATAAAATTCATGATTACTTAAATAAATGTTGCACATAAAATTAGCATAAGAGTAAAATCATATAAGACATTCCACAAGGTCCATGCTACCTTGTAGTGTAGTAGTAAATGACCAACGGATTTCCTGGTAAGTTTTGTGCCACAAGTCCTACCATGTTTTTTTTTTTTTAATTTTATTTTATAGTTAATAAGATATTTTATTCCAAGTAAATAGGGATAGCCCAAGTACACAGGATGTATACAATTGAGTACACCTAAATACATGCTAAAGCAAAACAGAACTAAAATAAAACATTACAAATGTTCCCTTCCCTTACAAGATTCTTCACCCAAAGATTCTTTACCCAAAAGTCCTACCATATTTTTTATTCAGGAAGAAAGAAACCTCCGGTTGCACTAGAATGAGTTATATACTGATTCTTTGGAATAATGGCATGACACTAGTTTAGCTAAAATATGGTTCCTAATGAGGCGGTTTCAGCAAAGGTTCATCAAAATCTAGTGGAATTAGGTGGTTTACTTGCTCAGAAGTTCTTCCTCCAACAGAAAAAAAAGAATCATAGATTATAGTACGAATCTTTGTTTTTTTTAACAAGTAATTGAAAATCTAATTGAAAACTCAAAAGGAAGGTGCTTGGCACTATATGTTGGCTCACTCAGTTAAGCTATTGCCTAATAGATTCTCAAATTAATCTCAATTTACTGTATTTCAAGTTCTGGAATCAAGACTAACACATGGTGGATGTAAAGGTTTTCATACATAATCCTTAGCTCATCTCTATTAAACTGTTATTAAATCCTTTCCTAAGGTTTTTGTCAAAATTTTATTTAGACTCTAATATATAAAAAAGGGTATCACATATTGTCATACATTTCCATAAAATTTATAGCGTTTGAGTACCAAACTATTTGAACAATAACCGAACATAAAGATAGAAACAGAGAGAGGGAGGGGGAGAGACAGAGAGAGAAAGAGAGAGGGGGGAGGGGTTCACCAGTTGCACTTTCTCAGGTCTGCTCATGTTAGAACCACGTCGACCTCCTTTTGTGCCACTCCCATCTGTAGCAGAGGCCGCCGAAAACAGACTCTCCAGCTCTGATATATCTATCTCTGGGGCCCTGACAAAACCTTTCAATATTATATCGGGCGCAAGAAGAACAGACCATACCTTCTCAAATCCCCACACCTCCACACACACACACACAGAGTAGAGAAGGAAAGATAAGCATGAGAAAACAAAACAAAAAGCAACAAAATGGAAAACCCCGTAAGTAATCAACTTCATATACTGGAGAGCATAGTATCACATTAATATAGTAATGTAACTACACTACCATTAATTTTCAATAATATTTATTTATAAGTAACATAAATTTTAGTAATGATGAGAAAATTACTATCCCAGTACACAAGAACTGTACATGGATCAAGTCAACAAAGCTGATTTTCAATAACTAGCTTAGCATTTGGTTAGAATGAATGAACTAATATTCATATTAATCAGTGCCATTATTATTCAGTATCGGGAATATGAGATCTGAACATTCTATCAATGCTCATAAAATAGTTCCTTGAAAACACAACTTATTGTAGCATCTAAAACAAGCTATCAAATGAAAAGATAACATGCAGATACAAGTTTATACATACACACCTCGACTGGTTTTCCTGCTTTTGAGAATCAGCCCATAAACTCCCTTGCACCGCACGAGTAACTTTTACCCAATGTAGGGGCTTTAGTGAAGTTTTCTTAGGGGCAAGAGTAACCCCACCAGCACCTCGACCTTTTCCAAGATTGGATGTCCCTGAAGAAGTCTTCCCCCTACCAATGGATGGAGGTGGTGGCAATGATGCATTAGAGCCCTTTGCTCCAGGTGGTGGAGGTGGAGCAGGTGTTGAGCCATGACTTGGCGGTGGAGTACAAGCACCAAGAGGCTTTGGTAAGGGTGGTGGAGGTGGCAGGATTGAACCTGGCTGTGCAGGCCTTGAAGGTGGTGGTGGAGGTGGCCGAGGGACATTACTAGGATTCCCACCTGTTAGATGTGGAGGTGGAGGTGGTGGTGGTGGTGGCCGAGATACACTACCAAGGCTACCACCTATTGGAGGTGGAGGTGGAGGTGGTGGTGGCCGAGATTCACTGCCAAGGCTACCACCTATTGGAGGTGGTGGTGGAGGTGGTGGTGGCCGAGAAACACTGCTAGGGCTACCTCCTATTGGAGGTGGAGGTGGAGGTGGAGGTGGCTGAGAAACATTACCAGGGCTACCTCCTAATGGAGGTGGAGGTGGAGGTGGAGGTGGCCGAGAAACATTACCAGGGCTACCTCCTATTGGAGGTGGAGGTGGAGGTGGAGGTGGCCGAGAAACATTACCAGGGCTACCTCCTATTGGAGGTGGAGGTGGAGGTGGAGGTGGAGGTGGTGGAGGTGGTGCCTTGTGAATAGATGCAACAGTAGGTGCTGAAGTCGATAGGGGCAATTTTGCCAGCACTGGTGGCGGCGGTGGAGGTGGTTGCAACATGTTATTTTTACTTCCGAATGACAAGGGTGGTGGAGGCGGTGGTGGTGGAGGTGGCTGAGCTGAATCTAAAGATTGTTGACTAGATGTATAGGTGGCTGGTGGGGCAGCTTTAGAAAAATTGATAGGGGGTGGCGGTGGGGTCGGAGGAGGAGGAGGTGCCATAGAAGGATATTTACCTGAGATATTAGGAGGTGGAGGCGGTGGTGGTGGGGGAGGAGGAGGTGCCATAGAAGGATATTTACCTGAGATATTAAGAGGTGGAGGCGGTGGTGGAGGGGATGGTGGGCAAGCCTTGATGGAGGTGGGAGGGGTACATATTTGAGAATCTCTATCGACGCTATAGGAACGAGGTGGTGGGGGTGGTGGGGAAGGCGCAATACTAGAGTTAAGAGAGGAAGGTGGAGGTGGTGGTGGAGGAGGACGTGGAGGAAGTGGTAGATTACTTGCAGGATGAGGTGGAGGTTGAGCCATTGCAGGAGGGGATGAACAAGGTGGAGATCCTTGACTTGGAATAGGTAGTTGTTCATGAAGAGATGATGGATCATTTTCTACTGCTGCTAGATCAGATGATTCTGAACCAATATTTACATCATGTGGACCATAAATTTCAAAAGGAAAGGGCACCGGATCAACAGTATCTTGTATTGGAAATTTGGTTGAAATTGTTGATGACTTGGGAATGGTATCAAACGCTTCATCTGAACTATCAGCAGTGCTAGATGCATTATTGTCTTCTTCAGAATCAGCAGGTGATGAAAATAAACTTGCTTTACTTTGCAACATTGAAAGTTCTTTCACATCACTTAAAACAGAAAGTTGTTTAAGTAACCACAAGGCAGCATCATCACTGCTGTCAACCCACTCCACACCACTGAAAAGTTCTTGAACCCTAGAAAAAGCTTCAATGGGCAATCCACCCTTCTCCTCGCCATTTAAAATAGTGGTCGGGGCTTTCGGAGGAGAGATGCTTTCAACCTCCCCAAACAAAACCTGAATTTACAATTTCATTTGATCAGATAGAAATTTGCATTGCATGTAGTGGAAAGAAAAGAATAGAATCTGATCAAAGTTTTATGCTTTTGTGTATCTAAAAAATAAATGAACGAAAACCAAAGGCCTAAGATCACTAGATGAGCATAATTTTTTCAGCAGATATCGTCTGTTCCCTCTTTTGTTCTACACAATATGTTTTTTTATAAGTAAATTTTGGACCATTTCTACCCAATATTCAAAAGGAGGTATAGTGACACACTTACCTCCGCTCTGAAACCTTTTGGATACCGCTCCTTTGAATCCCAAAGAATGTCTAAGTTCTCAGAATTAAGAATCAGTATGTTTGATCGAATAAATGCTGTGTTAAACATTATACGAAACATCATAACTTCCTTTTCAGGATCCAAGTCAAAATGGACACACTCCAAAACGACATCTCCTTGCACCAAGCACTGAATGTCAATCTTAATCACATCACACTCTGCCTGCAGTAAAGGAGTTATCAAATTGATTCTAGTAAAGATTTTATGAGTAATACAAAATCCTAAACGAAAACCCTCTTACCTGGCAGTAATGCCGAAGGGTCTTCTTCTTCTTCTTCTTAGTCATGGAGAACAGCATCTCAGTCGAAAGCCCACCCTTACTAAGGAGGTTCCTACCAAAGATACGGATAATTGGCCTGCACCCATTCTGAGAATCGAAACTAGGAATGGCTCGAAGAATAACACAATCTAAAGAAAGTGCACGCTCAGGAGGTGGCCACTCGGGAGCTATGTTTCTTCTTGCTACATATTGAAGGTAACGAAGCTGAGATGGGAATGGATTTAAAGGCGACAATAGCTGCAAGAAACCTTTAGGAGCCTCTCGATGCACTATTTCTAGGGTCCTGCGTTCTCCACTGTGCAGTTTTTGGAAGATCAAAAAACTAGCTAAAAGGAATGCCAAGAGTGGCCAACCCCCCCTCTCACAATGGAGAAGAATAATATTCTGTTGATTCCCAAGTGAAAGCCAACTCTCACAAACACAAAGAAAATGTTGGATCAAAGATAATGGAAGAAGTGGGCAGCCCTCATACTGTCGTGGATAGTCCATGATGGTAACATCATACTCGCATAAAATTTCTGCAAACTGGCTCTGTTTCTCACCCTCGCGGAAATTGAAAGCGAGAAAGGATGAATCTGGAAATTCCTCATGTAACTCGGTTATGATTTCATGTATATATATTTGGTACATCCCGTCAGGCAAGACTTCGGTGGAAAAGCACGAATCAAAGACTGCACAATTCATCAAACCAAACAATCGCTATGCAATTATAAACATATGGGTTAGCAATGACCAACAACAATGGGTACGCAATTATAACAATTCAAGATTAAAGAATGAAGGTCCTTACCATATACTCTTTCAACAAATTCAAGTAGGCCATCTGGGGGTCTTCTGTAAAAGAACCTACTTAGAAGGGACATTTTTGCCTACCGACATGCGGTTTTTCACAAAACCAATAAATTTAACACCTGAAGCAAATAGAAATTAAAAACTCAGTTCTATGTTTCGGTTTTCTTCATCGCTATCATCTAATTCTTGACATTTAAAGTAACAAAAATACGACAAGGTGATAATAAAAAAGAAAAATTACAAAAATCCCGCCAGAATATCAGATAGCGGATTCAAATTATAACCTAGGTTTCTAAATGTCGCAACTAAAACTCCATAAATTTCAAAGAGTTTATAATTTCCCCCAACCATCAGTCTCAGCTCCCCAAAAATGGTATAAACCACTCCACGTACTCGGTACTACCAAGAAATAGTAAGGAAAATAAGCCCTCAAAATCGCAATCGTAAGAACCGAAACGAAACGCAAAGAAATATCCAAACTCGAGAGTTTGCGCCAACACTTTCCCCATTTACAAGACCGGTCCTTCAGTGTGCAAACATTAACAAAGAATCTAGATTGGGAGGAATATTTAAAAACCCACCATAATCTTGATCTATGGAGTTCCAAGTCAAGCCGGTAAACTCTCCGGAATCCGATCGCAGGTGGGAATTGGAACAAAACGACGTCGTTTCTCTGTGGGTCTGTGCCTGAGTTTCTTGTAGAGGCGTTGGGTAGAGACGGAGGAAGCAGAGGGAAAATGAAAAATTGAGAATCGTAGAAGATGAAATTTGAATAAAACGATGTCGTTTCAATATAGTCCTTCGTGGGCTGGACCTGACCGTAACTGAGATAGAAGAGCAAGAGCCTTTCAAGCCCAAGATTCTCGTTCATTTTCTGACCACCCCAATTTGCCAATGAGGAGTGCCGAACAAATGGACTTTAGAAGCAAAAGAGACGAGGAAGACAATTAAACTGCATGTGAGGGTCAGACGAACATCGATAATTTTCTCTCTGTTTTTTAAAAGGAAAAAGCTAAGTCCACCACACCAGCTACCGCTGCCAAAAAAATAAAAAATTTTGATTTTTTTTATTTATTTCATGATTAAGAAAATATGTTTTAATGAAGTAGTGATTTTTTTTTTAAGTTATTTTAAAGCTTTAAAATATATATATATATATATAAAGTAAAATAAAAAGAAATACACTTTTGTAGGCCTTGTTCACTTTCACTAAACTCTCATCTCATCTTAATCATTACAATTTTTTCAAATCCTCATACAAAATAAAATAAATAATTTAACTTTTTCAAATCCCAATATAATTTTTTCAAATCTCAATACAAAAATAATATAATAATATTTTATTCAATTTATATTATCTCATCTCTAAAAATAAACGAGTCCTAAGTGTAGCTCCCAGCAATAGCTGGGAGCAGTGGTTATAGTCAATATTTTGAATACCGTACTAGATATAGTACCGGTCAAGGCATTGGAAAGAAATATTTTGATATTAGTACTGTTTTGTGTACCGTTTCCAGATAGTTGATATATGAATAAATTATATATAAATATATATATAAATTATATTCTAAAATAATAGTCTATATTTGAATAAATTATACATAAATACATATATATATATATAAATTATAAATAGTCTGATCTGAATTATGAGTCAAAAGTAAGCTTATAGTTTGAAGAAATAAAAAAAAATGTAAAGGCCGAAATACCGGCCAGTACAGTCCAAAATATCAGCCGATATTTGAACCGATACGAAACAAGTAAAATATCTATACCAGACCAGTGGCCGGCACAGTATATACAATATTCACAACAATGGTTATAATGCCACCCCTATTAAAAGGAAAAACTTCATGATTTTTACTATTTATCAAATCAAAACTGTTATATATATAAAGAAATTATATAAAAATAATTCTACAAGTTGATTGATTTTATGTGATCCGTTAGATTTATTTTATAATAAAAATAATTTTATAATCTGACAAATCATATCAAGTCATGTCAATTTATATGATTAATTTTATATAATTCATTTATGGCCAAAGTATTTATCTTATGTAATACATATCACGCACACTTGTTTATGATATTTTTCCCATCTCTGCATTATTCTTTGCCAATATCCAAAGTATGTGTTGAAAATTTCTATTTTCAAATCGGTATGTAAGGTATGTAAAGCACACTTAACTATTTATATTATATCAATGGTATATTCTTCACATTTACTTAAGAATAGAATAATTTCTTATTTAATATCACACTTTTATTCATTTTATTTTTGTTTATTCCACTCAAAGCCTAGTCCCACGTTGAATATCCATCTAAATTCTATATAATAATAAAATATTATATTTTTTGAATTTTTTATTATTTATTATATAATTTATATTTATCGTATTTTACCGATCATGTTTTATTTTTTAATCAAATAAATATATTTTGTGTTAATTATCATAATTGATAACGCGCACGTTTCTATAGTTTTATATTTAATAACATAATGGTTATTTAGTTCATTAATCTAATTAAGTTGTTAGTTTTACTTATATTTTCAATTGCTACTATTTTTAGTCTAACGGTAATATCTCAGATTTATTGGTTAAATTTTTTTAAAGTTTCATCTAAATATCTATATTTTACATCCATCTTTTTTTGTGAAAATTTCTTCTATCCAATAATAATATTTACAATTCTATTTAATTTCCTTTTTATGACGAGCTTTCTCGTATACAACTATTCATCTTTTTTGTTATACACAACATTCTCGTTAGCTTATTACAAATAGATAAGGTATTCTAACAATTTTCTACTTAATTGAAATCATTCTTAAAAGAGAGTGTAGCTTTATAAAATCAAATAAACGATTATGTATATTTATTAAGAAAAATGATATTTACAGTTATAAATTGCAAATATTGTATATTTCTTAATTATAAAAATAGTGAGTGAACATAAGCTGCCTTATGGACAAATACACAAGTGCATGTCCATTTTCAGAAAACTAACTAATGCAACGCTTATTAGACATTTTTAACATGAAATCATAAATATTTTAGAAGGATATTTGATGCAGTAAACTGTGGGTTAGAACAAAAATTTTATGTGCAGTCACTTTTGCGTACTCTTTTGTACATTCCAATAATATGATTGCTTAAATATTAAAAAAAAAATTGATACAGCCAATTACATCAGTGGAGTGCATAGGAAGTAGGAAAAAATGACTATATGTAACATTACTCAAACTAAAAAGTAGCCACATGCAGTACTTAGAAACTTCAAGAAACTACATCAACAAGTAAACAAATTTAATATAATCAATTTAATACTTTCAATCACAACTTCACAACTTAAACAAACTCATTAACCCATATCCCATCTTGTTTGGAATATATGCTTCTAAAAATGACCAAAACTGTTGCTCAGATTTATAACACAAGGGGGGTAAATTTAGTTATATTTAAAAATTAACAATTATAAATCAAATACACAGTATAAAATATAAACAAAATATGAAACAATAATAAATATAAAAATTAAGGGTAAGAGAGAAGCAAACTCAACATGTTAATGAGGTTGGGCCCCACTGTCTATGTTCTCGCCTCAAATTACCCATTGAAAATCCTCAAATTCACTATTCAACCCCTTTCAGGTGGAGATAGAAACTTATTACACATTTAAACAACACTGTTACAAAAGATCTGTGCAGAATACCCTCTACACTTACAATCACCTTATACTAAGGTTGTGCATCTGGATCGGATTTTTTTCCAGTCCAATGCGGAACCCGAAAATCCAGGTGGATCCGTGTACTAACCCGGTTATCCGTAACCGGCTATGTTTTAAAAAGTTACACTCTGTTGTTAAAAAAAAATTTACACACTCTCTCTCGCTCGCTCTGTCTCTCTCTTTGAACCCCAGAATCGTCCCAAATCCTTGAAACCCTAGATCCCTCATCCCTCTCAACTACGTGGCTTTCACACTCTTATCTTCTAAAAGGTGTCCTTGATCTTCACCATCGGCCGGACAGCCTTTGCCTGACGCTAACAAATCACTTTCAGGCTCTCACGGCCCCATCCAGAGCTTTATCTTCCCTGGTCTCACCGAGTGTCTCTTCCTAGCCATGTATACTTCAGTTGTTTTTATTTTTATTTTTTTTGTTCTTTGTGTGAAGATCTCCTAATATGTCTCTCTTAAATTTTCTTCTCTAAACTTGATAAATTTGCTGAAAGGGTCTTGCTGCTATGTTCTTGTTTATTTGTTTCTTTATAATTTTGCCTTTCATGTCGATCCATGTGGAGGCTTCTCTTTCAAAATAAAGTGGAAAACTGACCATCTAAGTGCTACAAATTGCAATTTATTGAATCTTGCTTTGACTGAGCCAATGGGGTACCTTATAATTAGAGTTATTTTCATTGATATATATATATTTATTTTCATAATAGCCGGAAACGTAAGTTGCCTGAATGGGTCGTTGCACTTCTCTTGTAATGTGTTTTTCACATATCTGGGTTTTTTTTCTTTTTGCTAGATCTGGGTTTTTTTGTTGTTGCTAGATCTGGTTTTTTTTTTTGCTAGATCTGAGTTTTTTTTTTTGCTAGATCTGGGTTTTTTTTTGCTAGATCTGGATTTTTCTTTGCTAAATCTGGATTTTTTTTGCTAAATTGTTTTGCACAGATCTGAGTTATTTTTGGCCGGCCTCTTTTCTTTGCTATTGCTTTCTTTTGGGGGTTAACCATGTGTGAAGTTAACATTCTACATATCAAATATGACTATCGATTTTTCTTATGTGAGTTGTTTGAAGTTTATGGAATTGCATAGTTGATAAATGGGCATTGATCACACACACACATATATAGCATCAACACTACCCATAGAACATGGCTAGCAATAGCAATATTATATAGCATGGACAGGTTCAATCCTGTACTGAGATTCATTCTATATGATATTTATGTACAAGACTTCCCCTTCTTTCCAGCAGTACTAACGGCTATTGGGTTTTAGAAGCAGAGGAACTAGTTCATATTCCTAACTGGTTCTGAGTACTCCTGTTTTGAGGCTAGGAAATCCGAGTTAGACCTTAAGCTTTAAATGAGAGAATGTGTAATCAATTTGCTCACTGAGGATGAGTTCTTATTTGGGAAATCGCAGTTCACAGATGTGACGACATACAAGTTAACTCTCAAAGGAATGAGAACAACCCAATATAATACATTATTGTTTTTAAAAATTGGCATGCAGTCCACAGTTGATATTATGGTGCTTTATTCTTCATTCTCATTAATTATTTATTTTCACCTAAACTATTTTCTTTGATGATTTATATTGGAATTGTAGTGTTGCTCAGCACAATATTTTGTTTCCTTTATATTTGAACTAGTCACATTTTTCCTGCTTTTAGGTTGTTGTGGATGTCAAGAAAGTTACATGCATGCCATGTTGTAGGTTTCCTGTTTATAATAAGAACAAATGTAATGTTAATTTCTGTGTACGTATCTTACTTGATCATTGATTAAGAATTCATACAATGTTTGGCAGATACCCTGATGTTGAAGCTGGAGAGGTGCCGATGACTAGATCATTGTGATGTAAAACTCATAGATTTGTTCATTGTAAAATTTGATGTTTTGCATTGTGATGTGAACAATGTAATATGTAGTATGTAGTGTATTGTGTGTGTGTGTGTGTGTGTTTTTTTTTTTTTTTAAGAGAATGTATTGTGTGTTGATGTGTATTATTATTTATTTTGTTTTATAAAAATTTTGAATGGACAATATATAAAAAGTTTAAAAAAATTGCGTTAAAAATATTCATTATATAAAAAATAATATACATAAAGGCCTATAAAAAAATATTTTAAAAAGTGTTCAAAAGATTTATTTTAAAAAAAGAAACTATTAAAAAGGGCTAAAAATATGTTTTTAAAAAAATCTAGGTTTTAAACAAAAAACTCAAATTTTTTTAAAAAATACTATAAAACATTTTCAAAAATTTTAAGAGTTCTTTTAAAAATAAAAGCAAAAAGAAAGAAGTAACAAACCTGGATATCCGGTTTGTAACCCTGATATCTAGGTTTAATTGAAGAAAAAAGTATTAATACTGGATATCCAGTTACAATTTGGGTATCCGGGTCCAAATTCGATACCCGCCCGGTTTAAGACCGGGTTTATCCGAGCGGATATTCGCCCGATTTTGAAAAGCCGGATCCGGATCCGGATGTTCTTGGATATCTGGATCCGAATCCGGATGCACAGCCCTACCTTATACGTGATGATTTAACTATTCCCTATGTAGAACACTTTCTACACGCACAAGGGTTATACATACCATTTTATTAATACAAGAGCTGATAGTGGGTAGGTTATAAGAAAATACTCATCAATGTGTAAAATAAGAACAATACAACGCAAACTATATCTCTCTCACAATGTACAATAGTTAAGGTTCAATGCTTAGAAAAGAGAGAATGAACAAGGTTTCAAGTTTTATGTAATTATATATCTACACATGGATTTTGATGATAACAAATGAATTAAAAGAATAAATGAGTCTCAAACTCAAGTTATTTATACAATGGAGTCAAACACATCAAAGAACCAAACATGAGCAAAAATGGAACAAGTTCACATTAAAGTTCTTAAAACTCATAAAGTAATGTTGTAAATCTCTTAAAAATTTGAAATTAGGATTAAGACTCAAAATTAATATTTTATCATAAAATATTAAAATACATTTTTCACATGTGAATGAATATTTTGAAAATTAAATTTGAAAATTTTGAAAGATAATTGATTGTTATTTTTCACATATGCATGATATGATTAAAGTTTTAAAATTTGAAAATATTAAAAATGATTGATTGTCATCTTTCACATGTGTATGTTTTATTTAAATATTTTCAAAATTGATTGATGCTCTTTTTGACTTATGCAAAAGGTAGATGATTTTGTTTGAAAATTTTGAAAAGTAAAATGTGCTCCTTTTGTCATATGCAAAAAATAAAAAGATTAGGTTTGAAATTTTTAAAAAGTAAATGATGTTGTTTTTGACATATGAATTTTTTTAAATTTGAATATGAAGTCTATTATGCCTATAAATAGATCATTTAAGAGTTTTAAATTCACAACATCAAGAACATACAACATTCTTTTTTCAAAAAATTTAAATAAAAGTTTATTCTTTTTCAATTGTCAAAGACATCATCATTAATTTTTCAAAAAATTCAAATAAAAGTTTTTTCTTTTTCATTTGTCAAAGATAACATCATTCAGTTTTTAAAAATTTTAAACCTAATTTTTTAACTTTTCGCATATGCCAAAATGAGTAATATTTACTTCTCAAATTTTTCAAACAAAATCAACTACCTTTTGCATAAGTCAAAAACAGCATTACTCACTTTTGAAAATATTCAAATAAAGCATGCATATGTAAAAGATAACAATCAATTATCTTTAATATTTTCAAAATTCAAACATTTAATCAAGTCATGCACATGTGAAAGATAACAATCAATCATTTTTCAAAATTTTCAAATTTAATTTTCAAAATATTTATACACATGTGAAAAATGTATTTTAATGCTTTATGATAAAATATTAATTTTGAGCCTTAATCCTAATTTCAAAATTTTAAGAGATTTACAACATTACTCTATGAACTTTAAGAGCTGTAATGTGAACTTTTTCCATTATTGCTCATGCTTGGTTCCTTGATGTGCTCGACTTTATTGTGTAAACAACTTGAACTTGAGACTCATTTATTATTTGAATTCGTTTGTTATCATCAAAATCCATATGTAAATATATAATTATACGAAATTTGAAACATTGGATTCAACAAAAACAATACACAATTAATATCCTTTTCTTTCTTTCTATGTTGTGCAGAAAATTAAGACTAAGTCGAGTAATACTTGATATAGTCATGAGTTATGTAAATGTTATACACTTCTTTTGAAAAAGAGTAAAATTTACTATTAAATTTTTGTGTGTGTAGATATTATATTTATTCATTTTTTTTAAATACTTGGATTTTACACACTTGACTGTAAATATTATTTATTTTTAAAGTGCATACTCGCATTATTAACTGGCGCAAATGTGACTCCTGAATTAGGATTGTCGTAAAGCTGTAATCGAGCAGAGTCAATCTTTTTCTTACCAAGTTCGGCTTGACTCAAAATACTCGAGTTTGAGCATGAGATTTTTATATTTTTTTTGTTCGAGTTCAACTTGGTAAGCTAAATTCTCGAGCTCGAGCTTGTTCCAAAAACAAACTTAAGTTGAGCTCAGCTCGAATTGTTTATTTTTTATTTTCTAAATAATATTTAATAATTAATAAATTAGATAGATAAAAAATAAAGAATCTAATATTGATTCTGTATAACTAACAAGTAAAATCTTTATTGAATTATAAGATTTTAAAATTTAGAAATAATTAATATCTAACTAGTTGATATTTATCCATAATAATAATATATTATATGCCTACAAAAATTATTAATTCATACACATAATATGATAGCATACATTTATTTCATATATAGTTTCAGCACACTATTATATGAAATTATTAAATTTTATCAACTAATTATTGTACAAATTACAAAATATAGTTAGGAAATATATTCAATATATATACACAAGTAATTAGGTTACATATTATATATGTAATTATAAAAGTACTATGTTTATATTATTAACTAATATATATATATATATATTTATCAATATATAAATGAGTTTGAATGAAATCGAGCTAACAAGTCAACTTTAACATAAATAAACAAACATTAACCCAACTCTTTTAAATTGCAACAACCTTTCCAAATCCTTTAAATTTGAATAATTTTGGATAAGAGACCCTTTTAGTCTAGAGATAGTCAAATAAGCTTGGAACTCATCCTATGTTGGCACTCCTACCTTCATCCTTGCAAAAAAATTCAAAGCTACAAAAAAAGCTTTAAGGATCTCGAACCTCCATTGCTTTGGCCACATCCAAACCCAACTCAAAATTCTTAACTCAACCCTAGAAACTTTGCAGTCTTGGACCTCCTCCATACACGTCTCCTTAGAATTTGATCTCAAAACCAACATCAATGAACTCCTTTTACGTGAAGAATCTCTTTGAAAACAAAAATTCAGAATCACTTGACTCATCACCACCGATCTTGATACCACATTTTTTCATTCTTCAAATGACCATAAGGAGGAGAAGAAATCACATTGAAAATCTAAGAATTGAGAGAAACCAATGGACTTCGGACCATTCCCTTATAATTTCAAAGATACAAGAACATTTTTTAAATATTTACACTTCTTCCCAACCTCCTCCCCTTGAGAACTGAGATAATTTGTCTCCTAGAAAGATCACTGAGCAAGAACATAGTTTGCTTTGTACTATTCCCACAGAAGAGGATATCACTTTGATTGTCTGAAAAATTTCCAATTCAAAAGCACCTGATCCTCATGGCTTTACAGACATTTTCTACAAAACTTATTAGGAAGTGATTAAAGTTGATTTAATTGCTGGCATTCAAATTCATGGCAAACTCTTCAAAGAACTCAATCACACCAATCTGGCTTTGATCTCAAAAAATGAGAATCCCAACGATATGCATCAGTTTAGGCCAATTAGTCTTTCAAATGTTTGCTATAAATTATTGTCAAGATTCTTGCCAACCGACTTAAATCTATTTTCCCCAACATCATCTCCCCCTGTGAATCTACCTTTCTCCCTGGCCATTTTATCCAAGACAACATCATTCTGGCCCAAGAAAATTTTCACAATATGAAAAAAAGACGGAGCTGCTCGGGCTATATGGCAATTAAAATTGATATGACAAAAGCATTTGACTCTATAGAATGGTCATTCCTTTTTTAGGTCATGCACCATGTTGGGTTTAGCCAGAAATGGATCAACCGGATCAGAAAATGCATCACTTGGTCTCTTATTCCATTCTTATCAACAGATCCCCCCAAGGTATTTTTCATCCGACCAGATGCCTTAGGCAATGTGACCTTTTGTCCCATTTCCTTTTTATTTTAGGAAGTGAAGTCCTATCCCAACTCATCTTCAGAAGAGAGAATCACGAGACCATCAAAGGCATAAGAATCTCAAGAGAAGGCCTTTCGATCTCTCATCTCCTCTTTGCGAATTTGCGAATAACATGTCTTTATTTGGAGATGCTTCTATTCAAAATGCCCAGGCTTTCTCTAAATGTCTTGAAGCCTATAACTCTTGGTCGGGACATAGGATTAACCAAAGAAAATCTTTCCTGCACTTCAGCACCAATATTATCTCGGGTACAAAGATTGACATTAAAAACATCTTTGGTTTTAGAATTTCCCTTGCTTGCACCAAATATATCGGGATACCCCTTGCTCGAGGTGTCGAATCTTCCCAATTCCACAATGATTTCATCAAAAAAATTCAATCAAAACTTCAAGGTTTGAAAGCAAAGTTCCTCTCACAAGCTGCAAAAACTGTCCTCATCATAGTTTTAGCAAGTGCTATCCCTTATTATACAATGGCTACCAACTTGCTACCAAAATCCAGTACCAACCATCTTAATTCCATATTTTGAAGATTTTGGTGGGGCATGGACAACCCTGAAAAGAAAAAATTCACTCCAAAATCCTGGAAAGAAATTTGCATTCCAAAATCTATGGGAGGTCTGGGTTTAAAAAAAACAAATCTCTTTAATTTGGCCCTGATTTCTAAATGTAATTAGGTTTTTATGAATGGTTCAAACAATATATGGATCAAGGAAGTGTTGTCCATAAAATATCTCAAATGCAATTCCTTTGCCAACGTCACCCCAAAATCCCAAGATTCTTGGTTCTGGAAATGTATCCTTAGGCAAAGAGACTTTTTGATGAATAGTTGTTATTTTTAAATCAATAATGGGATTACAGTGAAGGTATGGCAGAACCCTTAGATTCCGACTTTGTCCTCACTAAAATCCCTTCCAAATCCATCAATCTCTACTATTGACCAAAACATTACAGTCTTAGAGCTCATCCTTGAAGAACCAAGAAGATTGAACACTTTACTCCTCAACACTCTCTTCTCTTAAGATACCACAAAAGAAATCCAAAATATTTCCTTTGCCACTCATAATTTCCACTCAATCTCTGATAAAATCAAATGGCTCTATCGCTCCTCAGGGAATTTCTCAATTAAGTCAACTTACACTAGTCTTGTGAAACAAAACTCAAATCATCTCTCCTTAAACAACTCAATCAATTGGAAACTTCTATGGAAAATGAAAATCCAAGACTGGCTAAAACTATTTCTTTGGAAAATTTGTAACAATATTCTTCCCACAAAGGTGCTAATTCATAGAGTCATTCCTCTAGAGGAAGAATAGATCTTATGCCCTATTTACGAAATAGAACTGGAAAACCTTACCCACTTGTTCCTAAACTACATTTATTGCAAAATTGTGTAGAGACATTCCAGATGGCCCATTGATATCACTATTTTCTCGCATCAACCAGTTTAGGATTGGATAAAAAAATCATCAATCCAAGTGAGTTTCTTAAAATCCTAGTTTGAACATCAAAGTTTTCAAATTTTTGCTTCCATTGACATGGACTCTCTTTGGTTCCAAAGAAATAAAATCATCAGAGCAACACTAACGGCCATTTAAAAAGTTGAAAGAATGAAACTAAAGAATATAATTATTGAATGAGATTCTAACGTGGTAATTCAAGCCATTATAAATTCCTCAACTATCCAAGATTGGATTCTAAACCTCATCATCAATAACATCTAGCATCATTTAAAATTCTTTACAAATTGAAAAGCAAGGAAAATTTATCTTTATGCAAATCAATAGGCAAATAATTTAGCATAGTAGGCTGCAACAATGAAAGTCTATGAAAATATTCCTTGAATCAAAATTCCTCATTATTTATTACAATTTTATAGTAAAAAAGATCTACCTGTAGTGTAATTTGTAAAAGAGCTAGACTCTTACGAATACTTTTATCTATATAATATCCACTTGATTATAAATAAATAAATAAAAACAGACCTTAACCAATCTTGACAAAGTCGGATCGAATTTTGTCTAATACGTCGCCTTCAGTAATCGAGATATAGTTTGAAGAAGCGCAATCCAAAAGACTTGATTCAGCCCAGGGGTTGCACCTGGCACCGTGCAATAATTTGGCGACGTAGACATCAATAATTTGGGCAGCAACTGCAGCACGGCCATTTGAGTTGTTCTTGTACTCTTTCCGGATGACCTCATCAGTGACCTATGTACTGGTGGCCAGCTGGCTGGGTCCACGTCATCATCAATCAATCAATTAAAAGTATTATTTTTTATCTTTTTATTATTTTATAATATAATATTAAAGAATATTATATTATAAAATAATAAAAATAAAAATGATAAATAATATTATTAGTGATATAAACTAGTCATCCGTAAATAGAGTTGTTGCAATTTATACAGGGACTAGAATTTCAATTTATATTTGAATTTCGGACTTCCGTATTTCACTGTAAACGGTTATTTGATTGTACACGAATAAGTGTTGCACTTTAAAACTACCTCAAACAGATTATATATCTTTAAATCTATTTTACATTTTACTACAGTGTTAAGTTAGATCTAATGTAAACTGTACACAAATATAAAAATATTTTATTTATTTTTTTCTCTTTTCATGTATTTTGTATCCATGATAGTTTCTATCTCCTTGTATTTTTTTTCTAACAAACTCTTAAAAGTTATAGCATTTAAATAATATTAAAAAAATAAATAAATTGATAAATAGTATATTATAAAAATTAGAACGTAAAATAAAAAATTAAATTTTAATAATATATTTTAAAAAATAGAATATAAAAACCATTAAGAGTTTTCCTAAAATTGAGTGCAAGATCCATTCAAAGAATTTAAAACTGAAGACCCAAAACCCAAAGAATTCCTCCTCCCAAGACACAAAATACAAAAGGAGCTGTAAGTATAAGAGCTCAAGCTAGTTTATTTTAAATTTTTATTTTTTTATATATTTAAATATTTTTTTATTTTTATAAAAAGATTTAAATATATTAAAAATTATTTTCTTAATTATTAAATATATATATATATATATTTTTTAAAAGGTACTTGAGTGAGCAACCAGCTTTATTTTATTCTAATTATGATGCATGGATGGGAGTAGAACGGTAGAACCACAGCAAGTTGACGCTCTGGTAGAAACCTAGCTACCAGTCTACTCCGAGCGGAATCTGCAAAGCGAGGACGCTCCGGTAGAACCCTAGCTACTAGTCTACTCCTACCGGGATCTGCAGAGCGTGGACGTACCGTTAGAAACCTAGCTACCAGTCTGCTCCTAGTGGGATCGATCTGCAGAGCTCTGTTGCTCTTGCGTGGATCCAAAGTCCACATGTACAGCGTTAAGACTACTTTCCTCGTGATATCTTCCTATAAATTAACAATAGTTTTTGCCTGAAGTGAGGTGATAGAGAAAGATCAGAAAGAGTGACATATATTGCGAGAGAGAGGTATCGAGGGAGATCGAGATGGCGGAAAACAAAGCATATAGAGGCCATATCTTAGCGGTGACTTATCCAAGCCAAGGTCACATAAACCCTCTGCTCCAACTCTCAAAGAGATTGGCCTCCAAAGGGCTTAAAGCAACCATAGCCACCTCTGTCTTCATCTACAACGCCATGGAGCTCCATAAAGCATCGGGCGGCCCCGTCCAATTTGAAACGATATCGGACGGCTATGATGAAGGTGGGTTCGCTCAAGCCGAAAGCATCCATGAGTACCTCACCCGCATGGAAGCCAGCGGCACAAAAACCCTATCCGACCTCATCCTCAAGTACAAAGACTCAGCAACCCCTATTGATTGCGTAATATATGACCCTTTTATGCCTTGGGCTTTGGAAGTAGCCAAAAAGTTTGGCTTGATTGGAGCAGCTTTCTTTACTCAAACTTGTGCTGTTAATTACATATACTATCTAGTGCATCACGGGCACTTGAAACTCCCGATAACTTCCACACCCATCTCCATTCCTGGTTTCCCGTTGCTTGAGCTCGAGGACATGCCATCTTTCATCTCTGTGTCCGGTTCCTATCCCGCTTACTTCGCGATGGTGCTAAATCAATTTATTAACACAGACAAAGCCGATTGGGTTCTTGTCAACACTTTCTACGAGCTAGAGCGTGAGGTCAGTACTTTTGCTATATATATACATAGCATACAACCGTTGTATGGATAAGGTTGTACGTGAAAAAAAACTATAACTACGATAATTTATGTTGAACTATTTATATCTTATTTTCCTTTCAGTAATTATTATAACAAACTTGTGAATATTTTAAATAATTCATGAATACTAAAAAATTAGTTTATATATAAATAATAGTGAATAATTTATAAATAGTAACAAATAATAGAGTAATATGAAATATTAGTAATATGACAATATCTTATAATAGTTATCCGTGACTTGAGATCAGATTAGTTTATTATTATTTATAAATTATTTAATATTTTATTATTATCTACCAATCATCTTCAAAATTTAAGACCCATTTTCACCAATGGCCCACACAAACTTTCACAACTTGTACCTAACCTTACTATTCTTCCTTTTCAAATATCGGCACAATATTTTTTTAGTACGTGTCCAAGCATGCAGCACGCACGCACTAGACACTGCTGATCACATGAATGTGATAATTAGAATTAAAAATTAGAATATTCTGTAGTTATGATTACTTCTAAAAAAAAGAAAAGTAATAAACACATCATAATTTTTTACATACCTTTACACAATTATCCTGTGAAGAGTATTGGGTATACCATTAATTTGTAAGTTTGTAGTTTGATCTGATGATTTGAAATCAGTTTATAGTTTTGTTGATCATGTCATTTTGTGCGTTATGACAATTAGGTGGCGGATGCGATGTCAAAAGTTTGCAGATTGCTGACGATTGGTCCAACGGTTCCATCTTTCTACCTAGACAACCGTATCGAAAACGACAAAGATTATGGGCTTCATGTTTTCGCATCAGATTCTTCTCTTTGCATCAATTGGCTGAACGAGAAACCAGCAGGATCTGTTGTTTACGCGGCATTCGGCAGCATGGCGGGTTTAAGCAAACAGCAACTGGAGGAAGTGGCGTTTGGATTAAAAGGGACCGGTTTCTATTTTTTGTGGGTAGTCAAGGCTTCAGAGGAAACAAACCTCCCAGAAAACTTTGTGAAAGAGGCAAGCGAGAAGGGCTTGTTTGTGCGTTGGAGCCCTCAGCTGGAAGTGCTATCTAATAAGGCAATTGGGTGCTTTCTCACGCACTGTGGGTGGAATTCGACCGTAGAGGCATTGGGCTTGGGAGTACCGATGGTGGGGATGCCACAGTGGACTGATCAAAATCCAAATGCCAAGTTTATTGAGGATGTGTGGAAGGTGGGAATTAGGGTTAAGGTTGATAAACGTGAGAGTGGGAATATTGCGGGGAGAGAAGAGATTGAGTCTTGCATAAGGGAAGTAATGGAGGGGGAGAGAGGGAAAAAACTGAAGGAGAGTGCTGAGAAATGGAGGGAATTGGCTGTAGCAGCAGTCAGTGAGGGTGGCACTTCGGACAAGAACATTGATGAATTCATAACTGAAGTGACGAGGCGTTAATTGAGTAATTTCCTCGATTATCATCACGATCTGCTTCCCGGTCTTAATAAACCTGATCTTTTGATCATATTAATAAAGTCATGCTACTTGGTTTTTTTTGGAGGACTCATGATTTTGTCATTGTACGGAAAGTGTCCCTTCAATAATTGGAATTATATGTCAGTTTTTCAACTAAGGTGTCATTTCAAGTAACAATAATTAATGCATGGATGTAAATATGCAATGGAGGGTCAAACCACATAATTTAGATCTATATTTTAAAATAAATAGTTAATGATAGACACAATTAAAATCATAGCACACAACTTCACATTCTTAAATAATATAAAATTTTATACACCATTTATATATTCTTATCACCAAGTATAGAATATCACAAATTATTGTATTATGAATATTATGGATGTCAATTTAACATAACAAAAGTTTTACCTCGACGAGAACATTAGAGGGAAGGTCGGGAAGAATAGAGCCATACAAAACCAACATATATCTATTCTTATATATAAAGTGCGAATTGTTTTGTAACAGTATTTTCGTCTAAATTTTTGTTTCCATTTTTACCCTTAGTTTTATTCCAAAATTACAATTTGTTTGCTTTTATTTTTGTTTTGCCGACAAACATTTATGTCTTTTTACCTTCTAACCGACAAATGTTTCGCCTAGGTCTTTTTTCTCTTCCTCTCCTCTGCATTTCTCATCTCTCACAAATCTCTCTCTCTCTCTCTCTCTCTCTCTCTCTCTCTCTCTCTCTCTCTCTCACTCTCAACTTATTCCTCTTCATCGCCACACTGAAACGGGAGAAACGTTCGGCAACTTCACAGAAAACCCAGCCTCATCGCACCTATTTTCTCCCACGGCAGCCACCCTACCTCACGTCAGAAACACCTTGGAAACCGCTCAAACGCACACACGAAACTTCTGTTTTGATGTTCGGAAATAAAGCACTCCACCATGCCCAACTAGCGAGAGCACAAAGCCACAGAGCCACCATGAGCTTCCACCTTCGGATGCTGTCCTGGTTAACGCACAAACCAACCGCCGCGTCCAGCTCTTTGCCTCTCTTCCACTCATCTTCTCCGTCCAGTGCACTCCACAAGACCTTCATTTTCAAGCAGCTTCTCTCGTCGAAAACAACCACCATGCAAGGTAGCAGCTTCTCTCTGCCATGCCACCAGCCCATGGAAGTCTGTTCTCAGTGTCTCCATTGTTTTCCCTGGGGTGAGCTTCTGCAAGTTTCAGCTGCCCAGCATGCTCTTCACGGTCTCGTGTGGGTATGTTCTTTGCGGCGTCGACACTGAAGCGGGGAAGGTTTTGGCCATTGATTAGAGGAATGCGACCCCACCCGGGCTTTAGCCCGATATCGTTCCTCGAGTCCCCTGTGCTTCTCTCCAAGATGAAGGTTAGGTCTTTCTTTTTTGGCATGAAACTGAGCCATATGTATTTCGTTCTTAAACTTGAGCTCTGTTTGGTTGAATATAGATATCTTAAAAGAACTGGGAATTTTATTATTTTTTGATCGTTTGGTTCCTGAGATAATAAAATAAAATTTCTGCATAACCTCCTCAAATACAACTTTTTAATCTTCCTAGCAACTTTTCAGGGTGAAAGTGATGCATATACGGCTGAATTTGATGCCGTTTTCAGGTGAGTTGTGGAGATTGAATCGGGTAATCCTCCGGCGGCGAAAAGGTTTGTGGAGAATCTTCCCTCTGTAGAGTTAACGGTGGAGGAATTACTGAGGAACACTGTGGTTTGCGCAATTTGCAAGGATGCGATTGTGGTGAAAGAGAAGGTGGGGCGGCTTCTATGTTCTCATTACTATCACGGGGACTGCATTGTGCCGTAGTTGAGCATAAGGAACACCTGTCCCGTTTGTCGGTATGAGTTGCCCACCTAGGATCCTTAGTAGAGGGCTGGTGGTGGTGGCAGCGGGGAGCTACGTCCTGAGGGGCTGGGCTTGTAGGTTAGCTACTTGCTTAATTGTTTTCTCTAAGTAAATACCTTTTTTTTTTTTCCAGATATTGTCTCATCTCTTTCTGAATTGATGAGAACGAAGCTTGTAATGGTTTTTAATTTTTATGTGGCTATTTACATATTACTATCAAATATTTTCTTTGTTGTCGTGGAAAAAAGCTGCCTTTTAATGACAATTTGAGTTTTAGTGGTGCTTCAGCGCTGAAATTTGTACGCACATTGAGATTTGATTGTGTTCATTGAGAGAAGCCTTTGATTTGTGATTCAATTGCTATGTCCATCTGTGTTGTTGTGCCCGTGGTCCTATTATCATAGTTAACCAGAGATTCTTAAGCTGTTTATACCAATCTTGTCAGTAGTCTCTCAACAGCTTGTTGGAGTTGCATTGGAGCTTCTCTCCCAAATGACTTAGGTTATGGTTTGAATAGTTGTTAGGGAAAATTGCAGCTATCCACTCCAAACTATAGGGGTTTATGCAATTTATCGATAAAAAATAAATTTAGGCCACCAATGTCTAATATGAAATGACTTTCAACGTCCATCCTAGTGTTCAAAGTATACCTGTAAATGAATTATTTGTTTCAAAGTATATATCAAGAAATAATTTTTTATGGTTGCAGATGAAGTATGAGGGGGTTAGAACTGTGACCCATTGCATCACATATATATTTCCAGTGCTAGGGTTTTTAAAATTTCTTTTACTTATTAAAAAAATAGGGCAAATGTGAAATGGATATCTATAAAAATTTATATACTAATATTGTAGTAGTACTTGTTATACTCTGCAAAACGATATAGTGGGTTGTCTAATCAGAATACTTTAACTTCTATTACATACCTCCACAACATTTCTTTCATTTAGCATAATTTACCTGTTATATTCTTGCTATATGAAATGCCATGTACTGTGTATAAGAATGTGGTATATGAAATCTTATATTACTTGGGACCCGGGAGGGAGAATTTCAAGCCCTTTATAATAATTTTAAGGGGTTCCAATCATAATCTCAACGGATACTTTTTGAGTATGGGAACAAATATGATTTGTTCCAATCACATCTTTGAAGGCCTTGGAATGATGTTTGCTGCAAATATAGGTTAAACATTTATATTGACTATATATGGACATTTATAGTGACTGCCATTTAATCTTAAGAAGTAAAAGATAGTTAGAAAATTATTTTTTCCTATCCCAGTGTTATTAATCATGTATAAAGAGAGATTAATGAATTATGAATTTTCTGCTGATTATTGTATGACAGGGTGTGCCTTGTGCTATCCTTGCCATTCTTCTCCACCCTTATACTATACATTTTCGCTTAACTCGGGTCCTTTGGGCATTTGGTGTGTATTTGGAATCTGTTTCAGTGCTACCTCAGCTATGTTTGATGCAGAATGCAAAGGTTTTAGCTCCATTCCTGTCACTGCATGCTTTACATCCAGCAGCTTGTCATCTTTGTATTATATAAAATAATAGGATGAAAGTACTAATATATTTAAAAAAAAAAACTACTTAATGATTAAAGAGTTTAGTCTCAGTTATAATGCCCTTAAAAGGGTCATAAAATGATTTTTATGCTAGTTGGTGATGCGTTCCTAATTTTTATTGTCTTTTAATGATTAAGCATTTAGGTCTCAAATTTTGAAATAGTTTTGTTGATTTCGTTGGAGTTGGTTGCACTTTTTAGGCATTGTAAGTTGTGTCAGTTACCAGAAAATAGATGTTATTTTCTATTTTAAATCGTAAAATCTTTAATCTGGTGTGGGCTTCCTACACGAGTTTGAGTTATTTTATTTTATTTATTTATTTTTACAATTCTCCTTAATTAAAGAAGATTGGTTGGATATTTGAGCTGCGCTAAATTCTCATTTCTCTCAAGATTATTTTTTTGATAACATAATTTTGTGTCCTGTCATTTGTTCTGTACTTCTTAGCATGTTTGATTAGAGCTAAGAACTTTAGCAGTGGGGCAACATGGGAGGCATGTTAACTTGATTGAAAAAGTGAACTTGAGTAATATGCATAATTTTTGCTTTTTTAATTAATCTTTTCAGAGTCTTAGCTTCTCTTACATATATGTTCATGTGCAAACTTTGTAGGGAGTTTCAGGCTCTTATTAAATTCAAACGTGATCGTGAGGTCGATACTGTTTTCAGCGTTCTTAATCGACTGATGTACAAGGGTGGATATTTGTTCAAGAAGATACCAACAGATTCTTAAGTTGCTGGAGAGTTCAACCATCTGAAAAGGAGCTCCTGAATTTTAAACCTTCTGTGAATATTGAATCTGATAATGTGGAGTGGCTTTCACAGCTTTATGGTGAACAAAAGAAGAAGCGAATAATAATAAGTGATAAAGAGCATGGGAATCAGTGTTATTTTTGATAGATTTTTTTATTTACTACTATTCTTTGCATCCGAGACAAATATGTCAAATTTATATTCTGGTTTCTGTTGGTTTGTTTGGCGTTTCCAGGTTTGTTGTGCATGCTCTTAGATTTATTTGTTCTGGTTTTTTCTCCTTATTTTTTCATGCATATGGTTTTAAGATGACTTCTTGGGTTAAATTATGTTGAGGTTCAAATTTTTTAGTTGGAAAGTTTGTAGAATTTGTTTTTTCTTAAGGATTCTACCTTTTTTTAGGTACATGTGGCTTTAGGATCGGTTATGGTTCATTTTATCTTATATTTCTGTTTTTTTTTTTACTTTAATTTAATTTTAAATAGAGGATCATAGAATGGAATAAAAAGGAATTAAATATTTTTGTTATTTTATAAAGGACTAGTTGTTTTTTTTTTTTTTGGGTTCGTATCTTGTTGGTATCCTTTATATCATATTCTTGAAATACGTTAGTGAATTGATAGAATAAGCATATTTATTTCTTCTAGATTTGTTTTTCTTTTTATTTCTTTCCTTTTGATCCCTGTTAGTTTGTCTGGAAATTGTAAAACAAGCATTCAAAAAATTTTTTTTCATGTGTTGCCCAGATGACTAACACAAGAGGGGGGGTGAATTGAGTTCTATTTAAGAAAATAACAATTATAAATCAAATATACAATATAAAATTTAAACAAAATATAAAACAACAATAAATATAAAGAGTAAGGGTAAAAGAGAAGCAAACTCAGTATGTTAACGAGGTTCGGTCCCACTGCCTACGTCTTCGCCTCAAGCTACCCCTTGAAAATTCCCGAATTCACTATTCAACCTCCTTCAGGTGGAAATAGAAACATATTACACATTTGAACAACACCGCTACAAAGGATCCGTGTAGAACACCCTCTCACTACAACAAAATTAATCTTTTCCCACTAGTTCTTTTCCCACTATATATGTTTATGGAGAATACTTACTTATTATTACAAATTGTATTAGTGGAAAAAAAAAGTTCTTTTCCCATGATTTCATATCCCACAGTTTCAAAATCATGGATAAAACCGCTTTTTGCCACCACTTCATGTAGTGAAAAAAAACTAACCTGTTGACACCAAATGGGGTAGACGGAAAAAAATAAAGGAATTTTGCGGCGACTTCTTGTCGCCGCAAATAAGTATGCCCTTCAGTTACTTTAATTCGATATTTAATATTCATCGTTGGATTAAATACCGAAGATCAAACGGCTCACATTAAAACTTGAAACCCTAATTCCCCCCAACCCGTGCGCCCTTTCTTACTCTCTATGTTCTCTCTCTCCTCCCATCTGCTCCCCACGCTGCAGTACCCCCTCCCCGTTCGGTCTCTCTCTCCTCGGCTCCATCCCAGGCCACCGTTGCCGCCACCGAGCACTACCACCTCACGGGACCTAGAATCCCCACGTGTCCCTCTCCCTCTCTTCCCTTTCTCTCTCCCCGAGGTAAGCCCAAACCGAGTCCCCTGTAAACCGAGTTCCCTTTCTCTCTCCCCACCGTCGCCGCCACCGAGCACTACCACCTCACGGGACCCAGCCCCCCACCTTGGCGATGACCCCTTTTCTCCCTTTCCCACAACCGAAGCCCCCATCTCGACGACAACTCCTCTTCCTCCCTCGCGTTCTCTCTCTCTCTCTCACGGATCCCCTGTTCACAGCCACCAGATTTGCCGCCATGAGCCACAATCGGCGCCTCTAGCCACGACGCCGCACCAACACGAGCAACCCACCGACACAGCAGCACCTCCCGCACGCTTTCATTCACTGTCGAAGCCCTTAAGCATGGTAAAATCCTACCTTTATATCTTTATTCTTTATTTTAGAGTAACTGGACGTGTATAGCGTGGTGTTGATTGCTTAGACAGATTTATATTCATGGATATGTAGTATTTTGATTGTGTTGTTGTGGAAGTCGGAGGAGAAACAGATTGGTTGTGATATTGTTGTTGGATTTGTGAAGTGATGGGCATTGTTGAGAATGTGTTCGTAGTGGGTGAAGTGTTTAGATTTCCTGACTTCCTTTTGTTTTCATTCTTTTAATTGTTCTATTATACGACTTTAATGAATAAATAATTTACGGCCCAGTGAATTGTTGTTTCCATTGTTCTTGTGTTATCAAAAAGAAAAGAAATGAATGTTGTGGAGCCTCTGGTTGCAGGATGTGGGGGGGAATTGTTTCTGGTTTGGGGGTTGTTTATTTTTACCTATGTGGGGGGGAATTGTTTCTAGTTCGCTGCATATTACACATTTTTTAGTTGAAATGAGTTAAAAACAAGCAATATATCAAGAGTTTTTTTACTTAACAATATCTTAATATGTAGTTTGATCATTATGCTGTGAATGTACAACACCATAAAGTGGGGGAGGCTAATGAACCTGCCTTGTTTTGGATCAATGATCACTTGGTTGAGATTTATAAGTGGTCTGGTAGAAGTAAGGGAACCGTTTGTAGCTTCTGATTTTTAGGTGCAGTTTTACATGATGAGTTCCTCTGTTCTGAAGACTTTATCAACTCACAAGAAGGTAGTTAAATAATTAATTATAAGTTGCTTGTGATTTCGGTGGCCGAATTTGTATTAAGTCTTTTTCTTTTTGGCCTAAATGAGCACCTCTATTTGTGATTTTGTACTCTTACAGGGTCATTATTTTACGGCATTCAAGGATGTTCTTAATGTTTTCAGGATTTTTCAGTTCAAGCTTGAGTACCAAAGGCCTGGATACACGGGCTTGTCCCTGTAAAAGCAGGTAGATAATGTACTTGAGTTATTTAGATGTAATCATAAATTTGATTGACAATATCAATAGGCATAGTCCAAAAGCATGGGTTGTATGTAGGAGCTTAGTATTCTTACAAGTTGTGTCGAGGATTCGAGCATATTGCTCCCTGATTGTGAACCATATTCACGAAATCCTCCTCGACTATAGGAGATATTTCTATGTGATAGTTTCCATGGTTAGTTGTGTAATATACGGCTGTAAATCCTTCCATATCTGTACAAATTCTCAACGATTGTAAATCCTTCCATAAGATGACTTTTTTTGTTGCTTTCACAATTTTTTTTCTTGAATTCTTTTATATGTGATATTTAGTAATTTAGTTGAATGTTGATTAGTAAGTTTGAAACAATATTGTTATTTTTATTTTTACAATATTTTTTTCTAAATTCTTTTACTATTTGCCGTAAATCTGTCTCGTGGAAAATACACTTTTTTTTGCCATAAAATATTTTTTTCCACCAAATGCTCTAGTGGATAATATTAATACCCACCAGCATATTTCGTCATAAAATATAGTATTTCTCACTAACCAATCTAATTTGAGTAACCTTTTGCCACGAATTTCGTTGGCTATCTCCACTATCTATTTGGTGAAAAAATGTCACAATTTTCCACTAATTCACGAATTAGTGGGAAAAAACACTTAGTGTCACCAACTTTAAGTCACTAGTCTCCCACGGATAGATTTAGTGGGTAAAGAGCATTTCTCACTACGACTATAGTTTTTCCGACCACATGCCCTTGCGGCAAAAACTAACAAATGTTGTAGTGTCTACACTTGCAATCACCTTACACGTGGTGATTTAACTATTCCCTGTGTAGAACACTTTCTACACGCACAAGGGTTATACACACCCTTTTACTGATACAAGAATTGATAGTGGTTAGGTTATCAGAAAACACTCCTCAATGAGTGAAATAAGAACAATATAGCACAAACTATATCTCTCAAAATGAACAAGGGTTAAGGCTCAATGTTTAGAGAAGAGAGAATAAAAGCTTTGAATGAATATTGTATACTCTTGGTATTGTGAATGTGAAGCTCTCAAAAGATCTATTTATAGGCATATGAGACTTCATATTCAAATTTAAAAAGATTCACATGTCAAAGACATCATCATTCACTTTTCAAAAAATTCAAACCTAATCTTTTACTTTTTGCATATGACAAAAGGAGCACACTTTACTTTTTAAAATTTTCAAACAAAGACATCTTCCTTTTGCATAAGTCAAGAAAAGCATCAATCACTTTTGAAAATATTCAAATAAAACATGCACATGTGAAAGATGACAATCAATCATCTTTAATATTTTCAAAGTTCAAACCTTTAATCATGTCATGCACATGTGAAAGATGACAATCAATTATCTTTCAAAATTTTCAAATTTAATTTTCAAAATATTCATGCACATGTGGAAAATGTATTTTAATGCTTTATGATAAAATATTAATTTTGAGCCTTAATCCTAATTTCGAATTTTTAAGAGATTTACAACATTACTCTATGACTTTAATGTGAACTTGTCCCTTCTTGCTCATGCTTGGTTCCTTGATGTGCTTGACTCCATTGTGTGGACAACTTGAGCTTGAGACTCCTTATTCTTTGAATTCATTTGTTATCATCAAAATCCATGTATAGATTTTTAATTACATGAAACTTGAAACCTTGGGTTCAACAATCTCCCCATTTTTTATGATGACAAATACTTGATAGAACCTAAAGTCTGTATTAATACTTAAGCTCCCCTTGAGAATGTGCGTTAGTTTTTTAAGCAAAAGTATAAATATAATTCAAAGCATATATAACAAGTTTAGCAATTTAAACAATATTAATGTTCTAGTTTAAAACTTCTCTCCCTTTTGGCATCATTAAAAAGGATCGGCAGCAAGTAAATAGACTGAAGAAAACGATGCGTTAATAGACACTGTAGATAGTTGAAAAAAGGAGCCGTCCGTGACCCGACAAGTGCTGTAAAGCCTCGAGGCCTAACTCTATGAATTTAGTGCGGATGAAGATTGAAACAATCGCATGATGTTGCTAACAAACGGAATTGAAGGTTCTGAGTTTCTATAAAAAAATAATCATGTTCACCTATCGGATACAAAAAAAAATCGCTTCTTGACCTGAGTTCTGTTTTTCCATAACGATAGAATGACCGAACAATTCTCTTCCACTAATGTTCCAGACTTGAATCAGGAACCCTTGACGTATCAACCATCAATCTTCTCTCTTGAGGCCGTCAATACCATGATAGGAGCAGAGAACTGTTTTTCTAGTAGGGCTGATTCTGAGATTATTGCAGAATCAAGAATGCTCAGTAGTCAATATGCTACCTCTATTACGATCATCTCTCGGAAGTTAATGGCGAGGGTGAGTGAGATTGATCATCTTAACATCCAAATATCAGAGTTATGACATAAACTTGCTAATAAGGATAGAGAGAATAAAAGGCTAAAGCAAGAAAACATAGAGTTGAAAAAATTTACAGATTGGTATGCTCTTAATCTGCAACCATGAATAGAGAAGCTGGAACGAGAAAAGGTTCAGATACAAGGTCAACATCGGCAGATAACAACAGAGGTTCATCGTTTACTAGAAAAATAGGGACAATCTACTGTTAATCTCGCTGGCTTAGTAAGAAAACTTTTGACAATGTGTGTCCAGCATATCTTGTATTTCTTTTGACTAAATAAGATTTGAAGAGACGATAGTTTGTCTTGTTCTTTATGCTATCCCTATAAAATCAGTCTTAAAGTTCAACCGATTTGCATCAAATCTTATTCTCATCTCTATAACTCATCTGCATTCTTTCAACATTCTCGCTTTAAGTTTTTCAATTCTTTTCTCAATGGCTCATTCTTCTAACATTCCTTTAGATCCATCCATGAGGTATTCTACACCTCAATCTCCTGTCCTTTCTGCAGTTACCATTGGTGTCATGTTGCAGCAAGAGAATAATAGTTTGGCTAATAAGTCAGATTCCGATGCTATCTACGACTTGGTGAGTCTTGGGACTCGCTACTCATCCTCTATTGTTGCTTTTTCTCAGCGGGTACAAGCCAAAAACCATGAGGTTGAAAGGCTTAAAGAACAAATTGTTGTACTTCAACGAATTGTTCAAGAGTCTCACACAAGAGAAGGAATCATTCGGCAGAAAAATAAACAGTTGAAATCTCTATTAGATTCTTCATTCCGCTTGCCAGTTCCCATGGATAGGGATGACATGATATTATATGAAGAGAATGAGCGTCTCAAACATGAGGCTAAGAACCTCAAGTTTATGTAAAAGTATTTAAAAAAATATCTAAAAAAATATCTCTCTATTTTTATGAACTTTGGTATACATTTTTAGAGATATTCATAACATGCATCATACCTATTTCTCTTCTAATCATACACAATCTATCTTTTGGTAAAGATTTTGTGAATATATCTGTTAACTGATTGTGTGTGTTTGTGAACTCTAGTACTATATCACCTTTCTGCACATGATCTCGAAGAAAATGATATCTTATTTCAATATGCTTAGTTCTAGAATGTTGTATTGGGTTCTTTGAAAGATTTATAGCACTTGTATTATCACATTTGATTGGAATGTGATTATACATGAGTTTAAAATCTTCAAGTTGTTGCTTCATGTAAAGAACTTGAGCACAACAACTACCCGCAACAACATATTCTGCCTCAGTAGTAGATAGTGCAATAGAATTTTATTTTTAACTAAACCAGGAAACTAGTGCATGACCTAAGAAGTGACATGCTCCACTAGTGTTTTTTCAATCTATTTTACAGCCAGTATAATCTGCATCTATGTAGCTGATTAGATCGAAAGATGTGTGCTCAGGGTACCATAACCCTAAGTTAATTGTACTACTAAGATATCTAAGAATGCGCTTAACTGCAATTAAATGTGATTCTTTTGGAGATGATCGAAAGCGTGCACATAAGCACACACTAAACATAATATCTGGTCTACTAGCTGTCAAATATAATAAGCTACCAATTATACCTCGATATACTTTCGAGTCAACTGGTTTACCGGATTCATCTTTATCAAATTTAGTGGATGGGCTCATTGGTGTTCCAGTTTCCTTAGCACCTTCCATCTCAAATTTCTTCAGCAATTCCTTAATATATTTCGATTGATTGATAAATGTCCCACTTTTTGCTTGCTTAATTTGCAATCCGAGAAAGAATGTAAGCTCTCCCATCATGCTAATTTCAAATTCTTCCTGTATAGTCTTAGCAAAAACTTGGCACATATTTTCATTAGTAGCACCGAATATTATATCATCAACATAAATCTAAATCAAAAGAATATCATCATTTTCGTATTTAATGAAAAGAGTTGTATCAAGTTTTCCTCTTGAAAAGCCTTTTTCAATCAAGAAACCACTGAGTCTCTCGTACCAAGCTCTAGGAGCTTGTTTGAGTCCATATAGTGCTTTTGTGAGTTTGAAAACATGATTTGGAAAAATATAATTTTCAAAACCTAGAGGTTGCTCAACATATACCTCTTCATTTGTGAAACCGTTTAAGAAAGCACTTTTAATATCCATTTGAAAAAATTTGAAATCTTTATAACAAGCATATGCAAGTAGCATTCGAATAGCTTCTAATCTTGCGACTGGTGCATATGTCTCACCATAATCGATTCCTTCTTCTTGATTGAAACCTTGGGCTACAAGTCGAGCCTTATTTCTAGTAATGACTCCGGACTCATCTTTATTGTTTCTAAAAACCTATTTTGTTCCAATAATAATATGATTTTTGGGTCTAGGAACAAGTGTCTAAACATCATTTCTTTCAAATTAATTAAGCTCTTCTTGCATAGCTATAATCCAAGATTCATCAAGAAGTGCTTCATCAATATTTTTAGGTTCAATCTGAGATAGAAAAGCAGTATGATTGCAAATATTTCTAAGAGATGATCGACTACTTACACTTCGAGAAGGTTCTCCCATAATTTGTTCAACTGGATGATCTTTCACAAATTTTAATTGTTTGGTTACATCTTGTATTAAATTTTGATGATCTTTCCTGATGTTTCCATGTTGGACTTCCTCTATTATGTTCTCTTTGTTGAGATTGAGACTTTTCATATTATTTATACCTCCTGTTTCTTCATCAATGGATTTCTTGGAAAGTAGAGAATTAGATTCATCAAATACTACATGCATATATTCTTGTACAGTCAAAGTCTTTTTTATTGAATACTCTATAAGCTTTACTATTAGTAGAATATTCAAGAAAGATACATTCATCAGATTTTGCATCAAATTTGCCTAAATTATCCCTGTCATTCAAAATAAAACATTTGCATCTAAATACATGAAAGTAACTAATGTTGGGCTTTTTCTTATTCCAAAGCTCATAGGGGGTTTTATCTAATTTAGACCTTAGTATAACTCTATTTATAACATAATATGCAGTACTTACCGCTTCGGCCCAAAAATAACTAGGCAAGTTGTTCTTATTAAGTATTGTTCTTGCCATCTCTTGAAGAGATCTATTTTTCCTCTCTACTACCCCATTTTGTTGAGGAGTTCATGGAGTAGAAAAATTATGCACAAAACCATTTTCATCACAAAATGTTTCAATATTTTTATTAACAAACTCTTTTCCCCTATCACTTCGAATACTTGAAATAGTATAGCCCTTTTCATTTTGAATTCTTTTGCATAACTTGATAAAGGCATTATGTGCCTCATCTTTATGAGCAGGAAAGATAACCCAAGTATATTTAGAGAAATCATCAAAAATAACAAATGCATAATATTTTCCTCCTAGACTTGCAACTCTATTTGGTCCAAAAAGATCCATGTGTATCAGTTGCAGTGGTCTGGTAATGGAAATATGTTTCTTGGTTTTAAAAGAAGTTTTTGTTTGTTTACCAAATTGACATGCATCACAAATTTTGTCTTTTAGAAAATTTGCCTTTGGTAAACCTCTTACAAGATCATTTTTTGAAAGTTTAGAAATAAGTTCCATGTTGGCATGACCTAGTCTTCTATGCCATAGCGAACTAGTTTCATTTTGAACAGAAAAACAAATAGCATCTTGTGAGGTAATTTCTTCAAAATCGATTGTATAAACATTGTTGCTTCTCAAAGCAGTAAAACAAATATTACAATCATGATCATTCAAAATAATGCACTTATCCATTTTGAAAGTAACTGTAAATCCTTTATCACATAATTGACTTATACTCAAAAGATTATGTTTTAGACCTTCAACAAGTAGAACATCTTCAATTATGAGAGAAGATTTATTACCAATTTTACTTATTCCCACGATCTTCCCTTTCGAGTTGTCTCCAAATGTCACGTGTCCTTCTTTTTTAGATCTAAAATCAAAGACTTAGTCTTGTCTCCTGTCATGTGTCTTGAACATCCACTATCTAAAAACCATTTGTTTTTGCTTGTGGAGGACTTCATGCATACCTATAAAAACAATTAAAATAATTTTTCTTGGTACCCAAGTTCTCTGGGTCCTTTATTTATTAGTATTGGAAGAAACAAGATTTTTAGATACCCATATAGCCCTAATAGTCATTGTATGTTTTCTTCTAATAGGACAAGCATGATAATTATGACCATTTCTATTACAAAAATTGCAAATAGCATGTGGCATATATGAAGAACTTGAGTGATTATAATAGTATCCTTTTTTGACAAAATTATTATGAAAAGAATTTTGAATATTGGACTTTGATGTAGAAGGATTGTCAAATAAGTTTTTATAAGATTTATATTTTTGTTTTGGCATATATCCCAAGCCTACCTTGTCAAAAACACATCTTTGACTACCAAAAAGTTTTTCAAAATTTCTTTTCTATTCGTAAAATTTTTAACAATATTTTCTAAAACAGTTTTCTTCTTCTTCAACTCAAGATTTTCATCTTTCAAAACAATACTTTCTTTTCTTAAAATATCAATTTCGTTTGTTAGAGAATAATTTTTCTTTTTCAAAGCAATATATTTGATACCCAATTTTTCAAATTCGTCATATATCTCTTTAAAACATTTTGCAATTCTTCGTATGAAGGATTTTTAATATTATCAAGATTTGTTACCTCAATGTCATCTTTAGCCATAAGACAAAGATTTATTGATTCTCCATTGCTTGCTTCACTATCTGAACTACTTGAATCATCATCTCATGTAGCTTTCATTACTTTCTTGCCTTTGTTTCGATTTTTCTTTAGCAGAGGACAATCTGGCTTGATATGACCAGGCTTATTGCATTTATAACAAAGTAAAGTGTCATTTTTACCTGAATCTTTCTTGGAAAACTTTTTGAAGAATTTCCTCGGAGGAGTTTTATTTTTCTTTAAGAACATCTGAATTCTTCTTGTTATCATCGCAACTTCTTCATCTTTATCGTCATTTTCCTCATCTTCATCACTTTCACTTTCATGAGGAACAGCTTTAAGTGCTAAACTCTTCTTTGACTTTCCTTCTTATTCTCCTCTTTTCAATGTGTACTCATGGGTGATAAGTGACTCGATGAGTTCATTCATTTCGAGCTTCTTGAGGTCTCTAGCTTCAAGAATCTCTGTCATTTTTTATTCCCAACGTTTTGGTAGAGAGTTGAGAATTTTTCTTACTATTTTCACTTTGCAATAAATTTTGCCAAGAGCTGTCAAGCTGTTTATGATGTTAGTAAAACGAGTGTGCATACTAGAAATAGATTCATCATCATTCATCTTAAATATTTCATATTCATGAGTAAGAATATAAATTTTTGATTCCTTGACTTGAGAAGTTCCTTCATAAGCAACTTCCAAGTTATCCCAAATTTCCTTTGCCGTAGCGCAAGTCATTACTCTATTAAACTCATTACCATTAAGAGTATTATATAATAAATTCATAGCAGTTAAATTCAAAGTATAAAGTCTATCGTCTTCACGATCAAACTCTTCTTCTTCCTTTTGGACCTTTACTCCATCAACCACTTTTGTTGGAATATAAGGTCCATTTACAATGCATTTCCAGATTTCTCGACCTTGAGCCTGAAGGAATATTCTCATTCTAACTTTCCAGAATGAGTAATTGTCTCCACAAAAGAGTGGAGGTCGACTGCTAGATTGACCTTCACCAAATGAAGCTGCAATGTTAGCCATAAGATCTTAACTCAAAAGATAGTTAATCTTATAATAGAGCTTTAGCTCTGATACCAATTGTTGCCCAGATGACTAACACAAGAGGGGGGGTGAATTGAGTTGTATTTAAAAAAAAAAAAAATTATAAATCAAATATACAATATCAAATATAAACAAAATACGAAATAGCAATAAATATAAAGAGTAAGGGTAAGAGAGAATCAAACTCAGTATGTTAACGAGGTTCGGCCCCACTGCCTACGTCCTCGCCTCAAGCTACCCCTTGAGGATCCCCGAATTCACTATTCAACCTCCTTCAGGTGGAGGTAAAAACCTATTACACCTTTGAACAACACCGCTACAAAGGATCCGTGTAGAACACCCTCTACACTTGCAATCACCTTACACGTGGTGATTCAACGATTCCCTGTGTAGAACACTTTCTACACGCACAAGGGTTGTACACACCCTTTTACTGATACAAGAATTGATAGTGGGTAGAATATCAGAAAACACTCCTCAATGAGTGAAATAAGAACAATACAGCACAACCTATATCTCTCAAAATGAAAAAGGATTAAGGCTCAATGCTTAGAGAAGAGAGAATGAAAGCTTTGAATGAGAGTTGTATGCTCTTGGTGTTGTGAATGTGAAGCTCTCAAATGATCTATTTATAGGCATATGAGACTTCATATTCAAATTTAAAAAGATTCACATGTCAAAGACATCATCATTCACTTTTCAAAAAATTCAAACCTAATCTTTTTACTTTTTGCATATGACAAAAGGAGCACACTTTACTTTTCAAAAATTTCAAACCTAATCTTTTACTTTTTGCATATGACAAAAGGAGCACACTTTACTTTTCAAAATTTTCAAACAAAGACATCTTCCTTTTGCATAAGTCAAGAAAAGTATCAATCACTTTTGAAAATATTCAAATAAAACATGCACATGTGAAAGATGACAATCAATCATCTTAATATTTTCAAAGTTCAAACCTTTAATCATGTCATGCACATGTGAAAGATGACAATCAATCATCTTTCAAAATTTTCAAATAATAATATTCATGCACATGTGGAAAATGTATTTTAATGCTTTATGATAAAATATTAATTTTGAGCCTTAATCCTAATTTCGAATTTTTAAGAGATTTACAACATTACTCTATGACTTTAATGTGAACTTGCTCACTTCTTGCTCATGCTTGGTTCCTTGATGTGCTTGACTCCATTCTGTGGACAACTTGAGTTTAACACTCCTTTATTCTTTGAATTCATTTGTTATTATCAAAATCCATGTGTAGATTTTTACTTACATGAAACTTGAAACCTTGGGTTCAACAATGTGTATGAGCGTATGAGTTTAAGATTGCTTTTGGTTTATACTTATAAAAAAAAAGATTGCTTCTGGTTTATTTTATATTATGAGTTTATGGTTTTTGTATTTGTGACAGTTCAGCAATATATGGATTAAATTATGTTGAGGTTAGAATTTCTTGGTTCGAAATTTTATAGAAAAATTGGTTATTAGTATCTTTTTTATCATATTTTTGGAACTCTTTTGTGAATTGATACATTAAGCATCATAGAAATCAATTAGTGAGGTTCAACTATTATTTTTATCTTCTTTCTCTTCACTTTTTCGTTCAAAATTATTTCTTTTTGGTTGGAAAATGTCAGGATAAGGATTCTAATTTTTGTTTTTACATGTGATTTAAGATGACTTCTGGTTGTTCATCTTATATTATGAGTTTATGGCTTTTGTATCTATGACAGTTTAGCAATGAATTAAATTATGTTGAGGTTTTGCTTTTGTTATTTTATTTTATACTAAAGATATAATGGTTCTGATAATGGAGATTTCTGTATAATACTTTTGTTTTAAAAGAATACAGCATAAAAGTAGTTTGCATGGTATGGTTTGGGGTTAATGATGCTTTGAGATTTTTATTTTTTATTTTTAATTTTAAATTTTTTTTTTAATTTATGTTTCTTTGTCATCGTTTTTTTGCCTTTAGTTAATCTAATTGGTTGGTTTGTTTCTTGCAAGGAATTTACATTTTTTGATTTGCAGTTGATGATGCTATGAGGTTTGTACGTCTCTTTCAGTTTCTTTTCTCAGTTTTGATATGCATATTTTTTTATTTTATTCCTATTTTTGGATTTTTAGATTTTATTATTAATATGTTTAATTCAGTTTATATATTGTTGGATTTTCATTTCCAGCTTTTTGAAAAAAAACAGATGCTTTTATTTATTTTTGTTTGAAATGTTTATGTTTGTCATTTCTATTTATTTTAGTTTGTATTTTATTTAATAATTTTAATCCATTTTTTTGTTTAAGATGTTTAAGATTGTTATTTCTATTTATTTTGGTTGAGAATTTGGTTCAATAAATATTCCATTTTTTAGAAATTTTGTAAGAGTTAAATCTTTCTGGATCATTAGAATATGTGGATTCGTTTATTTTCTTGTAATAACGAAAATAGCAATTTTGTTTGGACTATTCAGTCTAAAGAGGAGGCAATAGGCTTTTATTAAAAATAAAGATGTGTTTCGTTAATAAAAAACTGGTTTAAAATGTTTGGAAAAATCTAGGTATTAAACAAACAGATGAGTTTTGATTCATTAAAACTCTAGACTTTTGTTAAAAATAAAGATATGCTTTGAAAGAATACGTCTCCTTTTGGAAGACTTAAAGGTAGCTTACGTGCCACATCCTTTCAATATATTATATTTATTTATTTTAATAGTTTTATATTTCTAATTTTCTGAACAGCTATAAACTGTATAATCTTGTTTGCCAGCAAGTCATAAACTAGCTTGGTTGCCACTCCATGCAAGCTAGAACTCCTCAAGGATGCGCTGGGTATAATCTATTATTGTTATATGAGACAACTTGTTATATTCTAATTTTCCATATATGCAATTCTTTTGTTGTTGTGTTTTTCTGTAGTACTATTATTTGCTATCCTAGGAAAGTTTACCGTTATATTTTGCCTCCACTAGGCAAACGTCCCTGGGATGTTTTCCTTCTACTAGTATATATATACACACAAATAATTCAATACATATTCTGAACAACACCTAATTAAAAACACCATTCCTTACATAAATGGGCCAACATACAAAATCGTCATTCAATTAGAAGGCTCTTGTCGAAGTGAGCAATTTCTCTTTCATGTATAAATTGCAATGCCTTTGCAACCTATGCAAATCAAACATCAGAAATGACATATAATAATGGTACATGAAAATTCATATTTAAGATGTTCTGATCAGTTGAAAAGCATGGAGCACCAAGTTCAGAATATTATTATTTTTTATTATTTATATTTCTACATTGGTCATCCAGCTACTGATAATCTCATTAATTAATAATCTAGTCTGATAGTAGAGGTTTTCCAGTTGCAAATTCTGATAATTTTGTGTTCGATGAAAAGGGGAGTGTGTTCTTGTGAAATGGAAGACTGTGTGCTTTGGTCAGTAGAAACTGGTGACAGTGGAGTTTCAATAATGGAGAAGGCCGCACAGGTAAAAGGAAAATGCGGGAGAGAAAGGGAAGAAGAAGAGCTGCGAAAAGTGGGTGAAAATATAATAAAAAAATAAATTTAAACTTGCTATAATAATTTTTTTTATTTGAAAAGAAAAATAAAATTATTAATTCAATATAAAATAAATATGATGATATTTTTTAAATTTTAAAAATAAAAAGACATTTAGCTAAACCAACCCTAATGCTACGATGCCGCTAGCAAGTGGAACGTCTTTGTCCAATACTACTTTAATTTGAGCATGCAGCGACTGACTAAGCATTTCGTGGTTTTGGCGTGAACGGCCTTTAATTATTGCGCACGCAGCTATACATAGGCTATAGCTAGCTAGAGCTAGCAAGCACGCAACTGCAACATGCATGCATGTATCATGTGTGATTTTGATCTCTGAGTACTGCTGTAGCCCGAGAACCGAATAAGGTAAAAAAATAAAAAAAATTATTATTTTTTATTCATATTTTTTTAAAATAAAAAAATTTACAATGTTATTAAAAAATATTTCTTTAATCACTAAATAAAAAAACTATTTAAAATACAAATTTGAATCTCAAAACATTTCTCTTAATCTATATTTGCATGGCCAAATATCATTAATTAAATTCATAAAATGGATATATATTATATATATCATCTAAGAATTCGGTTATACAGCCACTTTTATATTTTTTATATACTTCACTAATATGATTAGTTAAGATAATTATTTTATATTAAAAAAATAATCCAGCTAATTATAATAATAAAGTGTACAAAAAATATACATTACATTAAAAATAAATTTTTACGACTAATTTATTACAACGAAAAGATTATTCATAACCATATCACAAAAATCATTTTTTCTAACATAAAAATAACTATACATATAAAATTTTTGTTCATATAATTTTACTATTGCCAGCGAAGGCAAAAGCATGCATATAAATAAGTAGTACTCTTGGTTAAACGGTACCATTAATTACTGACAGGAAAAAAAATCGATTGGTTTATAAATTTTATTATTTTATATTTAAAAAATAATGAAATTAATTTGCCTGATATTATATTTATATATAAAATAAAAAATTTTATTTTTAAATTGATATATAGAACACGATATTTAATTAATAAAATATTAACATACCATAATTAATTTAATTAGATGCATTTCAAGACCATGTGATTCCTATATATTCGACCGTTCGTGTTCTGCTTTTGTGTGGTCCAAGTACTTTTGTGTGGCTCAGTGGGAGTATCGTGCCTTAAAATCGAGAATGAAGATAAGGCCAGTCAGTAATCATGTATATCGCACCAGTAACAATCAGCCCACATGATACATCTGTCGTTTCCTCTTTTAACTCTTGCGGTGATTTATTTTATGCCTTGAAATATTAGCCGAAAAGAAAGATGCGGTCCTGTGTCCACCCAACTTAGATAGTGCTATAAAAATTAATTTATAGTATAGACATCAAATCGTAATTTGCTTGTTATAAAATATTTCCTCTCCGCCAATATCCTCAGCCTTGATCTATGCATTCAGAGTGCTAAGTTGCTAACTAGCCAGGAAGAGTGAAGCTAGAAGAAAAAATGGAGAGGGGAACGCATATCCTGGTTCTTGCCTATCCAGTACAAGGCCACATAAACCCTATGCTGCAATTCTCCAAGCGCCTGGCCTCAAAGGGTCCTAGAGTCACCTTTGTCTTGACCAGCATCATGAGCAAGTCCATATTGCAGACCGTGAAAGCTGCCGGCAGCAGTGTCAACTTTGAGACAATTTCTGATGGCTCCGAGGATGTCGATCTTAAGACGGAAAGCATCGATGCGCTGCTCGAGCGTATCGAATCGGTAGTCCCGCAAAACTTGGTAAAGTTCATCGAGACACAAAAATGCTCCGAACACCCTCCGAAAATTCTAGTGTATGACTCAGTGCTGCCATGGGCTCTAAATTTAGCCAGGAAACTTGGCGTAGATGGAGCTCCATTTTTCACGCAGTCGTGTGCGGTTAATGCAATATATCATCATGCGCTTCGAGGAACATTTGGCCGGATTCCTGTAGAAGGGCCTTTGATATCACTTCCCTCGATGCCATCACTAGATATCGGTGATATGCCTTCGTTTCTTTGCGGCACGCACTCCTACCCAGCTCTGCTAAAACTCGTACTGAATCAATTCTCAAACTTACAGGAAGTTAATTGGCTCTTGTACAACACTTTCGGCAAGTTGGAAGATGAGGTACTACCATATATATATATAGTCTCAGCAATCCATACATACATACATACATCTCTCTCTCTCTTTCTATATATATATATATATATATATTTCCATTCACTATATATGCTTTCTTATTCACATGCATGCCTCAATACCCAAATTTAGTGGCAGTACTAGTACTACGCACTCTAGCAATATATATATATATAGTCGATGGCACTCACACTGATTTCTCTAAAAATCAGGTACTTCATGGAATGAAATTCTACATGCATTTATTAATTGAAAAATGACTTTCCTCCGGTACTACTTCAAACTTCATATATATATATCGATCCTGCATGCATGATCCGTGGAGTCGCAGAGTCGGTCACATTTTCGTAAGTTTGAGCGAGCAAAATTTACAAACATAGTGCCTTGCAAGCGTGTTCCAAGTCCTACTTGCAGCTAGCAACCCTTTGATGAATCGTGTTTTGCAAAGAAAACTATATATAAAAAGATTATATAAAGTAAATTTATAAATTAATGTGATTTCATAAAATTTATTAGATCTATTTTATTATAAAAATAATTTTATAATTTGATATATCATATTAAATTACATTAATTTATAAATTATATGTCATATCCATTGATATGGCATATATATGCATGCATCTATAGAAGTACTTATGGCTGCCGCTCTGTCATATAATTATTAACTTAGCTGAGAAGGAGAAGGTGCATGAAGTTTCTTAATTAATTAGTTTGTTGTGCTTTTGGTGATGACACGTAGCACTTGATGATAAGAGCTAGATTTACGTAAGAAAAGCATAGAATGATACTCTCCTCTTAGCACATCTCAATTCATCTAATTCCATCATCCCACCCATGTGTGCAAATCCGGGAGAAACTAACTATAGCCAGCTAGGGAGAAAGTTGGAGGGACGTTGATGCGGGAGAAAATTTTATGGGAGGTGAACGAAAATGCTTAGTGGATTAGGAGGTGGTATTGATACTTACAGTAGATATTGAAAGGGAAATTAAAAATTTATACTAATGGATATGCAAGTTCTTTGAAAATAGTCTAAATAGAGTTGATTTAAAAAAAAAAAAAAAGAATTTATACACTATAGTCTTGGATAAATCATTTTTCGAAAGACTGATTCAATATTAAAGAGGTGTTGCTGTATTCAAATCATATATCATGATCTTGCTGATCTTTTTGTGTATATATCCTAACCCTTTAGACCAATTTTCTTTCTTCTGCAAAGCCACCCAACAAAATGAGTCCAAATCCGCTCTCTCTTCCTCCTAGTTATTGGTTTGGGAAGTGGGAACCACATGCATGCATCTAATGAGTCGAAAAATGATGCTAATTTGTATATATGTCGTGATACGTAATCAGACAATTATCTCTCTGACTTCAAATATTCCATCATCTTTTTCCTCATGCTCCATGCATCTCCACACACACGCACAGAGAGAGAGAGAGAGAGAGAGAGAGAGAGAGAGAGAGAGAGGTCAATGGACAAGGAGATTCATATCCTAGTATTGCCTTACCTCGTGGTAGGTCACATAAACCCTATGCTTCAATTCTCCAAGCGCCTAGCCTCAAAGGGTCCCAAGGTTACTCTGGTCACCAGTACCATGTCTGCTGGCTATAAATCCATGCAAGCCCAAGCCAGATCCGTAGCCATCGAGCCCATCTCCGATGGCTCCGACGAAGCCGAAAGCTTGGGAAATTGGGATCACGATCGTTTCAAAGCGATGATTTCAGAGAGTTTGGCGAAGCTCATTGAGAAACTGGGAAAGAGCTCCAAATACCCACCAAAATGCCTGGTGTATGACTCGGTTATGCCTTGGGCAATAGACGTGGCCCGACAAGATGGCCTGACCGGAGCTGCATTTTTCACCCAGTCATGTGCCGTGAAGGCCATCTATTATCATGCGCATGTAGGACCAGTATTAAGGATGCCCTTAGAGGACCTACAGTATCTCTGCCCTCGTTGCCATTGCTAGGGATCGATGATCTACCTTCCTTCCTTTGTGACACAGGCTCCTACCCAGCTTTTCACACCCTCGTATTGAACCAATTCTCCAATATCCAGGAAGCAAATTGGATATTGTGCAACACTTTTGATATGCTGGAAGATGAGGTAGCTTCGCAAATATTTCCCTCCTATATGCATATGTCTGTACATGCATAAATGCATACATTTGGCAATACATCCATTGATTCATCTGTTTGAGCAATTTCATAATTATTTTTCCCCCCGATTATGTTTAAAACATGCTTTTAAATTCCATTAGATACTGACTTGGATGGCAAGCCAATGGCCTGTTAAAACAATTGGACCTGCTATTCCATCAGTGTACTTGGACAAGAGGTTGGAAGATGACAAAGAGTACGGCCTCAACCTATTTAAGCCTGATGTGGACGCTTGCATGAAGTGGCTAGATAACAAGGAAACTGGCTCGGTCATTTATGCATCATTCGGAAGCTTGGTCGCCCTGGGAGAAGAGCAAATGGAGGAGGTAGCATGGGGCCTAAAGAATAGCAATTGCTACTTCTTGTGGGTAGTCAGAGAATCAGAAGAGAAAAAGCTTCCCAGTAATTTTCTACAGGAAACAGCCGAGAAGGGCCTGGTTGTGAGTTGGTGCCCCCAATTAGAAGTGCTGGCTCACAAGGCAGTTGGGTGCTTCATGACACACTGCGGGTGGAACTCGACACTCGAGGCATTGAGCTTGGGAGTGCCGCTGGTTGCGATGCCACAATGGACGGATCAAACAACTAATGCCAAGTTCATTGTGGATGTCTGGAAGGTAGGGGTGAGGATTAAACTGGATGAAAAAGGCATTGCTACCAAAGAAGAAATAGAGATGTGTATAAAGGAAGTTATGGAGGGAGAGAGAGGAAAGGAGATGAAAAAGAATTCAATGAGATGGAAGGAATTGGCTAAAGAGGCAGTAGATGAAGGTGGAAGCTCAGATAAAAACATAGTGGAGTTTGTAGCAAAACTTGCACACTCTTAATGTTTTATATGTTAGTTTTTCAACTAAGGTGTCATTTCAAGTAACGATCATTAATGCATGGATGTAAATGTGTAATGGAGACTCAAACCACATAACTTAGATCTATATCTTTATATATATAAAGTAGCTATCTAACAGAATTTTGTTGATTTAACGATTTTTGTTGTTTAACCGTTAAAATTAATATCGTTAGTTGTATGAATAAATTAAAGTAGCTCTCTCCCTTCTTAAAAGTTCTTACTTTTTTAATTTCTCTCCCCAATCACTTATGAATAAATTCATAATTATTAAAGTTCATGCAGCATGCATCGATCCTTAACTCATGCATTAATGATCATTTATTCAGGAGATATATTAGATATATACATATATATTCTATTATATATATCTATATAAATTATATAAATATATATTCTATACTCTATTATATATATATATATATGATATTTTATATAAATTATAATTTATATATAAATTTATATATGCTATTTAAAATTTCTATTCATTCCTTATATAAACAAAGAGAAATGTAAAATAATTAAGTTTAAATCTATTTACCAACCACATTTATGAATACAATTATTCCAATAAAATATTATTTATTTATCAATTTAAATTCATTATGAAACATTAAAATCAAATAATAATATCTTATAAAAACCTTAGTATTTTATTTCTTTATAAAAATTATATCATTTTTAAAAAATAATCGTTTTATTAAACTAAGAAAATGTGCTTTGCACGTTGCTTCACTGTTAATAGTTTGTCTCATGTGTTGCACAATTTTGGTTCAAGGTTCTTTTGTTTTAATTCTAAATGCTTTAAAATTGATTTAAGTCTATCTTACTATTTGATGTTAGAAATTATATTTTTTTTCTACAAGAATTACATTATTAATCAAATTTTTTTCCTTAATAAAAACAATATTAATTTTTAAAAATAATATTTCTATACATTGGGTGAACGTCCCTTGGACGTTGCCCAACTACTAGTTTTAAAATAAATAGTTAATGATCGATACAATTAAAATCATAGCACACAACTTCTCATTCTTAAATAATATAAAATTTTATACACCATCTATATATTCTTATCATGACCCAGTATAGAATATCACAAAATATTGTATTATGAATATTATGGATGTCAATTTAACATAACAAAAGTTGTACCTCGACGAGAACATTAGAGGGAATTAGGGGAAGAATAGAGCCATACAAAACCAACATATATATATATACACACACAAATAATTAAATACATATTTTGAACAACACCTAATTAAAAACATCATTCCTTACATAAATGGGCCAACATACAAAATCGTCATTCAATTAGCAGGCTCTTGTCGAATTGAGCAATTTCTCTTTCATGTATAAACTGCAATATTGCCTTTGCAACCTATGCAAATCAAACATCAGAAATGACATATAATAATGGTACATGAAAATTCATATTTAAGATGTTCTGATCAGTTGAAAAGCATGGAGCACCAAGTTCAGAATATTATTATTATTTATATTTCTACATTGGTCATCCAGCTACTGATGATCTCATTAATTAATAATCTAGTCTGCCAATAGAGGTTCTCCAGTTGCAAATTCTGATAATTTTGTGTTAGATGAAAAGGGTGTCAAAAAGAGCAATTGAGAATGATTGAAATCCCATACACTATATTGAGGGAGTGTCCCTTTTTATAGAGTTTACAAGAATATTTCTGTTACAAGTGAACCAATAGAGAAAGGACAAGTGTATAGTTTGGAATATTCTAAGAATTCTGTAAAAGTAATTTATCTAGGTTAATACGTCCCTTCGATTCCAATGGGGTTTCAACAACAGTGAGACTCGTTCTAAACTTCAAAAACGTATCAGAAACTAGGGGTTTTGTCAGCACATCAGCCAGCTGATCTTTAGAACTGCAGAATGCAACTATGAGACTCTTGGCAGCAACCCGATCACGAACAAAGTGATAATCAATATCCATATGCTTCGTCTTGGAGTGGTAAATAGGGTTTGCTAATAAGTATGTTGCTCCAATGTTATCACACCACAAAATTGGAGATTTAGGAAGGAACAGACCCAATTTCTGAACAAGTTTTTGCAATCAAATTAGTTCTGCAATAGTGGATGCAAGTGATTTGTACTCTGCTTCTGTACTTGATCGTGCAACTGTCTTCTGCTTCTTTGAGCTCCAGGAAATAAGATGGTTTCCTAAGAAAACACAGGAACCGAATGTGGATCTTCTGTCATCTGGGCAAACTGCCCAGTCGGCATTTGAATATGCTTGAAGAGTGAAAGATGAGGAAAATTTGAACATCAAACCATGATTAATAGTGGCCTTAAGGTACCTCAGAATTCTTTTAACAGCAGACCAATGAGACTGTTTGGGAGAGTGCATGAATTGACATACTTTGTTTACAGAGAAGGATATATCGGGTCTAGTAAAAGACAGATATTGTGAAGCACCAACTATACTTCTAAACAAAGTAGTATCATCAAAAGAGGGTGTATCAAACTGGGAAAGTTTGATAGAAGCAGACATAGGAGATGTGATGGGCTTATCATTTGACATGTTGCTTCTAATAAGTAAATCTTTAATGTATTTTCGTTGGGAGAGAAAAAGACCAGAAGAAGAGTAGTCAATTTCAAGACCAAGAAAATAGGAAAGTCTTCCCAGATCTTTAACAGGAAAAGCAAGACCCAGATCAGTGATAAAACGATCAATGACACTCGGTTGGGAAGATGTCAGAACAATATCATCAACATAAATTAATAAGAACATGTGTAAATCACCATGATTCAAGATGAATAGAGATGGATCATATTGAGAAGCAGAGAACCCATAACCAATTAACCATGAACTTAATTGTGCAAACTAGGCCCTCGGTGCCTGCTTCAGACCATAAATGGCTTTGTGAAGCTTACACACATGATGAGAGAAATTTTTGTCAAGAAAACCTTGAGGCTGTTGCATGTAAACTGTATCAGACAAGGTTCCATGCAAAAAGGCATTCTGGATATCCAATTGGTGTAGAGGCCAGTCACAAGTCACACCAATAGAGAGAACCAAACGGATGGTAGTCAGTTTTACCACCGGACTAAAAGTATCATGGTAATCAAGGCCAGGTTGTTGGTGATAGCCTTTAGCTACCAACCTGGCCTTTCTACGTTCAAGTGTGCCATCATAATTAAATTTGGTTTTAACACCCAATGACAACCAAGAATATTATATGAGGGATCAGAGGGTACCAAACTCCAAGTTTTGTTGTGAAGAAGCGCAGTGTGCTCTTGGGTCATTGCATCTTGCCACTCTGAAAATTTTGATGCGATTGAGAAGCTTGAAGGGTCATCTGGTACCGTAGCCATGGAGAGAAAACAGTGCCTTGTTGGAAAAAGGATAGTGCCATCCGTAGGAACTTTAGGATGAGAGGAGTTTGTTTTGCTTCGAGTAATGATAGGAGACCGTGGTGGTTGAAGAAGAGAAGCATTAACAGGGATGAGAGATGAGGAAGCATCGGGAAGATTGGGTGATGGAGAAATATCGGGAAGATTGGATGATGAAGAAATATCGAGAAGGTTGGATGATGAAGAAACGACTGAAAGATTGGGAGAAGAGGGAACATTGAAGGGATTGGGAGGATCTAGAGGTAGCAGCGTAGGAGAGGGTAAAATGTCTGAAGAGTTAGGGTTAGGGTGATTAGAAGATTCAGGTAAGGAAGTAGAAGGTAATGAGCCAGTTGGGTTAATGGGAATTAATGGGCCATGTGAAATACCGGTGGGTAATGGAGTAGTTGATGGATTAGTGTTTGAACCAGGGCCCGGACCAAGGATAAATTGAGGGAAGAGAGGTAAGTGGGTTGAAGGCAAAGGTTGGGTCATTGGAGGGGAGGTAGAGGGCTCCGAAAAAGGGAAGTGATCTTCATGAAATAGTACATCTCTTATAGTTTTTTGGATTTAAGGTCCAAACACTTAAATCCTTTGTGATGGGAGCTATAGCCCAAGAACACACATGGAGTGGATCTAAATTGAAGTTTATTTTTATTGTATGGTCTGAGATGAGGAAAACATTTGCAACCAAAAATTTTCAGGAAATTGTAATCTGGATCATGATTGAAAGCAATTGAGTGGGGAGATTTATTGTTCAGAATTCTTGTGGGCAAAAGATTAATTAAGTAAACGGTTGTTTCAAAAGCATCAGCCCAAAATGATTTAGGAAGAGAAGCATGGGCTAGCAAGGCAAACCCAGTTTCAACAATGTGGCGATGCTTTCTTTCAACTAAACCATTTTGTTGATGTGTATGGGGGCAAGAAAGTTTATGAGAAATTCCAAATTTTTGACAAATTGCTGTGAGAGGTTTGAACTCACCCCACCATCCGATTGAATTGTAATTAATTTGACATTGAATAGCCGTTCAACGTGAGATAGAAAGATGGTAAAAATATGTTGAACATCGGATTTTAGCTTAAGCGGATAAAACCATGTGTAGCGAGTAAAATGATCCACAAAAGAAGCATAATATTTGAAACCAAGCCTTGAATTAACTGGAGTTGGGCCCCAAAGGTCTACACTGACTAATTGTAAAGGCCTTGTGTAAACGGCCCGACTGGAAGTAAAAGGCAGCTGATGGCATTTAGTCAAAGGACATTCGGAACAATTAAAGGGAGTTTTGTTGGAAACAAAAGGCAAACAGTTGGAATGTAAAATGTGAGAAACAAGCTTCAGTGAAGGGTGACCCAGTCGCCTATGCTAGTTTGCAACAGAGGTCCTTTCACCAAGAGCAGTAGAGGGCGATGCTTGAAGAGATGAAGATGAGCTCGGAGGGAAGACGTAGAGACTATTACGAGTTGGACCTGTGAGGAGGATTTTCTGGGTCCGAGTATCCTTCACAGAGAAATGAGTGGAGTGAAATTCAAAGAAACATTTATTATCAGTGCAAAACTGAAGAATGGAGACCAGATTTTTTGTAATGCTAGGTACGTGAAGCAAATTGCATAAACAAAAAGTAGAAGAGTTGGAGTTAAGAGAAGAGTCACCGAGATTCTGAATTGGAAGGCATGATCCATCTCCAACACGGATTGCTTCAGGTCCATGGTATGGCTCAGATGACAAATTCAAGTTGCTCAAGTCACTGGTTATGTGGTGAGTAGCAGCTGAGTCAGGGTACCAAGTGGAATCCGAGAATGTGTTTGGATTGTTGGAAGTGGTATAGTTTGCTGAAAAAGAACGGGGTGGGTCTAATTGATAGGAGTGGTCAAATCTGTGATGGCATTGGAGAGTAATGTGGCCGGGTTTCTGGCAAACTTGACATGTAGGTCGAGGCACACCATGTGCTTGATAGGAGTTGCCTGAGGACTGAGGAAACTGTCTGCCACCACAAGAGTTTGAACGACCTCTCCCACGGCCTTGTCTTCCACTTCGAAAGGGAGCACGACCACGTGTATCACGATTTGAAGTAAAGTTTATGGAAGGTTCATGAAGGAGTTTTGAGGCATGGCTCATTCTGTTTTCTTAGGTAAGTAAGAGTTGATAAAGCTCATGAGAGTTTAAGGCCTAAGGGTTCGGCTCGGGTGGTAACAGAAGTCACAAAACCTTCATAAAGAGGCCCTAGGCCAGTTAGAAGATATGTAACAAGATCCTTTTTAGAAATAGGAGAGCCAGTTGCAGCAAGGGTATCGGCAAGATTTCTAACTTTGCCAAAATAATCAGAAATAGTTTGATCTCCACGAGAAATGTGAGTCAACTGGTATCTGATTTGGAAATCTTTTGCCTGAGATTGAGAAGTAAACATAGACATCAAGGAGAGCCATAAGGCTCGAGCTGTTGTAGCTGAGAGGACATGACTGGTAATGGAGTCGGAGAGAGAAGAAAAAAGTATACTAAGCATGAGTTGGTCCGTGCATGTCCAAGATAAGAATTCAAGATTGGTTTTCTTTGTAGAAGTTTCAAAGGTAGTAGGTAAGAATTGGGACGGGCATGGCAGAGTACCATCGACATATCCATAGAGATCTTGCCCTCTAAGGTATGCCGAAATCTGCACTTTCCATAATAAAGAATTTTCAGTCGTTAACTAGGTAGTAACGACGTGAGAAAAAGAGGAAATGGTAGAGGAGGTTTGGAGAGTGGGGGCCATGGATCAAGAGGACTGCTAGTCAAGCAGCTTTGATACCATGTCAGAAAGAGCAATTGAGAATGATTGAAATCCCATACACTGTATTGAGGGAGTGTCCCTTTTTATAGAGTTTACAAGAATATTTCTGTTGCACGTGAACCAATAGAGAAAGGACAAGTGTATAGTCTAGAATATTCTAAGAATTCTGTAAAAGTAATTTATCTAGGTTAATAAAGGGGAATGTGTTCTTGTGAAAAGGATACAGTATGGTTTGGTCAGTAGAAACTGGTGACAGTGGAATTTCTATGACGGAGAAGGCCGCACAGGCGAAAGGAGAACGTGAGAGAGAAAGGGAAGAAGAAGAGCTGTCAAAAGGGGATGAAAATATAATAAAAAAATAAATTTAAACTTACTATAATAATTTTCGTATTTGAAAAGAAGAATAAAATTACTATAACTCATATTTGAGATGAAAACAATTTAATTAATTCAATATAAAATATATATGATGATATTTTTTAAATTTTAAAAATAAAAAACCATTTAGCTAAACCAACACTAAGGCCCCGTTTGGTTACACAGATGAGATGAGATGAGATGAGATGTTTTAAATAGTAATGAATAAAATATTGTTATAATATAATTTTATAATATTAATTTTGTATTGGTATTTGAAAAAGTGAAATTGTTTATTATATTTTATATGAGGATTTAAAAAAGTTATATGGAGATTTAAAAAAGGTGTAATGATGAGTTAAAATGAAATGAGATGAATTTTTTAGTTATGTGTAAACAAACGAGACCTAATGCTACGAGGCCGCTTGCAAGTAGTGGAGCGTCTTTGTCCAATACTACTTTAATTTGAGCACGCATGCAGCGACTGATTAAGCAGGCCAGCGAACAAAATTTTCACTTTGAATACCAATACTGTTAGCCAGTTTTTCTGTTGCATTTCGTGGTTTTGGCGTGAACGTCTTTAATTAGTGCGCACCCAGCTATATATAGGTTATAGCTGGCTAGCTAGAGCTAGCGAGCACGCAACTGCCACATGCATGCATGTATCATGTGTGATTTTGATCTCTGAGTACTGCTGTATATAGCCCGAGAACAGAATAAGGTTAAAAAAAAAAATTTATTATTATTTTGATTTATATTTTTTTAAAAATAAAAAAATTCACAACATTATTAAAAAATATTTCTTTAATCACTAAATAAAAAAACTATTTAAAATACAAATTTGAATCTCAAAACATTTCGTTTAATCTATATTTGCATGGCCAAATATCATTAATTAAATTCATAAAATGGATATATATATATATATCATCTAAGAATTCTGTTATATAGCCACTTTTATATTTTTTATATACTTCATTAATATGATTGGTCAAGATAATTATATTAAAAAAAGTAATCCAGCTAATTATAATAATAAAGTGTACAAAAAATATACACCACAAGAAAAATAAAATTTTATGACTAATTTATTACAACAAAAAGACTATTCACAATCAGGTCACAAAAATCCTTTTTTCTGACATAAAAATAACTATATATATATACAATTTTTGTTCATATAATTTTACTATTGCCAGCCGAAGGCAAAAGCGTGCATATAAATAAGTACTCTTGGTACCATGATTGTCTACAATTCACAACCGGCTAGTGAGAAGTTAGACTTTCTCTAACTAGGAGGCGTTTTCACTTTTTCTGCACTTACTGTTGCTACATTTCCGTTTTACATTTCATCCAAAAACAAGAATACCACTACAATAGAAGCAAAGATGGATCTGGATTCCCTTATTTCCCAAACAGCTGCTCTCTCATGGCATGATCTCAACCTGCATCCAGCGACAGCAACAGCTCAAAACATTTCAAACAAAATTCTGATAGGCAGGTTGGTAGCCGATAGGCCTTTAAACAAATTTGCAATACATTCATGCATCAAAGCATCATGGAACTTCATACAAATTTTCCTTATTGAAGATATGGAAACAAACAGTTTTATCTTCACATTTCGAAATACCCAAGATAAACTTAGAGTCCTCAATCAAGCTCCTTGGAATTTTAAAGGGCATCTTCTGGTTCTCAAACCGTGGCCAACTGGGGCTACTCTCAATGAAATAAATTTAAATCATGCTCCATTCCAAGTGCAAATTCATGGACTGCCCTTGGATTATATTACTCTAGACAATGCTATTCAAATAGGGCGAGCACTTGGAACTTTAATCAAAGTGGAAGAAGATCCTCTTTATGGACTAGCCTTCAGAAAATTCATCAGGCTTAAGGTTGAAATTGATGTCACTAAGCCATTACAGCAAGGTTTTATGATGCCAAGCACGGATCATGCATGCAGGATCGATATATATATATGAAGTTTGAAGTAGTACCGGAGGAAAGTCATTTTTCAATTAATAAATGCATGTAGAATTTCATTCCATGAAGTACCTGATTTTTAGAGAAATCAGTGTGAGTGCCATCGACTATATATATATATAGCTAGAGTGCGTAGTACTAGTACTGCCACTAAATTTGGGTATTGAGGCATGCATGTGAATAAGAAAGCATATAAGTGAATGGAAATATATATATATATATATATAGAGAGAGAGAGAGAGAGAGAGAGAGAGAGAGAGAGAGATGTATGTATGTATGTATGGCTGAATACTCATGACATGCATGTATGGATTGCTGAGACTATATATATATGGTAGTACCTCATGTTCCAACTTGTCGAAAGTGTTGTACAAGAGCCAATTAACTTCCTGTAAGTTTGAGAATTGATTCAGTACGCGTTTTTGCAGAGCTGGGTAGGAGTGCGTGCCGCAAAGAAACGAAGGCATATCACTGATACCTAGTGATGGCATCGAGGGAAGTGATATCAAAGGCCCTTCTACAGGAATCCGGCCAAATGTTCCTGAATCGCATGATGATATATTGCATTAACCGCACACGACTGCGTGAAAAAAGGAGCTCCATCTACGCCAAGTTTCCTGGCTAAATTTAGAGCCCATGGCAGCACTGAGTCATACACTAGAATTTTCGGAGGGTGTTCGGAGCTTTTTTGTCTCTCGATGAACTTTACCAAGTTTTGCGGACTACCGATTCGAACGCTCGAGCGCGCATCGATGCTTTCCGTCTTAAGATCGACATCCTCGGAGCCATCAGAAATTGTCTCAAAGTTGACACTGCTGCCGGCAGCTTTCACGTTCTGCAATATGGACTTGCTCATGATGCTGGTCAAGACAAAGGTGACTCTAGGACCCTTTGAGGCCAGGCGGTTGGAGAATTGGAGTAGTGGGTTTATGTGGCCTTGTACTGGATAGGCAAGAACCAGGATATGCGTTCCCCTCTCCATTTTTTCTTCTAGCTTCACTCTTCCTGCTAGTTAGCAACTTAGCACTCTGAATGCATAGATCAAGGCTGAGAATATTGGCGGAGAGGAAACATTTTATAACAAGCAAATTACGATTTGATGTCTATACTATAAATTAATTTTTATAGCACTATCTAAGTTGGGTGGAAACCGGACCCATCTTTCTTTTCGGCCAATATTTCAAGGCATAAAATCAATCANCTGTATTCGCCAAAGTGATTCCTATTCCAGAATTTGAGAGCTTCTTTTGTAAGATTTGATTTTTTGACAAAAATATAAGCCGGAGTTCCCTGAAAAGATTTGTTCCATGCTTCTTCTGATAATGTTATGACTAGCGGTTCATGAATCCAGAATTCTTCAAATTTGAAAGAAGAGGCATGTTTCTGGTTGTTGATTGTGTGAAGCAATAAAGGTGATGATCTGATGCTGATGATGCCAAGTGTTGTAAGGATGCATCAGGGAAAAGAAGTCTCCATTCTTGATTTGCTATTACTCTGTCTAATCTTTCTCTGATGAGAGCCATTCTGCTTCTGTTATTTGACCAAGTGTATTGAGGGCCCGAATAACCAATGTCAATGAGGCCGTGTCTGTCCACGATAGCTTTGAGTCTTCGGTTGCTGTTGGTAATAAAAGGTCGTCCTCCATACTTTACTTTTTGATTGATTACATCATTGAAATCTCCTATACATAACCAAGGGCTTTAAAAGCTTGATGAATTGAGTCTAGGTGACTCCAAAAAGATGCTTTTTGGTGCTGTTGTGCAGGAGCGTATACATAAGTAAGTAACCAAGGATGATAGGACGGATCAGAATACACCAAAACAGAAAAAGCATTCATATTCAGATTGACCGGTTCTAAGTCCAAACCCGGTCTCCACATAAGTAACAAGCCACCTTTTTTACAAACAGCAGGAAAACAAACATAAAGATGGAAACCTAAACTATGTACAATAGATATGGTGCGATCATCCGACACCAAGGTTTCCGACAAAAAAACTACATCAGGATTATATTTCTTAATATTAGCCCTTAGGTTTCTGATTGCATTGGGTCGGACAAGGCCCCTGCAATTCCAGGCCAGTGTTCTCATTTGGCTGTTGGAGGCATTTTAAAGCTTGCCTCGCTAGCTAATTTGGATTTGCTGTGAGAATGAGTAATTGGCTTACTATACGGATTCAGCCTTCCTTTGCCTTTTGTTCCTGATTGCATGTCCATGAGAGTGAGGGCTGTTGTAGATTCTTCTGAAAACATTTTAACTGTTTCATCCACTTGCTCTAATTTCTCTGTTTTGTTGAGGCGCTGTGATTTCCTTGTGGGTTCAGAAAATGACTCTGGATCATGTGGCCTTTTAAAAGGAAGAAGAACTTGAGACTGAGATTGGATGGACTTTTGGTTGTGATGTTCCTCTTGAGTTGGCAAAGGTGAAATATCTTCAGGTGTGCCCATAATAAAATCTGTTTCAGTTGGTGTATCCAAAAGTGTTACCGGATTATCCAATTCATTGAACTTGAGTCTTCTAGCAACTGAATTGTAAGATTGGAATGAGTTGGAATTTTTTCTGGAATAGGGGCATGAATTACCGTGGATATGCAGTGGTCTAAAGATTTAGCTAACGGAGCAGTAGAAGGAGTAGTCTTAAAACCTTGCTTCACGTTAGAATCTTTCAGATGATGGAATTCGGCAGACTTAAGATGATTTGAGGTGGGCCGGCTTATAGAAAAGTCATTCGGGCTCTTGAAATGAGGACATGTCTCCACGGGCTGGAATGAGTTGATATTGGCTTGATGGGCTGTTGAAGGTCCGGGCCCAGACATTTTAAGAGGCTGAAGGCTCTTATAATCCTTAAAGGCAGAATATATTCTCTCCCACTGAGCATTCCATGGTTTATCAGTTACTTCCGTCGGCAAGGTATCAGCTTGATAATCCACGTGTTCAGCTGTCCCTTCCTTTACCTGCTTTCCTGATACCAGATTTGAAGACAAAAGGGATATTTTGCTTCGCAGAGAGGTATGGTTGTGGGATTCGGTCGGTGGCTCTTCCACAGTGAAAATATTTATTCTTCTGGTTGGGGAAGTTAATGCTCTTTCTGTACTGTAGCAGACCAGATCTTGAGGAATTGCTGGGTTCGTGGCTTTGAAGGTTTCCGACTGATTTTTAGTGGCCGATGTTGATGGGGCAAGATGAATCCAGCCTTGGTTATTTTTCTTCACCACCGTAGATGCTCTTTCGGTAAATCTTGCTGACCTCTCATTGAAAACAGATTCGGATGTTGTTGTTGAACATTGGTTGACTGCTCTCTGTTTTGATTACCATAAGGACTTAGTTTGACTGGAAATATTTCCCATGAAATCAGTTTCTGTTTGTTGCCCAGTGACCTGTTTGTTGAATAAGCCTGAGATAAATCCTTGGTAGTTGTTGTACTCAGCTTTGATCCAGGGGCCATATAATTAATCATTGTCGTAGGTGAACTTAGAAATCCACAAAAAACTTGGGAATGACCGAGTCTACCACATGCATAACAGAAGTCTGGAAGTTTTTCATATTTAAAGGCTATCCATATTTCAGATTTGTCTAATGAGTCGCAGAGTCGGTCACATTTCGTAAGTTTGAGCGAGCAAAATTTACAAACATAGTGACGTGCAAGCGTGTTCCAAGCACTACTTGCAGCTAGCAACCCTTTGATGAATTGTGTTTTGGAAAGAGAACTCTTACTTATGCAAAAAGATTATATAAAGTAAATTTATAAATTAATATATATGACTTCATATATAGAATTTGTTAAATATATTTTATAATAAAAATAATTTTATAATTTGTCGTATTTTATCATCACATTAATTTATAAATTTATTTTTATATAATTTTATTTGTGAATAAAATATTTTTCTTTCCGAAAAAAGAGTACGTACTATTTGCATGAGTCGTCTTGTCTCAGGCGGCTCTGATCCGTTGATATGGCTGCCGCTCTGTCATAGAATTATTAACTTAGCTGAGAAGGAGAAGGGGCATGAAGTTTCTTAATTAGTTTGTTGTGCTCTTGGTGATGACACGTAGCACTTGATGATAAGACCTATATTTACGTAAGAAAAGCATAGCATGATACTCTCGTCTTATCACATCTCATTTCATGATCTAATTCCATGATCCCACCCATGTGTGCAAATTCCGGAGAAACTAACTATAGCTAGCTAGGGAGAAAGATTTTATGGGAGGTGAACGAAAATGGTCAGTGGATTAGGAGGTGGTATTGATACTTACAGTAGATGAAAGGGAAATTAAAAATTTATACTACTTGATATGCAAGTTCTTGGAAACTAGTCTAAATAGAGTTGATTTAAAAAAAAAAAAAAGGAATTTATACACTATAGTCTTGGATAAATCATTTTTCGAAAGACTGGTTCAATATTAAAGAGGTGTTGCTGTATTCAAATCATATATCATGATCTTGCTGATCTTTTTGTGTATATATCCTAATCCTTTAGATCAATTTTTTTTCTTCTGCAAAGCCACCCAACAAAATGAGTCCAAATCCGCTTTCTCTTCCTCCTATTTATTGGTTTGACAAGTGGGAACCACATGCATGCATCTAATGCGTGGAAAAATGATGCTAATTTGTATATATGTCATGATACGTAATCAGACAATTATCTCTTTGACTTCAAATATTCCATCATCTTTTTCCTCATGCTCCATCCATCTCCACACACACACGCGCGCGCGCGCACACACACACACACAGGCCAATGGAGAAGGAGATTCATATCCTAGTATTGCCTTACCCCGCGGTAGGTCACATAAACCCTATGCTTCAATTCTCCAAGCGCCTAGCCTCAAAGGGTCCCAAGGTTACTCTGGTCACCGGTACCATGTTTACTGGCTATAAATCCATGCAAGCCCAAGCCAGATCCGTAGCCATCGAGCCCATCTCCGATGGCTCCGACGAAGCCAAAAGCTTGGGAAATTGGGATCACGATCGTTTCAAAGCGATGGTTTCAGAGAGCTTGGCGAAGCTCATTGAGAAACTGGGAAAGAGCTCCAAATACCCACCAAAATGCCTGGTGTATGACTCGGTTATGCCTTGGGCAGTAGACGTGGCCCGACAATATGGCCTGACCGGAGCTGCATTTTTCACCCAGTCATGTGCCGTGAAGGCCATCTATTATCATGCCCATGTAGGATCAATATTAAGGATGCCCCTAGAGGGGCCTACAGTATCTCTGCCCTCGTTGCCATTGCTAGGGATCAATGATCTACCTTCCTTCCTTTGTGACACAGGCTCCTACCCAGCTTTTCTCACCCTCGTATTGAACCAATTCTCCAATATCCAGGACGCAAATTGGATATTGTGCAACACTTTTGATATGCTGGAAGATGAGGTAGCTTCGCAAATATTTCCCTGATATATGCATATGTCTGTACATGCATAATTGCATACATTTGGCAATACATCCATTGATTAATCTGTTTGAGCAATTTCATAATTATTTTTCCCCCCGAATATGTTTAAAACATGCTTTTAAATTCCATTAGATACTGACTTGGATGGCAAGCCAATGGCCTGTTAAAACAATTGGACCAGCTATTCCATCAGTGTACTTAGACAAGAGGTTGGAAGATGACACAGAGTACGGCCTCAACCTATTTAAGCCTGATGTGGACGCTTGCATGAAGTGGCTAGATACCAAGGAAACTGGCTCGGTCATTTATGCATCATTCGGAAGCTTGGCCGCCCTGGGAGAAGAGCAAATGGAGGAGGTAGCATGGGGCCTAAAGAGTAGCAATTGCTACTTCTTGTGGGTAGTCAGAGAATCAGAAGAGAAAAAGCTTCCCAGTAATTTTCTACAGGAAACAGCCGAGAAGGGGCTGGTTGTGAGTTGGTGCCCCCAATTAGAAGTGCTGGCTCACAAGGCAGTTGGGTGCTTCATGACACACTGCGGGTGGAACTCGACACTCGAGGCATTGAGCTTGGGAGTGCCACTGGTTGCGATGCCACAATGGACGGATCAAACAACTAATGCCAAGTTCATTGTGGATGTCTGGAAGGTAGGGGTGAGGATTAAACTGGATGAAAAAGGCATTGCTACCAAAGAAGAAATAGAGATGTGTATAAAGGAAGTTATGGAGGGAGAGAGAGGAAAGGAGATGAAAAAGAATTCAATGAGATGGAAGGAATTGGCTAAAGAGGCAGTAGATGAAGGTGGAAGCTCAGATAAAAACATCGTGGAGTTTGTAGCAAAACTTTCACACTCTTAATGTTTATGCAAGTGGTAGCTTATGGTGAACAAAAATAAAAAAGAAATGTATGGCAAATCTTTAGAATAGTGATCGAGAAATGTTCGATCTCACAAGCAACAAAGGCCACTTCTAAACTTCTGTATTCAAACTCATTCGTCAACAAATTGGTCGACTTCAGCTTCCTCAGCTCAACATCATAAACATTATTTCAACATAACACATAGATTTAGTATACGGGTATATATTGCTCTCATCTCATGCAATTGCCTGGTACAAAAATGTTGTTACGGTGTTCTGCAATACATGCATCACTTTTTTTTTTTTGTCAGCTTTAACTTTTTCTGCGCTAGCAAGCATGTATGTTCCATCAGAAAGATTAACCATCGAAACCTGATGCAAGACAAAATTGCTCAACAACCATTTTAGAGCTTATTGGACAGCATCTATAAAGCACTACGAATAGAAAAGGCACAGCTGGAATATCCCTCTACGCACGGCCATCTTCACCTGTATTTGCATCCTCTGCCCTGCTACCCAGCTTGACAATATCTTCTACAAGAATCTTTCCATCTGTTGAATTGATGTTGACAATGATCCAGTTACTTCGTTAATTAATGCGCCCTTAAATTGACTATAAGCTTTAATAAATAATGACAGCATTGTAAGACCAAAACTTTATTATTTGGAAATGAATCAGTGAGTGGCCTTCAAAACTGATGACCAGTAAAAGAGAAAAGAACACAACAACGTCAAAAATTGTAAGTATCATGATGGAGAAAAGGACTCCTGCTTCTCGCAACTCTATTGCTACAATGAAGCGTATTTGGGTCCTTCGAAGATGCTTCCAGCCAAAAAGGAAAATTGAGAATTAGGGGATACTTGGGAATGAAATGAGATGAAAATTTTGTGAATAGCAGTGAAATTATTTGAGCTAAGATTTTATTGGGTTTTGGGAAAGGAGAGAGAAAGTTGAATAAAAAATCTTATAAAGTTAAAATATTGTTAGAATATTATTTTTTAATATTATTTTTGTTTTGGAATTTGAAAAAGTTGAATTATTTTTTGTGTCTTGTTTAGAAGTTTGGGAAAGCTGTAATAATTAGATGAAAATGTTGAAGATTTAATATTAAAGTGTTTGTGTTTGAATGATGTTTGAGAAAAAAGTTATGAGAAATTTTGAGACGAGTTAAAACAAGTTATGTTTTCCAAACAGCCCCTAAAACAAAAAAGAAGTTATCACCAATGAAAGCACAAATAAAACATTTGATATTCTTCAAAAATGAAGTACACACATCATTATAACATAACTATCAATAGATAGAATAAAAGAAACTGACCAATGTCTTTGGAGAGATTGCTGATGAGTTCTTGGACACCCTCCTTTCCCAGTGTATCCTTCAAGTACATAGCAGCAGATGCAACCTCCTCCGGAGTAACTTTTCCATCATAATCTCTGCACAAATACAGCAACAGTGATATTTTACCACATATAGTTAATTAGTTAGCATTAAACATTACAAAAGGGTTATTGTTTGACATGTTACCATACTGTGGAGTGAGTCTTTCCGAGTGTTTAGAATCCAATTATAACTAAATAAACAAAAAGGAAATGCCAAGATTTGTTGTACAAAATAATGAAAAGCTACCATGACCAACTGAATCTAAACAGGCTGAATCTAGGAAGGCTGAACCGAGTAGTGCGAACTATTATACTGATGCTGTAATCCAATCAAGTCAAACTTCAATAGCTACATAGAGTATCTTGCTTCCCAATTAAAGGAGGTCTTCATGCATTGCTAAATATTCTCTCTCTACTCAAACTAGATACATTTCTAAATATGGTTATCAATATATAAAATTACTTATAGAGTGCACAATCGTGACAACACTAACAAAAAATAAATGAACATATATGTCACTGATAAAGAAAATTAAGCACATATACTTCCAGCTGCCAAATCATTACTTAAAAGTATAACAACGCATGCTTTGAGTTGCTTCAGCTTTTCACCAGTACTAAGTATATGCATGTAGGTGAACAACCATAGACAGGAGGTCAAAGTTACAAAGGTAGCAAGAACAATGTCATAGCTTTTGCATTGATAGGACCCATATGCTGGTCCCTAGATTTTAACGAGTCTGAATCCAAAAGTTTGCAATAAAGTTTTGCTTTTGGGATGTCGGAATATTAGTTCATTGTAAAAGCTCTTTGCAAAATCATGAAATGATGCTGATTCTAAGCAAAATGTCACCTCATTGTCCTGTATTTATTTTAATTTATATATTCTCTGAGACTGAAGCATTCAGTTACTCTCCAATCCATAATAAGTAACTTATCTCTGGAACACAAATTGTGGTCATCATTAACTAGACCATCCAAAAAATCAAATGTTATTTCAACCTCTAACTATAAACCATTAGGATCCTTAATCTAGAATGTATTTAGGTGTTCTTTTGTATACTTCCTGCGTACACAGGCTATGCCTATTTCATTCGTATGAATAAAATTTACTTCTTACTTATTAAAAATAATAATAATTATAAACCATTAGGAGTTAATCGACCTTACTGCTGAAACTACATAAAAGAACAAATTTTCCAAGTACTACATAAGATTCATCATGATCTTGCACATTGAAAAGAATATCGAGAGAAAGAAAGACCCATAAACAATTACAAACCTGTCAAGTACTCGCCAACGATCACCGATCTTGGCATCGACATCATCAATTTCCTTTTCAAGATTTTGGAGCATGGCATCAACCTGAAGTATTCAAACAATAGGCACGAGTTGGTATCATGTTGCACCTACCAATAATGCTCATACTAGGTACAGACAAACAAGATAAAAAATCAAACTCAGGATTGAAAATTCTTACCCTGTCTATGAGTGCTGATGAAACCTCATTACCTTCAGTCACTTCAGTAGCATTTTCACTTTCCTCTCGGGCAGCTCTATATGCCTTCAAAGCACCTTTTTCACCACCGGTACCCTCTTTTTCTACCATGCTATTATAAAGTTCTATCTGGAAGCATCAAGGCAATCACAGTGAGCAAAAACATGAATAACTATTCTTTCATAAATGATCATCAGCAAACACTGATATAAAGCCGAATATACATAATAGGATTGCCTAATTAGGAACATCAGCTGATGAATCATTCTGGTTGTCAGTAACAGAAAAGACCAAATAATCCTATCTGTAACAACTTCTTATGCACCCTTGGAACAAACCAAAGAAGAACATAATATTACTTAGAAGCACATATAAAGTGGCTCTTTTTTATGAACATATAAATCAATTACGAAGATAGTTACAAATCTTACAAGAAAACATAGTATACAGAATAAAGAAAGGATTGAACAGCATTAAACAAAAAGACTAAAATCAAGAGATATGAAAGTATGGGTGCTTCCTATGGATGAAATAAACTTTTCTAATACTGGTTTATTCTCCTCGATGCAATTCATCTGATGATTTTACTTGCAATCTTATGCTACTCAGTACTCAGAAAAATCCTTAATAATGACCATGAATCAAGCTTCGAAGCCAGCATACAATACAAGTGTTTACCAAATCTTGATCAAGATTCACAATCAAAGTATATAAAGGGGAACAAAGGACTACCTCCTTATTTACAAGTCTCAGAAACTCTTCACGTTCTCTACTAACTGACTGCAGAAAAAGAATTTACAGTTTAGACAAGAGTACAAGAAGTTGTTAAGAAAATAAAACTAACCAAAACTATCTTAATAATTCAAAGCTTTTAATGAAATATCTGGTCCTTACAGATGCAGAAGCTAAAACAGCCAATGCACGACTAAGTTCACAAAGGTATTCTTGTTTTTCAAGTGCTCTTTGTCTGGCTTGTTCTTGTGCTCCTCTAGCTATAGGGTTGATCGTCTCTTTCAGCGCCAGATCCCCTTGGCTGGCTTTAGATTCCTTCATTCTAGCTTGCTCTTCTTCCTCTTTCTCTTCCTCCTCCTACAATTTAATTTGAAAAAAAAATTTTGAGTAATTAAAGATAACTACTTGCAGCTCAAAAGATTGCTTAAGCAGCCAAGAGAATAAAGTCTTGCAGTGTACAGGGCACCTTTAGATTTAAAGCTTAAACTTCATTTGCTACAAGATTCAGATCCCACGCTCAGTACTGACACTTAAATTACCATTTTCTCATTCATTCTTAAGTATCTATTTACTTATTATAACCTTCAAAACCAGCCAACAAAAAAAATACTATCTAATTTTAAAAAATAAAATAAAAAGAGACATTTTAATCATTACAGCATTGTCCTCGCAATAGAACTAGTAGTGATAAGCATTTCAATAGTCAAGTTCCCAGAGCAGTAAATTGGCCTGTGAATTAGGCAAGAATGTGTTGAAAAATATTAGCGAATAACAACCTTGATTAGTTCTTCCTGCATCTCAAGGTATTCCAGTTTCCTTCTCCATCCTGACACAGAATCTTCAGATGGCAAAGCTGTAACACCAACAGTATCTGTAACCTCATCTGGCAGAGAAGAGATTGTAGCTTGGAGAGCTTCCTCTAGTCTCAATTTCCCGGACACAACAAATGCCCTACATATACATCAACTGAATAAAGAGGCCATAGAGTCAAACGTGCAAAAAGTTGAGCAGGAAGACTCATGGGGCATTTAAGTACCTGGAAAGGATCAAAAGAGACGATGGCAGAGAATGATTGAGGGACAAATCCAACCAATCACGAAGCTGCATGAGAAGTTCACAGTTCAAACTACATAATTAATGAAATGACATTTTATTTTATTTTTCTTTTTTATTTTAATTTAATGAAAAAAAAAAGTAAGAGGTACTATCTTCTTTGGATGATTGACAACAAATCTGGAGGATCACGTATAGCTATCACATTAGTTTGCTTTAAGCAACTTAGACATTTTTTAACATGCCAACTCCCCCTCTTTTCCCAAAACCTTCTTTTCTTTCAGTGCAAAAATTAGATGGTGGGAGGGTGGATGCAGCTTGAAGTTTTCAGCGAGTCAGTTCCATTTGGCACGACTTATAGCTGATGCCTGATGGTGCAAACATAATTCACACCCAAGTTTGCAAACCCCATACAATGCTTCAGCCACTTACATAGAGACAGGGTGAAATAATTACGCATGTTTTATAGGGGAAAAACCTGTTGACGCATTTCTTCCACTGAAAGATCTCCAAGCATGCCTCGCTCCCTACAATCCTCACGAAGCTCAGCTTCTGAAAGGGACTCCACACCCTCTGCTTGAATCAATTTATCATCAGCCTTAATCCTATAGAGAGACAGAGAAGAGTAAGGAGGGAGGGATTCAATCAATTCACTGTTGTCAGTAAACAATTCACTCTTGTATTTAGTATTTTAAGTACAATATTCGGCACATAAGGTTGAAGATTCTCGTGGTAAGTATCAGTACCTATCAGAATATTAATATTAAGAGATCAGAATATAAATTTTTACAGTTTTACTGATGATTCAGATATCAATCACAAGAAGACAGAATGAAAATGAGGTAATAACTATGAATCTACTCTGGAAAAAGGATTTTTTTTTTTTTTTTATAAGAACTCTGGAAATGGATTTTGAAGGGCCTTTCCCCTGGGGGTAGGGAAATCATGAAAAATACTTAACAATAATGTCAAAGAAGAAAATGATGACCATCTCTGAAACATTATCAACACACATTATATGTATATGAGAAATTTGAGATACCTTTAGCACACAATATGACATTCACATTGCAAAAACTTTAGAAGTCAGAAATTTAGAGTAGAAAAGAGTCTTCATTGCCAGTGGAAGGTGACCCACTTCAAGTATCTTTATAATTTCCCAGAGGTAAAAGGTGAGTTTGTGAACTCCCGATCAATGAAATTATCCACTCTCTAAGTAATCTGACGTCAAAATCAACCAAACAAAATTGTATCTCACACATGCTCAGAACCGTTTATTCCATTGACTTGCATCAAAAGTTGCCATGTCAAATTCCAAACCACTTAAAAGCTGACCATGAAACAACTGAGAACCTACTATATAACTTTCAGATAGGCAGCACAACACTCCTACACTCGTGTTTCATAAAGAAATGATAAAATCATTGCAAAAATAAAAAATTGCTAATGATGTCAAAGCATGTATCTCACCGCTGGAGTCTTTTCCGGAGCATGTAACGTAAGTGTGCATCCGTAAAACTAAATTTGAATAATTTTGTGTCGATTCCCATGTATTTGCACATACTAAGTAACCGAGGCCTGATAGCAGCAAAAGAGGCATAAGCAGAGAAATTATGATTGCAATCCAGTTGGCAGCCTAATGGTATTTGATATCACTGAAAAAGTGGGGAAGAAAAATTCTTCATGTATCCCAGCAATCATGATGACAACCTGCTGATATTATCTAGAGTAAGTTCATCATTAAACAACTTAGCGAAGCCCAAAATTTCTTCATTAGAAACAAGGGTGCCCCTTCTAACCTGCATATGAATAAAAGGCACACATGTTAAACAAAGAAAGAAAAGAAGAAAACCATGGAGGACCATGAAACTGAAATCCTAACCCTGTTCAAAAACTCATCAAGATCTTCTGCTGTTTTTCTAATTTCTCCACTCCGTGAGTTCTGAACTTCCTTTGCCATTTCTTTCGCAGTGTCCTGAAGGAACTTGGCGTATTCCATTCTTGCATTTAGCCTCCTTTTCAATGCTTCCTACATATTGAGCCATTTAGGTTAAACCAAGGAGAGAGAGAGAGAGAGAGAGAGAGAGAGAGAGAGAGAGAGAGAGAGATTGTCACTTTTTATAAGTAAAAATTTATTAATAGGCGTAACAAGTACACTGGGTGTATACAAGAGAAAACACCTAGCTACGATGCAGAAATAGATACAAGGAAAGCTTGAACATTAAGCCCAGGATAGGAAAATGATCCGAACAACACCAAGTCCCACTGTTATGGGAAATACATTTTTTTCTTCCTTCCCACAAGAAATGGCTAAAAATAATGGTCAGCAATGTTATACCCATCATTCATCTAGAGGCTTTATATTATGCAGCAATTATGGTCAGGAATGTTCAACTCATCATTTAAAGACTGACTTTCTAGCTTTATTCCATGGTTAGTTGCTCAATTCTGCTGCAATGGGGTCATAGTAATAAACATATTTCTAGCATATCCATCTTTCCACTAAAAATCACCACAAGACCTTTACCAGAGTTAGCGAAGGCTCCCGTCTAAAAGCAACATCTTCCAGAGCGAAAGGTTTAAACTAGAAGGGCACATCCTCCAGGTACCAAGGTGTTGATGACCTGGGGATGAAAATGTTCTACTTCATAACCAAACCCAACCATTACTTCAGTTCCAGAAGAGACATTCCAGACAGGAACATCATGGCAACAGCAAGAAAAAAGCAGAGGTGAAAGTTATAACATCATTCAAATTATTAAGTGAAAAAAAAGATAGAATTCTAGCAACACCCATTGCAACCAGTACCTGCTCCTTCATCTTATCTTGAAAAGTTGATGGCAACATGTTGGGAAATAATTTCAGAAATACCGGCAATAGAAGTTCCATGAATGGAACGATGATAAAAACTGCAAAAGGAACTAGCCTAAAAATATCCGCTGTGGTTCGGGTTAGTTGTTGTCTCTCCCTTCTAGAGAGACTCTTTCCACCAGCAAGTTTTAACAGCAATCTTGAACTGATCCTCATGTCAACCCAGAGTAGCTTAGTACCCAACCAATAATGTTGCAAAGTTGATATAAATTCATCTTTCCAGTGAACAAGTTTCTTGGCCCAGTCTGCCCTGCAGAAAGGATTAGCAAACCAAACAAGCATCACATGTAAGATTCTGTTGGTTATGTTTTTCCTCAGAATATAAATCCGTCATTTGGAGGAGTCTAACCTGCTCATAGAAGCTACAGCTCGCAAAGCCGGACCAATCCCCAAAAATGTGGCCCAGACTCTATGCAAACCTGATTTAGCGACCCTCTGAGGCTCTTGCAACTGTTTGGCCTTCGCTTTGGCTTTTGCAGTACTCAAACCTTCGACAGCTTGATCACATTCCTCTGGAGATGCTTCCTTTCTGTTTTTAGCAACCATTTCTTCATTTTCCTCATCGTCACTGCCCATTTTGGGTTGTTTGGCTGCAGCTGTTGAAGCATTTCGAATTGACTGTGGCGTCAATCCCATGTCCATTAGAGAAACGTATTCTGACCTTCCATTCCCAAAACCTGAAATTGTATTTCTATAACAGCTATGCCTGAGTTTTCCAAGAACCGACAAGCTTAATAATCCCTCTCTTGCTACCGAAACTTTATCCCTATCCTTCACACAACTAAAATAAGTAGCGGGGTCACCGGACCAAGAACTCTGTGAATCAAAATTATGCATAGGATGCCTGTGACCGATACATGGGAAACTTTGAATTGAGCAAGTGGAGGCATTCACATAATCATAAATGAACCTCTTCCTTCTCAATATTGCTCTGGAAGCCATTATCCAACTCTATCTTCACCAGCAGAAACTCATTCACACTTCTCAATAAGCCACCAAGGTAAGCAGCTATATAGTCACATTCACAAAATTACAAATCAAGACCATGATATAAAAACAAAAGGCAAACAGAATGACATTAATACAGTGTCTTCATCAGAAAAAATCAATGCTCATATAACATATTTCTTCATCAGATTGAATCGTGTAAGAAAAACTTAATTGACAAGAATACCAGGTTTAAGATCATCAATCTGTTTGCTATGACACATAGAAAATGACATTTGTTATGCGAATTATTACAGGTCATTTCTACACTTTATGCATTCTAAAAATTTTGCAGTTAAAAACAGAACAAGAATAGATATATTGATAGAACTGTATTGACACACGGAGGAGAAGTAAAAGAAAGATTACGTCTAGTATTTATTTTGATAGGTAAGAAACAATGAAAGTTACAAATGTGGACGAGCAATAATCGAATCGCCAATAAAAAGAGATACGACTGAAACGATATCTCGGCCATTGATTTTTTGCTTTACCTCAATGTTCTTCTCAACCAGGAGACACAGAAGTGTCTCCCTTTTTCTCTTACACCGAACAGAGGCTTTGATTTGAAAACAAAAAAATCCCAAATATGAGCGGTTATCAGACGAGTTTAAGTAATACCAAACGCCCAAAGGAAAACCTAGCCCTTAAATTTCAATCGGCTGTTGAGAAGATCGGAAGCGCGAAAATGCAATTCATTATGAAAAATAAATATTAAAATATGAAACGATAACCAGTGTACACGATATTAATAAAATTTTTCAAACTTGTAATCATTTTTTCCTTGGATTGAAATGCAACCAAAAAGAGCGAAACTCAAATAAATACTTCCAAGCGCTGATAAAACTAATAATATAATTTTAGAGGGGATTTCATCAGGGAAAAAACTTAAGGAACTCCAGATATCTAATTATCAACCTCAAATTTTCAGAATTAGGTGACGAAAAAATAAATATTAGACACTTAATAATACAAAGAAATTCAATACGACAACATCAGCTCCCGAAATCGAAGATCAAAATCTTTATCATATGCATGAAACTTGTTACGTAATAAACATCGACAAGAGTCACAAGACTCGCATTAAGTTGAATAAAGTTGGTTCTCATAAAACTCAAAAGGTCTATAAACCTATAACTAGAGAAATCGAATCCTAAATCATGTTTCAGGAAATAAAAAAATAAAAAATTCTTGCAATCTTCAAACGGAGAGTTCAGTTCGGAATTGTGACGAAGATGACAGCGTATACACTTACATTGTTTGAGAGAAATCAAAATCGGAGGTCGAAGAATCAACGACTCTTAGAGAGGGAGAGGGGGGGCGACAGAGAGAAGGTCTAAGCAGGAAGGAAATGAGAAAGGTTTTAGAGAGGGTTAAGACTTGCGAAGCTAGCGGTAAGCGAAGTTCCATTCGGCTGCTTCGGAGGATAGCTTACACGACGTCGTATGGATGATCTTATTTACTACAGTAGGCCCCAAAAGAATCGGTGGGAACGTCTTCTTTGTTTGGTTGGGGAAATGTTCGCTCTAGGAGAACTCGCCTCTCAGATTCTGCCACCTGTCCTTCCTGAATGTATATTCTTGATCTCCAAGAAAGATGGACTTTCTTCTTTCCTCTTGGATGAACGTATGTTGGCCTGAACTGTGTCCCCCTTAAACAAACAATAAATTAAACTGTGTATACATTATTTAATTCATTGTTGCGTTCGCATGTCTAAGAATACGTTAATTCTTCTTCAATTAACTGAGTTATATCAACACTCTCCATCAACTAATTCTATCATATTGATTTTAGAGAGAGACACTCCATCTTCTCTCTAAAAAGTTTCATTCTTGTGATAGTCATCACCGGACAGCCACCCTCCTCTTCTTCCCCTTTTTCTTTTCCGCACTGTGAATACACTTTCGAAGTAGTATTTTTTTCTTCCTCTCTCCTATGGCTCAGTTTTGGTCAGATCTGCTTCTCTCCAGCCTCTTTCAGCCTATACGTGCCGCACCACTGCATTCTACAGCTACCGATCTACTGGGAATAAGCGGAGCCATGCCAAAAATATCGGCGCGTAGTCCTCACGCGCGACTTGTTTCCGCGCGTGGTCTTCACGTGCCGTCGCACTCCAACGCCTCCGACGGCGACACGCGCTGCTCCAGTTGCTTCGTCTCGCCAAGACCTTTCAGATCAGGGCCACCCCATCCTCTTCCCACTGGCGCGTGGCTGCCTCACGTCATCACAAGTGTGTGGATTTGCAGATATTCACTGGCCGTAAATCAATCCACCCGATGCTATGCTTTCTACTATGTTTTCGCTTTCCTTAATCGGTGATCTTAAAGAGAGGATTGCGGATCTCTCCAAAAATCATCTCAATACAATAAACAATAGTGCATCCGCCCCCCTCGCTACTTCTAGCGGAACTGTTTACATTTTTTTGCGAATGTCTTATTACCGTCTTTTACGATGGCGTCCTCTTGGTAGGACATGGGTGAAGACCAAGAAATTGGTCGCTAAAACCTGCTTTTTTCATTTTTTTATCTACCTCTTTGCATTGTTATTATTGTTCTGGGACGTTTATTGGGGAACCTCACCCCCTCCTCATGTATCATCTTTGCTACTTTTTTAATTAAGTCTACCCCTTGCTTAGAAAAAATAATAATAATAACTGAGTTATATCATGAGAGTTCACAAAATCTGAACCAAATATTAGAGTTATTTTCTTAAATCTTGATCCAAAATTATTTGGAGTCGATTTTAAAGTCCAAAATAGTTAGATGCCATTTGATTAATGAATCGAGATGAGATTAAAGTTAAATGTTGAATAAAATATTATAATATTATTATTAATTTGAGATTTGAAAAAGTTAAATTGTTTATTATATTTTGTATGGAAATTTTAAAAAGTTATAATAATGAAATGAGATGAAACATTTATTGTATCCAAACCGGACTTGCCTCGTTTGTTTTCGCATAAGAGATTAAATGAATTGAAATAAAAGTTGAGAATTAAATAAAATATTATTAGATTATATTTTTTTTAAGGAAAACGATAGGATTACTACTATTTTACTATATATTTACTACTCATTTTGTATTTTTTTTTAATTTTTTATTTTACTTAATGGTTAAGGAAGTAACTATTAGTAAAATTATATATTTTTTTAATTTTTTCTTAATGGCTAAGGATGTTAAAAAAATACTTAAAAGAAAATAATAATAAAAAAAATTCTTAATACCTTATAAGTGTAAATGGGTAGTAATAGGATAGTAAGCCTATCACTATCCTTTTTTTAATATTATTTTTTATTTAGAATTTAAAAGAGTTGAATTGTTTCTTTTATTTAATGTAAAATTTTGAAAAAGTTGTAATGATTAAATGAGATGAGTTAAGAAGTGTCGTGAAAACAAAAAAATTTCTCGCTTCCTAAAATCTGGGTATTGATCTTCTTCTACCAACTCTTGTTATAATATTAATTATCCACTAGTTGATATGCTAAACCATAGCTCTTCCTCACATTTATTTCATTATACATGGAAAGGGACTCTGTCCGCTCCTAAAGAGGACAGAGAGACACATTTTACTTTGTTCACTCTGCATTGTTTCACCATATTAATTACACAATATGAAACTCCAAAACCTCGATTCGAAGAAAATCCCTTGATATCATCTCTCTTTTCCTTTCCCGGTGGAACTGAGTGCTTGTCCGTTCCTCTTTGTTATTATTATTATCATGATTGCCGTGACCTCCTCTTAAATCCTACACATGATTGCATCATTCCCCCATTAGGCGAAGAGATCAAAAGCGAAAAACATTACATTTACTATTAGAATTATTAGTAACCTAGAGTGCATTGAGGAATCTACTATAATTGACATTCTACATGAATTTAGTGCACAATGCATATATTCCCCCACGCTATGAATAAGCCATGATGGCACCATAGGCTTCATTGGAAAACATTAATATCAAAATTCAAGTAATTTCTCTCTATTAGAAAATTTATATCCCAAGCAGTACTGGTTTGGTGGAATGAGACTGATTCTTTTCAGCTAGAATTTGTTGTAGTTTGAGATTTCCGGACGTGGTAAGTTTCGGAATACATACGAGTATATAGGGTCACAGATAGCCTTCTTACCGACCCGTACTCTATTGCACAATCATCTCGGTGCATCAGGTGAACTCAGATTCAACTGTATTCGTTACTTTTCTTGAGCTTTCACATTGTATCCTGAAAACTTGTCAACATATATATCTTTGGGAGCCTGTTTCAACTTTACCTAGTAAAAGTTTTTCATGAGGAATTGGTACCAGTGTTCCAATTTATCACTTAAATGAAGAAACAACCTCAACTTGGTTTTACTTAGGACAGTTAAGTCTAGTCTATTGATTATAAGCTAAACCCACACATTGAACATGTGCAAGATTGCCTCCCTAATCGCAGGTATGCAAGGATAATTTTACTTATCAGGCTATGAGCTCAAGAATGGTTATCAAGGTATATTCCAAGTTTCTTATATGGATTTCTTCAGGGCAATCAAGTACAACAAAGAGCATAGAGATAATTCGTAAGAGAAATTTACCAAGGAAGCTTAAAAGTGTCTTTCCACCATCCTTTTGAACAAGTTGATACTATTCTGTCCAGCCGGACAATTATTTCAGAAAAGGTTGGCCTAACAACTGCTTCTTCATCCCAGCATTCGTCAACCAACCTGCATATAGGTTCAAAAAGCAAATTTCCTTTTCAAATCTAACAAGAAAATATTTAGAATGGAATGTCGTCAGAAATTGTTCATTACTTTCTTGAAAAAATATATACATAGAAAAAAGCTCTACAGTTGAGTTTTGATGAGCTTTTTCTATTGGGAAGTTACACTCATACCATGTGCGTTTTTCTCTCCTTCCCATTCTGATCCTAGAGGAAGGCTACTTGAGCTAGACTTCATTTGTCATATTTGATAATGTTAAATTTAAGTATGACTAGCACTAGAAACACATGTACACTTGTTATATTCAGGAAGTCAAATTAAAAGAAAACTTGAATATTTGCCAAGCAGGCAGTGATCATACTAACTGCATATTTTTCATCCATGATAAAATAAACCCACACCAAACCTGGACTTTTAAGCAACTATGCACACAATTTGAAAATTTATCCTAATGAGAAAGGGTTTATCTAAAAAATTACCCTTACTGGTTTCAAGTCAGCATCCCAACTATGAAAGTTAACATCTTCAAGTTATAATAAGTTTTGACGAGTTTTCTCAAAAATCAAACTTACTCTTTTACATCTGGAGGATAACTTTTTGCTTTGATCTTGAATGATGGTCTCTTTCCTTCTAAGCACATAATTTGTGCAGCTTCCTCAGGAGACATGGGATGGAAAGGTTGTACACCCTCAATCATCTAGGCATACAAAACAAATCAAAGAAATAGTGGTTAATACCATTACCAGCCAATTAATAACTGTGAGTTAAATTTCCTACTGTATGTTCAACCGGAGAAAAGAAGAAGAATCAACCATAGTCCCCAATATGGTAATATTAAACCCACGAAAGTGGAGGTTATCTCAAGATATTAAGGAATTATAGGTAATTAAACATGACAAAAAATTAATCATGTAGAATACAAGAATTTGTGAAAAGATATACCTCGTATAAAATGAGACCAAAAGAATAGGAATCCACACTTCTGTCAAATATCTCATCTTTGTAAACCTCGGGTGCCATATATAAGTCTACAATCATCAGAGAAAACAACTAATTGAGCCCACGGCAATGGTATATTCTGTGTAGCAACTAATCACAAGTAGTTAATATTTATAATCATTATCCTGTATATAAACTGCTTCAATCTACCAGACTGCAGCTGAATAAAGGTCTAAAGTTTAGAGCCTCCACTCTTGAGCTATAGCCAGATGAACAAGGAATATCAAACTCCAAGAGACCACCCAGATTTTTAATAATCAGAAATATATTTTTAGTTAGAAATTCTCAATAGAAAGCTAAAAGCCAACAGTACCTAGCAATTATCACTTCTTTCTGCACACTAAAAACTCATACTGTCAAACTGAAGTGAGAATTAAAAGAATGTTTCCCGTTTTGGAGTTGGTACATTATATATATGTTTTTACTGTCAAAAGCAAATATAATTTTCTGTTGGGGTGCATGCTGTGTCCACTAAAATATATCATAGATCCAACGCAAGAGTTAAGATATATGGTGTACACAACAACATACTTGAACGGTCAGCCCCTGGCTGTGCTAGTTTTGCTTTGCCTGGTGAAAGCTTAGACAATCTTGTCAAACCAAATCCAGCCACTTTCAAATGACCTCCCTTGTCCAGAAAAATATTTCTGGCACCTTACCAAGATTGTAAATATTAGTATACATCCCAACAAGAAGAAATCATATTCAGTTTGAAATAGCTGTACACGCAGATCAACTTTTGCATTTGGTTGTCTTACTTTGGCTTTAAGTCGCAGTGGATAATTGGGTCTGGTTTACATTCATGAAGATAATTCATGCCCCTGATAAGATGAAATTGATCAAGAGATCAGAACAAAGAAACTCTGGATACATATCGCAGGAATACGAGAATTATAGCACTTCGAGTCATTTCATTGATATAATACATATGCCAATTACAAAGACCAAAAGCATGCTTAGAAAATTAATAGGAGTGTATGGAAAATGTGTGCAAGAAGCAGGGGTCAATATTCTATTAAAAAATAGTGTCCACAGTCTTTCAAATAGGATTCCAGCAAGATAGACATGCCTAGCAATATCAAGAGCAAATATTAGAGCTTTGGATGGAGACAGGCGTCCTTTCTTTCGAATATAATTTCCCAAGTCACCCTGAAAAATCACCAGTACAGGCAAAGTCAAGTTGGGATTAAAACATTTCAATGATGAAAAATCAAAGTGGCATTCCTTAATCAAAGAAAGCTAAAGGTGTTTCTGGGTAGAGAAAATTTAATTAACCCAAGAAAACCGTCCTTATAAGCATCCCCATGCCAATCAGCATATTGCTTGCCCACATAGGGGCAAGAAGAAGGGGAAGGAAGGAGGGGGAGAGGGAGAGATGCATGCTTACTTTTGGATGATACTCTGAAACAATCATCATGGGTATATTTTGGGTAACTGCTCCAACAAACTGAAGCACATTAGGATGCCGGACCTTTTCTAGCAAAGTTAGCTCGTGTTTGAAAGCGTTTCTGTTAAAATAAAGGAAACTAAATAATTATGAAAAACAGGAGTGGGCGTTATAGCTATGTGTTAAACTCTATGAACCAACAGACTCAACAATCATCCTGAACCAAAAAACAAAGAATTGACCACTGAGCAAGTTCAACAGCAATGGTATTTTGGCCACAGAATCTAAGCATTTTAATCTTAGGAATGTCCCAAAAGTGAAGGCTCCAACAATCCAAACAATAAAAGAAGGGAAAATAAACATCAACTCGAGTCTGAAACTGACTCCTAAAAGGACATTCGGTGCCATTATTGCACATTCTTAGATGCCTAGACGAGACTAAAGTACTATAAACTTCCCTTCTTCAGATTATTGTCCCCCATAGGATTTTTCATATTCATTTGGAGGAGAGAAGGAAGAGGAAGAAAGATTAATGCTTTCTTCTACTGTCTCTAGGAAATTCATACAAATAAGGGAAAACTGTGTCTTGAAATAACCAGTATTTCATTGGTGTAAATTAAAAAAAGAAAAAAAATGGAAAACTGAGTTTATCTGCACTCGAGTATGTAATCACCATGCATATCATGAGTAGTAATCTAGGTGTGCACATAAGCAAGGCACCCAAGTGGAATCAAGAATCAGGAGGACACGCAAAAAGGCAACAGTAGTCCATGCATATGAGACAGGCGAAAAAAAGTAAAGATTAGGTCAAGTAGCTTCCAAGATATGAGGCGCGCTCTCAAAAATGCAGACTACAATTCAACTCCATTTTGTTGATTAGGTGAATCTCCAGTATACACCTTGTGTATTTGGTAGCAACTTCATAGTTTGTATTTAATAATATTATTAAATTTATAAAAATAAAGTTAATAATATCATTAACTTACGAAAAAAACCTGAGATTCAATTCAACTAAAACCTTCTTTTAGACGATCATGGTAAGCCATGTGAGACCTTTTTCAACTAACTACGTTTCACTACTTGATTTCTTTTTCACCACTCAACACTATATAATGTCAGTACTCTAGGTTACATCTCTAATGACTATCATTCCTCGTTAGGTTTTCTTTTATTTATCGGTAAATAATAATTTTATTGATGATAGAAAGTAGGCATGGTCAAGTATACAGTGCGTCTACAAGAGCAACACGAATAGTTGTTAGACTAGGGATACAAGGAAGTCGGAATATATTTTGGACGAGTAACCATAAAAACTGTTCTAACATACATAAAGAAAAAAAAAAGTCAAATTGAGATGAGCACATACATGCTATCAGGGTCTGAATAACTGTCCTTGTCAAGTATCTTTACGGAAACCTTTGTACCGTTCCATTTAGCCACTTGATATGATCCCTGTAATAGGTAAACGAACAAAGACATCTATCAAATAACAAAATATATTTGAGAAAGTATCAACGATTCAACAGTTTGCTCAGTGCCGACCCAAAAAAAAAGAAAAAAGTGAAAGAGGAAATTACAACAACAAATAGAAGGCAGAGAGAGAGAGAAGAAGGAGGTGAGGAATCAAAGAGCTCAAACCAACCATAATTGCAAATGCACAATTATGTCCGGAGTTTCATCAGGATGAAAAGGCATATTCAATATATGGTAACAAAGATGATGATAATAATAATAATAAACCTCAGAAAAAATAGATAATATTAATCTGAACTAACCAGTACATCGCGACAGTATACAATAGATGACTGGAAAATGAAGAACTACGTTGCCTATACATAGGAGATTTCTCTGACAAATTTGCTGTGCTTCATATATTGAACTAAAAAAGCTCAAACATCATCACTAGTATAGTGGTCTCCAAAGAAACAACAAAATACACACCAAGTCAAATAGGCATATACTTCTTAACGTTTATTCAAATAAAATAAAAAAACACGATTGCAAGTTATCGTGCACAAATTATTTCCTACATGATTAAAGCAAACAATAACTATCACTTTCTATGTCTAAAAAAAGGGACCATTACAGGCATATGAAAAATAATATTGCACAGGTTAAAACAGTACCATATCTCAAGCTTCCAATTAATAGATGATTTCTCAACATATACGACACTATGCAACTTGTTTATCACTGGACAAACGTACAAGAATACATATGCCAAGATTCAAATGCATGACATATAAAAGCTTATTCTTTTCAACATATAAAGCCAAATCATTGCAAAGAAAGTAAAAAGCAGATGCAAAACTCTTTAGTATTGCCATCACAGTTGAAAACTGAAAAACAAGAGCAAAACAAAAGCACGCTTCAATATTTGAGCTGCCTGAATGCATCGTTGGTTTCTTTACTATTTCTGAGTGAAGGGGAATATATACGCGCGTTTTTAAACAGTAAGAATCTACAGAGCTGCTAGTGAAGGGAACAGGATCATGCCGTAGAGATTCGAGAACCCTTCCGAATCTGGAGCTCCAGCGGATTAAGCTCGTACTCTGGTACTTCTCGAGGATTTGTAACAGCCATTGGCGTCTTCCTGGTTTTCTGTAAGAATACAGAATAATCAGCTAATTCTGTTTACAGATTTTTTTTTAAAAAAAACGAGGAAGCGTTCATATCGAACCGGAACTTTGGCTCCGCGGGCTTTTAGAATATTGTAAACTTCAGTGTGTCCGTAATATTTGGCGTCAGCAGCTGCCTGTCCAGATAGAGAGAAATACTACATGTAAAGGTCATATCGAGGTGAAGACTGCAGAGAATTGGGTTAGATTGTTCCACCAAATTTAATTATTTAACTTATTTTAAATTAATTATTAATAGAGTTATTATTTTTTTAATTTTTTCTGAAAAAAAGTTAAATTCATCTAAATCTATTTTATTAGTCTAAAAAGATAAATTCATTTCAATTTAAAAAATATTATAAGATAAAATATTAAAATTATTATTGTTTTGAGATTTAAAAAAATTAAGAAAAAATTGAATTATTTATTATATTTTGTATAAAAATTTAGAAAAATTATAATTATAAGATGAGAAAAATTATAATAATAAGATGAAAATTTTAAATTTAAGATAAAAATTTTCTTGCACCTAACCGAACCTAAATCATCTCAATAAAACCTGCAAAACAAAATTAGTCACAACTCAACTCGACTCCTCACCACCTAATCCAAGTGTAAAAGCTAGCAACATTTGAATTCTCCCTGACGAAATTTCCGATTCGATTTTTTCCTCTTTAATAACAAGCCACAGATTCCATCTTCAAACAAATCAAGCGGAGCCACACAGAACTATAAAAAGAAGATTTATTGGCTCCAAGAAGATGTAGAATATTTATTTTGAAACAAATCTAACAAACAAACCGGTAGTGCCGTACCGTGCTCCCCCAGCGATCACGAGCATCGAGGTTGGCCTTCCTGCTGAGCAAGAGTTTGACGACCTCGACATGGCCTTCGCACGCGGCGATGTGCAGCGCGGTCCTCCCATCCAAGTCGATGCTGTTGACGTCGATCCCCTCGTTGAGGAGATCCTCCACTCCCTTAACGTCCCCTCTGCACGCCATGAATAGGAGGTGCATCGTGGCGTCGAGATTCTCCGGCATAGTGAGATCGAGGGCGCCGTCTTGTTCGGGGCCACGGTGTATCGGGTCCAGAGACGACTGCCTTCCGAAGCTGAACCTCTGGTTGTTCCTCCTTGGGTCCAGCGACGACTGCCGCGTGAATTGCCTGCTCAGCGTCCGCCCCAGCTTACCCGTTGAGAGCTGCCGGGATATCCCCCGCCTCAGTTGCGCCGCTATTTTCTCCATTTTCTTCCTTGATCAAGTAGTAGAGTTTTGTTCTTTCGAATACCAGATGGAAGAAGACGAAAACCACGACAACTACATGCAGTTGTGATTGGATTGGGTCGGGTTGGGTCGGATCGAGAGCTTGAGGGACAGGCTCGGAAGCTCTCGATACCGGGCTATGTAGGGGGATCTCTCCGAGGCAGTTGTACAAATTCGAATGTCAATTTAAGAACTGTGGGAAGCGCGAGGGAGAGAGAGAGAGAGAGAGAGAGAGAGAATTTTCGTTTTCCACTGAATGTAGCGGAAAAAAAGCCGTTAATAATTTTTGTAAGCCTGAACCCGTCGTGCAGAACGCGGCAACAACCCCCTCCGGTCTTCCACTTTACAATTCCTCCTCTGCATTATCATATTTTGATTATATTTTGTCGTAATATATGTGTTTGGTCTATATAATAATCAAAATCTATCGAGCGTAGAAAATAAGTCAATCTATCATTTTTTATAAATAAAATAAAATTTAATTAAACTAATTTAAATAAAATTAATTATCACGTGCCTTTTAAGCATCCTTGAATATAATTTTTTAATAATATTAAACCCTGCGAGTATATTATTAATGAGAAATAATTTTATGTGATATCTTAGATATTTAGATTGTAATTTATAAATCTATTTTTATAAATTTATTTTTATTAAATCTTTTTATGATTGTAATACTTCTCTCTTAAATAAAAATTCATGTAAATATTCATAATTTTAAATATATCATACCACCAAAAAGTAAATTACTTTGGTAATTTTCACTTTTTAGAAACAAAATATTGAATTAAGATATAAGTTGGAAGAGAGTGTAGAGTGATTGTTTGAGATAAGAACATGTGGCTTTAAAAAGAAAAAGATGAGATGTTGGTACGTTTGGATAAAGTGGATATATGGGTGGAAATCCATAGGATCTTATCCCTCTTTGTCTCTTCTATCTCCATAAAGTCCCGTGAAATTGCCGACCTCAATGTTTTTTGTTTAAAGACTCGTTTATTTATATAATTTTGAAAAATTATATAATAAAATAAAATAAAATGATTTATTAAAACAAACCAGACTACAAAATTAGAATTGTGATGTTAGGATGATTGTTGGGTGGAGACAAGGTAGGCTTGTCCCTACGCATCCAAAAGTAAACAATCACAAGTCTAAAAAACGAAAATAAGGGGGTAGAGTGGGCCAATGTATAAAAGTCGGAGACCCCCCCACCAATTATTGATTTTAACTTTGATTTTCATGGAGGCGACCCGCCTAACCGTGTACCAACGCGTGGAATTCCATGATCGGCAACCATCCTATCATACCATTATTTTATATATTTTAATATTATTTTTATTATTTTATTTTATTCCTATTAAAATAATTAAAATTATTCTATTTATCATCTATACACTACATATTTATTATAGAAAAAATAAAAAATAATAAAATAAATATAATATATGGTATGTATGGATGATAAGTATAATTATTCTTATTTTATGCGAAAATAATTCTATTTATTATTTGCATACACCATATCTAGTTTTTTTTTTTTATGTAATAAGTATGTAATGTATGGATAATAAGTAGAACAACTTAATTAGTTTAATAAAAATAAAATAAAATAATAAATAATAATTTTAAAATATAGAAATTGTGTGGTATGAGATGATGAGTAGCATCCCCTTATTTAAGCTTAGGTTTGGATAGTAAGTTTAGATAAAATAAGTTCATATAAAAGTTGAATAAAATATTATTATAATAATATTTATTATTATTATTATTATTATCATTATCATCATCTTGAGATTTGAAAATTTTGAATTATTTACTGTATTTTGTGTGTGAATTTAAAAAATTTGTAATGATTAGATTAGATGAGATGAAATAAAATACTTTTTGTATCCAAACCTAAACTAAGCCTCATTTGGTTATACATATCAAATAAGATAATATCATAAATTTATAAAAAAGTAGTGAAATGGTCTGAGTTAACATTTTTATAAAATTTTGAAGCTGAAGAGAGAAAAAATTAATTATAAAAATGATAAAGTTAAAAGAATATTAAGATATGATTTTTTAATATTATTTTTGTTTATATATTTGAATAAGTTGAATTATTGTTTGTATTTTGTTTAGAAGCTTGCGAAAATTGTAATAATTACATTAGAAAATAAAAATTTGAAAAATAGTTGTATTTTAATTGTGTTTTGATGTTAAGATGAAATAAAATGATTTTATAAATTTGTGATATCAAAAGGGTTAATCATAAAGTGATAACACAAAAATAAATTTATAAACTAATATAGTTTGATGTGGTACGTTAAATTATAAAGTAAATCTAATAAATTATATGAAATCACGTCAATTTATAAAAAAAAAAATTTATTTCTAAATCACTTCGCTACTCATCCGTTTATGAAGATTCAGTCTATGTTTATGTATCCTTCTGTCGGAAAGTGATTTTAATTTTTCAAGAGTATGGTAATTTCGTAATAATTTAAACTGCCACAAATTGAACTAAAGGGGGCAATTTCTTGATAATTTCGGGAAAAAAACGTAGCTTCTCCTATCGTTGCTAAATATTTTCAACTGACACGTTACTTTCACCTACCATTTTTTCTTTGACAACGGAACAAAGTCTGAGTAATTGCCACCTGTAATATACGAAGTTTTCCTTTTGCATGTTAGATCAGACATCTGCTTCTAAAATTCTCATGCATCCAATTAAAGCATTATATTCCTTTTGACGTCTTCCAACCCTTATTCAAAATCTGTACTCTCACTTCGTAATAAAGGAAAAACGTATTTCTCATTTATTTAATCACTATATTCTTAATATTTTTTATAAAAATTACTTTTATCAATTTATGTATTTTATGAATATGATTAATTATATATTAAAAAAATTAATAAAATTAATTATATTAATAAAATATATAAAAATAACTATATGTAATATTAATCTTTTATCAAAGATCTCAAAGTAGAGCTCCAATTCCTAAGGTTCCATCAACAGAATTCAACTTTGAGAAAATCTAAATAAAAGCCTCACATGCACCCTCCATGTAAGCAAATTATGAATTGTTATTTTTGCCTTCAAAATTACAAATAGCAGCTCCTGTCCTCCTGTTACCAAGTGCATTCTTCTTTTTGTCACTTCAACATCTCATTCTTCTAGCTCCTTTAAAGTTCTATTCACTTTCTCCTCCCTCCGGCCAGCTTCTTGTTCTCTAGTGCGCAATTCACGTTATCCTCCCTTTGGCATCTCCTTCCCCTGTCTCTTTCAAGATCATTCCAGAGACAGATTAAATGCAAGACGATAAATGATTTACATCCACATATATTTACAAAAAATAAAATAAAAAATAAAAGAGAGTCGCATTTTACATAACATCGATACCACAAGTAATAAAAAAATGAATAACCCCACTTACCTCCCCAATATTTATGGGAAAAAAAATCCCTTGATCCTTTTGAAAATTTATAACAAAATATACCCGATATACATGAAAAGAAAAACCCATGACCCATCGAACAAAGATCTAAAGAAAATCCGAGTGTTTATCCAATTGTCTTCTATCCCTCCTTGTGTGCTTCAAGCCCTCTTACCTAAATTACAAAATGTGTCCAATGCTTGAAGAAGAATTACATCATGCCAAAGAAAATAGATATATCCGTGGAAAGAAATCAAACGAACGAAGCCGATGCATCCATGGGAAGAATAAAGTATAATGTACATGTTATACCTTCTTCTCCTGTATGTGCTTCACCATCGCCAAAGGTTACATTCTCAGTCGATTCTTCCTTCACGTTCTCAGCGGAAGGTTTTGAGTCTACGATGGGTTTGGGTCTGCGATGGGTTCTCGACCAATTCTATTTGTGCGGGGTTTCTACAGAGGTGGTTTTTGTTTCAGAGAAATAAATACCTTAGTTAAGTGAAATAAAAATATAAAAATGATATGTACAATTTTATAGTTGGTAGGTCTCACGTAATCCATTCGAAAAAACTGGAGCATACCCAATACATATGACTCATTAGTACAAATCCAAAGAAACTTCCGCCAGTATTTCTTTTAACTCTTTAGTTGTTATTTTTATCAATATTTCTATCATATGTATTGGGATTTTTATTAACAAATTTGTGGTGTTATCTCAAATTGTAGTTGAACCCTATGGAACCTAGTGCTGTTATGCCTTCATCTGAGTCTGAATCAATGCCGAATGTGATTCATTTGGATAGCACTCTACCTCCAACTTTGGATAGCTCTCTCCCTACAACTAGTCCTCAAGTTCGCCCTCCTATCTCAAGAAGACGGGGCAGATCTGAAGTATGGCAACACTTTACGAGGGTTGAGGATGTCGAGGATCCCGATGAGCCCAAAGCCAGATGCGATTATTGTGGTAAGGTTTTGTTATGTCATCCTAAAAGACAAGGTACTTCATCCTTGAAGTACCATCATGAGAGATGTAAAGCCTTTAATACTAGTGGGGTTGGAAGGGATAACCCCCAATAAAAAATGACCAGGACTAGGAAGATGGGGGTGGATGGTGTAACAGCCCGCTAAATTATCAGTTTTGGTTTATTTGCCGACAGCAATCACATCTCTCTCGTCTTTACCCTCATCTGGAATCACGCGTATAGATTATCTTTTCCGTAAATCACGTAATTTTTTCTTCACCAATAACTGTGGAGTATGTATTATTTTTTATGATACGTATAATACGTGGGGCCACAACAACTGTGGAGTACGTATTATATTTTATGTTACTTATAATGCGTGGGGCCACAACAACTGTGGAGTACGTATTATATTTTATGTTACTTATAATGCGTGGGGCCACAACAACTGTGGAGTACGTATTATATTTTATGTTACGTATAATACGTGGGGCCACAACAACTGTGGAGTACGTATTATATTTTATGTTACTTATAATGCGTGGGGCCACAACAACTGTGGAGTACGTATTATATTTTATGTTACTTATAATGCGTGGGGCCACAACAACTGTGGAGTACGTATTATATTTTATGTTACTTATAATGCGTGGGGCCACAACAACTGTGGAGTACGTATTATATTTTATGTTACTTATAATGCGTGGGGCCACAACAACTGTGGAGTACGTATTATATTTATGTTACTTATAATGCGTGGGGCCACAACAACTGTGGAGTACGTATTATATTTATGTTATGTTACTTATAATGCGTGGGGCCACAACAACTGTGGAGTACGTATTATATTCTATGTTATTTATAATGCGTGGGGCCACAACAACTGTGGAGTACGTATTATATTTATGTTACTTATAATGCGTGGGGCCACAACAACTGTGGAGTACGTATTATATTCTATGTTATTTATAATGCGTGGGGCCACAACAACTGTGGAGTACGTATTATATTTATGTTATGCTTATAATGCGTGGGGCCACAACAACTGTGGAGTACGTATTATATTCTATGTTATTTATAATGCGTGGGGCCACAACAACTGTGGAGTACGTATTATATTTATGTTACTTATAATGCGTGGGGCCACAACAACTGTGGAGTACGTATTATATTTATGTTATTTATAATGCGTGGGGCCACAACAACTGTGGAGTACGTATTATATTTATTTATGTTACTTATAATGCGTGGGGCCACAACAACTGTGGAGTACGTATTATATTTATGTTACTTATAATGCGTGGGGCCACAACAACTGTGGAGTACGTATTATATTTTATGTTACATGAAGTATGGGGCCACAACAACTGTGGAGCATACACTACATGAGACACAGCAATTGTGACATGTAGAATACGTGGGGCCACAACAACTGTGGAGTACGTATTATATTTTATGTTATGTGTATTCATGGGGCCACAACAACTGTGGAGCATGAAGTATGGGGCCACAACAACTGTGGAGCATACACTACATGAGACACAGCAATTGTGACATGTAGAATACGTGGGGCCACAACAACTGTGGAGTACGTATTATGTTTTATGTTACTTGAATACGTGGGGCCACAACAACTGTGGAGTACGTATTAATGCACGTTATTAATCAAGACAATTGAATAATATTCCAAGTTTATGTTAAGTCCAGTTTCAGATCAAATACATGATAAGTCAAGTTTTAGATCAAGTCCATGTTATGTTATGCTTACGTACATGTTATGTTCATGTCATGTTATGTTCAAGTTTATGTTATTTTCAAGTTCTTATTTATGTTATGCATGTTTATGTTCATGCTATATTTCAAGTCCATGTTATGTTTCACGTTCATGTTATGTTGTTTGTTCATGTTATGTTTTAAGCTTAAGTTTATGCCATGTTAAGTCAAGTTCAGTTCACGTTTAAGTTCTGGTTAAGTCATGCTATATGTCAAGTTATGCTATGCTTATGTATGACTATACTTATGCATTTATGCTTTTACTGCCATGCATGCATTTTAATCTGTGTGTGAGTTTTATGTTAACTTACTGAGATTTGTAATCAAATCTCACTGTGGTAGTCCCAACTACCATTCCCCCCGAATGGTAGATCTTGTTACAGGACCCGAAGGAGAATTGGAATCTGACCAACTGAATACAGTCGACTAGGCCACGGTGCGATGTTGAAATGGTATAGTATTTAACTTAGGTTAATACTTATACTTTTGGAGTTGTATCTCAAGTATTATTTTGATCCAAACCATTTTAGACTAGTGTGGTGATCACGGCTTTTTAGTATGCCTTTATGTATGAATTATGTTTCAAGTATTTGGGATATTTTTAGTTTGGTGCATAGTATTGCTAAAGAAAAA